>QEPC01006872.1:2536155-2602508 GCA_003113815.1 Sphenodon punctatus
CTCAGGCCTGCTGCACTCTGCGCTGCCTGGGACCCTTGCAGGAGCCCCCAAACTCCAGTCCCAGCCCCTCTTCTCTACTTTCACTTTGTGAAACTCCAAGTGAACTGCAGAGCTCCTGTGCTGCTTCCCAGCCCTTGAAGACGGCGGAGAAGCCTGGACAAGCCCAACATAGATAAAAATCCTCCCAGATGTTGTTTTCCTGTGTCTGCAATGCTTCTGGGACTGGCAGGGATGGGGTAGCGCAGCACATCAGTTTTGTTGAACCCTTACTCTGAACTAGTAACCAACCTGTATTATTTTTTTCAATTCCAGTTCAACAAATACTTTCGAACAACAGTTCAGGTTCCATTCCGGTTTGAAGAAAAACAAAGGTTTGAAACAGTTTTTGGTTCAGAATTGGTCCGATTGCCATAATACATGTGAGATCCATGTTACTTTTATAAACACTGGAATTTTTTTTAACACAGTCTCAAATTTAGGCAATGTGATGTTTTAAATGTGTATAAGTGTACAGGACTTGACACATGCAAATTAGGGGTAGAGGTAGCATAGGGGTCGTGTGTGTGCATGCATAAAAAACTACTCCACATTGGGGAAAATTAGACACTTATCACAATCCCCATGCTGCCCCCCCCACTCACCCTGTGTCCTCCATGATACATCCCAGCCAGGAATCAGGGCAGCGGCAATCCCCTGAAGAGAGACAGGGGGACAATGCACTAGGAGATTTCAACCCTTTCCAACAAGGGCTATCACACTGTTCCCTGACTAGCAGGGAGTTCATCTCCCGCTTCCCCCAGAAACAGAGATGGAAAATGCACCGCAGTCACCCCAGCTCTCATGGAAAGTGCTGGGGGATCCCAAATCAGTCACAAGCAACTCAGCAGCCATGTTTTATCTGCTTTGCACTACTCCCTAGTACCGTGCTGGGGACCTACACCCAGAAAGTAGAGCACCCCCAGCTGATCTTCACTTCCTTTGGTCCCTTGCTTAGTCAGGCAAGCCCAGCATGACATCTGTCTGGATGGCAGTGGGCAGCCTTCCCTGTCCTGCCCATGCCAGCTTACCTGCAGAGGTGCGGTGCTTGTTCCACATCATGCCAATGTTTTGCCCCAAGGTCTGCGCTAAGGTCACGGCCATGGCGCCGACATTCCCATACTGTGTGGGGAGAGGAAAAGTCTGTTACACTGGGGGAAGAGGATTTGCCTCTGTAGGAACAGGGCTCGAGTGAGCGGCTCTGTACTGTTGGGATCTGTCCCAATTAACCATTACGCTATCTATATTGAGCCAGTGCAGCCTAGTGAATAAGGTGCTGGACTTAGACCACGAAAACCAGAGTTCAAATCCTGTCTCAAACAGGAACTACTTGGTGGCCTTGGGCAAGTCACTGTCTCTCAGGCTCAGTTCCTCGTCTGTAAAATGGAAATGTGCATATGTGACAGGTAGGGCTGGACTTAGGAATTTTGCGCCCCTAGGCCCTTCTCAGGCTCCTGCCCCCAAGCCAAGCCCCGTCCCCACGCTGCATGTTCATGGGTGGGGGAGCCCTGTGTGAACGACCTGGCACACATTCCCATGGTGAGTGGGTGTGTGTGCGTGCGCCCACCTAACACGCATCCCCACTTACCCAACTCATCCCCACGCACAGAGCAATGGCGGTTTCTCCATGGGGGGTGAGTGGGAATGCATGTGGAGCCGCACAGAACCAACTTTGGGGGACACACAGAACCAAAAGGATCATATATGGTGATCAGGGCCACCATATATTTCCCATGGCACGTTCCTTCAATTCAATTCAGTTCAGTTCAGTTCAGTTCAATGGCTGAATTAGTACAAAGCGTTCTCTATGTGTTATCTGTACTGAATTATTACCAATGGCTGTGGAACCTGCCATTCAGTTCAATTCAATTCGATTCAATTCAATGGCTGAATTGGTAGCAATGGCCCAGGGAACACAACTGTTATTCGGCATCCTATGGGGTTGGGGAGATGTTGTCTTTGCAGGGGCCACCACAAAGGAGGGTCCTAACAGGCAGCAATAGGACAATGTTTGGGGCCACACAGAAGCAACTTTTGGGGCCACACAGAACCAAAAGGATCATATACGGTGATCAGAGCCACCATATATTATCCATGGCACATTCGTTCAATTCAAATCAATCTGATTCTATTCAGTTCAATGGCTGAATTGGTACCAATGGCTTGGGAACTTTGGTGTTATTCGATATCTCTTTGGGGTGGGCTGATGTGCTGTCTGTTCCTTGGCCATTCAGCAAACCCCCTTTCCAGTAGAGCGTGATTACGTGGGACATAATAGCTTGAAACAGTGGTGAATGGGTTAGCGTCCCTGTATGTTAGTTATCATTCTAGATATTGACCCTTGATCCTCAAGCAGGGATCCTGTATGCTGCCCCTCTGACGGTAACTAATGTGCCTTCCTCTGTCTCTCATTCCCACTGGGTCCAATCATGTTAACCCTGGGAACTCCTTGCTGCTCAATGAAGCCCTACCCCTGATGCATGTACTGGGTGAGTGGAGGGAAGCTAATCCTCTTACCGGGGTCCCATGCACTGCCTGCCTGAAGGTGATGTGCTCTCTAATCTTTCTTGCTCTCTCTTGCTCCCACTAGGTCTCTCCCATGTTAACCCTGGGAACTTCTTGCTGCTGATGGAAGGCCCCATAACTGCTAACTGGGGTCCAGTGTCCCTTGTCCTCCTCTTCATGACCAATGACAGGGCAGGGTCCCTGTGGTCACTGGTCCCTTGAGAGAGCTAGCACCAGTGTGGTTACAGGTGCTAGCAGGGCTGCAGGTGCCACAAAGCAGGGGATAGTGCTTGAGCTGCAGTAGCTGTGTGAAGGATGTGACAGAGCCAGCCCGAGGGATAAAGCTGAGCCAGAGCTCAGTGCAGGGGGCCTGGAAGGAGGGAAGAGCTGAGAAGAGAAGTTCTGCCTCAGTGGAAAGCTCAGAGGGTTGTACCTGAGCTAAGGGTTCTGCTGGGGTGCAGAGGGAATGTGCCTGGCTCAGGCAACGGCTAAAGACTAATTGTACATGGATTGTGGCGAGATTAAAGAGACTAAAGCTAATTTCCTAAAAGAAAATGACTGTTGGGGTCCTAATCCTGCCAGGACTTACCCCAGGCAAGCCTGTCCCTGCCACAAAGTGGTGGAAAATGCAGGACCGCTAATGTTGGCTGCCTGCCAAGCCATCGATGTGAAGGGGAGTGTGACCTATATGAAAGGGGGGTGGGGGTGATGTGACCTGGAGTTTCCAGAGTCTGAGTGGAGGATTGTGCCTAGAGGCTAAAGAGTGAGTGAAAGAGAGAAAAGGATGAGCAACATCTATGGGAGCTCCCTGAGGGAAAGGTGAGCCTGGGTGCCATATGTAGACAGGAAAGGGGGAGTCCAGGCAGACAGAGATACACAAAATGGTGAGTGGAGGACTATGCCCGAGATGGAGACAGGAAATCAGCTTGGGAAGCTGGGTATAGGTGGAGATGTGGCGGTGCCAGCAAAGAGTATGGTGGGAAGGAATGAACACGGTTGCCCAAAGGACACGGATGCTGGGAACTCCTTCAGGACAACGAGCCCAGCAGAGACAGATAGTGCGGGAACAAAGGTACTGGGGTCCTGACGGAAGGGGAACCCCGAGGAACTGCTACTGTGTGGAAAGTGGGGACACATTTGGAGGCGGGGTCCCTCCAGAGACTTAAGGACTCTTGAGTTGCCAGAGGAGGAATACCTATGGAATATATGGGCTAGGCAACTAAAGGGCCATGAGCCTGTTGGACCTGTGGGGGTACAGGACTTGGACAAGGGGCTTGTCCGTCTGAGAGATTGAGGGACAGCCCCAGCTTGAGAGAAGAAAGAAACCTGGCCAGGAAGGGCCCATCCTAGCGGGAAGCAGGTCTATGATAAAACTAGAGAAAGCAACATACACAGAACATGCATGATCTTGGTGTGACGCAGAACTTAACTGTAACGTACCCATATTTCATATCTATCAAATGGTCTATTAACACTGAATCTAATGAAGATTAAGGCTTGTATGTAAATGTAATATAAATCCAAGTATAGATTGTAAGCCTCAAACCTGACAAACAGGATGTGGGATAGAAAGGTGCAAAGGATTTTTATGTAAACAAATGTAAATGAAAGGAAAACAGGACGGAGCAACCACAGCCAATGGAGGAGCAGAGGAACTGGAAGGTTCCGGAAAAGACATCAGGGAGTTTTAAAAGACAATGACAGAGATAAGGAGGGGATTTCAACCACTACCTGGGAGAGGAACAACACACGGAATGAGGGGGAGAAACCCCAAGAGGAAAGAAAATGGGTCCAGCCTAAGCCAAGGCTGCAACGATACCAACTTTAAGTCATGAACTTGAATAGGGTCAGCATAATATCCAAAGGACGTTAAAAGTTAGGGTAGCAGTGCATTTTTCTTCTTGTATTTTATTTGCACTCTTGTCTTTAATCATTGCACTGTTTTTAAATTCAAATTTACACATAAAAATCATATATCATTAAATCTGGTGTATTGGTGTGAGTGATCCTGGCAATTGGAGATTCACAGTGAAGGGGAACCCAGATTAGACATCTGGGGAATCTGTTCTTCTGAGTCGTTAATAAAGCAATCCTAGAGCAGGGGTGACAAGAGGTTGCTTCTGGCAGGCTGGGGGGCAGTTCTGAAGGGAACTGGTCCAGCGGGTGCCGTAAGTGAGGGAACCAAGTCACAAAGGGCTCTGAAAGGGGTCAGGGGCACCCCAACCATTCATGGCAAGGTCCCCCAAGCTAGATCCCAGAGTAGTAAAGGAACCACAAGGAATAAGGAGGTGCTGAGGATGTCACCAGGTGGGGCATGTAAAGAGAACCTGCCCTAGCAGGGAGGGCCCGAAGACAAGGTGTTGGATTTGCCATGAGGTAGGGCATCCAAAGAGAACCTGCCCTACCAGACTGCCCCAGAAGGAAGTAATGGCCAAGGCTAAAGTAGAGAATAAAGGAGAGAAGCTGGTCAAGCAATCGCAGGGTAACAGAATCGAAATGTGAGACAGAATGACTTGGACTGGCCTGACAGAGTGGCTGGAGAGGATGTTTCGGAATACAGAGATGTGTATGACAGAGAAGAAACTCTGAAGCAAGGTAAAGGAGTTGACCAAAGCAAAAGGAAAGATAGTAGACCACTTGGTCCAGAAAGAGCAGGAGCTGAGGCAGCTCAAGGTGGCCCAGGGACAGACCTGTATGGTGCTAAGAACAGGCAGGAAGACCCAATGCTAGTAGGCTGCAGAGGAGGTAGAAGCTAGACAGAGCTCTGCCTCAAGACATAGAGAAACCTGGAGGAGACAGGAGCTTAGTTGTGGCTCTGTCTCCTGGGATACAAGGCTCGGGGGGGTTCTGCTGGAATACAGAGGAAGTGTGCCTGGCCCAGAGAATTGTTGGAGACTGTGAATAAAGATATTGATCAATTAGAGACTGTATATAGTGGAGGATTATCATTGTATGGAATAAAGATTGTGAGCTAATTCCCAGAAGAGTGACTGTTGGGGCCTTAATCCTGCCAGGATTTATCCCAGGCAAGCCCATCCCTGCCACAGTATATTCCTGTGTCCCCTTCTTTGTACATCCTAGACTGTCTCTAATTACAATTGTTCAGCACCAGTTATGTTGCTGCTAATAATAATAATAATAATAATAAATAATATACTGCAGTATTTTCTCCTACACAAGGAGGAGATGGGCCCATGGGTACAGAACAGAGCCCTGCTTATCTGCTTGGGGGTGTGTGTGTGTCACCTAAGCATCCTGATAAGCAGGTATCCAGTGAGCATGTCTCCCTTGCCACTGGGGCAATGATGAGGGTGGGGAGCGAGAGCAAGCAGTCCAGGAGAGGCTCACTCAAGGTCTGGGGTGGGGAGAAGAAACTGAGTGCCAGAAGGGAGAGAGCAGAGAGGGAGACGTGGCAAAGCAGTGGCCTCTCACGGTCTGCCTCACCGCTCATGAAGCAGGGGGTGGCTGGCTACAGAATGACTTGGCCTCCCATCTGGCTCTTTCCCTCTGCCCCCTGCAGCCACTTCAGTTCATCTGGAGGTTTCACTCCTCTCAGAACATGCAGTGCCTCTGGATGAGTGAAGCATCCAGATGACCAAGTGTGTATGGTGTTCGGGGATGTGGACAACATCTGCACAGGCAGCTGCGTTTCATGGTGGCAACACGTATGGGTGAGGTTTCAAAGATTATTACCAACCCCTTACTGATCCTAATCCCACCATAACACCCTTGGAATCTACACCATAGGCTCAGACACCAGACCTCACTGTACCTTCTCATCACCCTGTAGGCCTGCCCCTTCCCTGATCCTGCCTCCCAGGTGGAGACTGAGGACCATATCCTCCTCCCCCCATCTCATTCGGGGCAGGTGGGGCAGTTTGCTCAGGCTTCAGAGGTGAGGGACCCACAGAGGGCTGCCCCTCTCCTGCATGGGTAATATGAATATAGGAATCGGAGAAGAAGAGACCTGGGGAGATGGAGGGGGACACAGGGTATTTTGTCCCACTCCCCAGCTGCCCTTGCTCACCTCATTGATGCCTCCACCCCGGGCAAGCGAGCAGATGTCTCCGACATAGGCTGTTCCGCTGCGGCTGCTTCTGAAAGTTCGACCCCTGTAGGAAGCATAAAAAAGGGGAGGGGGGTTTGAACAGCAGGGGAGGAGATATGGCAGCCATGACCAATCCCAGTACAGTGTCGCTAGGATCCAAAGGGTCTCACCTAATGGCCAGAATGTGTCCTCCAAGAAAGAGACAATGTGTTTGAACACATGCCTGGGAGCCAGGACTCCTGGGTTCTTTTCCTGCATCTGCTATTCCACCCTCCCTCTGGCCTGCACCGCCCTCAGTAATTCACCAGTCTTTCCCAAAAGGGAGTGTTGTAGGAAGTGGGGCAGGAGTTGGCACTGTGGGAGAATTTCTAGCTACTCCAGTCCCATCTCTTGACTTCCAACTGGGGACACTGTAGGGAGTGGAGCAGAAGTTCTAACTGTGGGAGCCGGGCTATCATTCTGTCCCAGCAGGGGCTGTTGAAGGAGTGAGGCAACTGTCCTGGCAGTAGAGAGAGCTCCTAGCTACTAAAGCACCAGCAGGGGGACGCTGCTGTAGGAACTTAAGCAGGAGCGCTGGCCATGGAGGGAGTTTCTGGCTGAGTCCCAGCCAGTCCAAGCAGTATAAAGGAAGGCAGAGGCCCTGGCTGTGGCAAGGAGCTCTCAGCTACTCAAGTCCCAGCAGGGGGTGCTATAGGAAGCACGGAAGGGGTGTTGCCGTGGGGGGAATTCCCGGCTCTGCTACAGACCAAGCACAGGGTGCTGTTGGGTCGGTGTGGGGGAGGGAGTGTTGGCGGGTCACGGAGCACTCACGAGAAGAGGTGGACAGCGTCGCTGTGATCAGGCAGTGCCTCCTGCCGGTATTTCATGAACTCGCTCAGCGTATCCAGTGAATCCTCATCCACACGGATTTTGTCTCCCGATGCCCACGTCTCCATTGCAACTAGCACAATGCGTGTGTTCAGCTGCTCCTTGAAGATCTGTGACAGAAAAAGGATCACTGTCCCTGCCAGCCGATCCTCCCCCCCCCCCCAACCCCTCCCCCTAGCCTCAAGCTGGCAGATCACGGGGGCCTCCCCCATGCTTGTGGCAGGGCCTGAGGCCGGGTCCCCATACTCACCACATCAGCCAGGTTCACCACGGACTTGGCAAAGTTGCTGGTGAGCACGACGGATTGGCGCAGATTATCAAACTGGAAAAGAATGGAGGGAAGATGGAACCATGGCTAAGATGAGATACACCAAGCTAATTTGCATAAATATGTATGCTATTTATATAAATTATGCACATTTAAAGGGTGTTAACGAACAACACAATAACCATACTGGAATAATTGTGTATGAATGTTGCATTCACCCATGTGTTGGGTAGTGAATCTAATAAATGGACCACTGTTTCATGGGTACATTTGCTGTGGTGTGTGCCCAGCCACTGGACTCCTTCCTCCATCTGTGATTGAATCGGTATCTCATCTTGCATTTTGTGCTCTTCACACTGTGTATTGTGGGGCTGTTGCGTTGTGCCCCCTGGGAAGAAGAAAGCTGATGTCTGAATTTCTGGACTGTGGTTTATTGTGCCATAGTAATGCCTGCCCCCTCTATCCCCGCCCACTCCCATCATGAACAAGTGTCGCTGCTAGTTCCGAAGTAGTGTTTTTATTGTGGAGTCATGCAAAAAAAGTAAAAAACACCACCACAATCTTGCTTGCTATCCAGCAATCGGCTCCTGGAGTGCTAATTTGGGACCATGACCCTTCCTTAAGTTCAAGCAGTTGGTGACAGTGAGCATCCTACCCTATGTGATGCATTTGCACCTTCCCACCCCACCCCTCAGCTCACTGGGGCTTGTCATGGCAAGTGTTTGCACTGGTGTCAGTGGGGGCAGGGGGAAGTGGTCGGGGAAAGAGTGAGCCAAGGGACACCCGGAATGCGGGAGGCTGGCGTGAGGCACGGGCCACCCCCAGTACAATGCTCAGCGGCAGCCGAGTTGCCAAGATGCCCATCAGGATAGTAATTGGGCCTTAGATCCTACACAAGGATCAGGCCCCTATCATCATAGGGCACCAAGCAGAGGATACTGGGGGCCCTGTTCAACCACCCGGTATCACCAAGCACACCACAAGGGGGATAGGGGGGTGTAGAGTCCACAGTGTGGTTAGGGGGTCGGGGTCCCGGGGAGTCAGGGGGAACGGGAACAAGGTCAGACACACACGAGAGAAAGGGAAGTACCCAGAGGGGGAGGGGCAGACGCTCGCACTCGAACACTCACTCTCTCGCTCACGCACATACTCCACAGGGCACAAGGGGGATCATTCACTCACCAACCCATGCAGCATCCAGCACTCGCTCCGGCGTCACTCTTTCGGGCAGGGAGGAAGGGAAGGCTTCAGGGGAGAAAGGAACTTAACAAGGTAGGTCACACAACAATGCGCTCAGTCCAGGGGCCAGTCTCTGATCATCGGTGCCGTTCGTCCCGCAGTGCCGGGGTTTATGCTGCTGGCCACGCCCCCTCTGTGTGCCAGGAGGCGCTGTGAGCATGAGATATGGCCCCCCCTCCAGACAACTGGCAACATGGGGATTTATCAGCATGAGTCCCTGTGACTGTACAAGCACCATACAGTCGCTGATACTCTGGCTGTACCCCCTCACATTCATCAGGAGCGATGAGGCCCAAATTTAATAGAGTGCACCTCTCCTCTTCTGTCATTTCCCACACCCCCATCACTGGGCTGTTGGCTTGCTGCACTTCATGGGCTGAGAACTTGAGCACTGCAACATGGTTCATGCACTTCCTGTGGTCCCTTAGCAGTCATGAGTCTGGCAATGAGGAAGAATGGTGCAGATGGCCCAAGGTCTTGCAGTGATACCCGTGCCTCTGGCAGCTCTCATGCATCAAGGAGGGTTAGGTTGTCCATCAGTTCCCCCAAGCATTACTAGTGGGGCAGGTGCTCGGGTCTCCTGTGGCAAGCTGTTTTAGGTTCAGCAAGCAGCAGTCCATCATGGCTGGACATCTGCATGAGCCGTGAAATATTAGCGGTAAGGCTGGAGGGAGTATGGACTGGTGAGTTCACCCTGTACATCCCCTTTCAACCAAATGTTGACAAGTGGTTGCCTTGGCGCATGCAGCAGCAGCACACACATGTAGCATCCATTTATTCAGTTTGAGATGGGTTCCTGTCTGGTCCTGGCAATATCCATCAAATAACAGGACACACTGGGCACAGGTGCAGGGCCCCGGTGTGAACTTTTATGTTTTGAATCCCATGTCAACATAACATCACAACACGTGATGGCCTTCCAGCAAATGACAGTTTGCGTGTGTCCTGTGATACTGGCCGTGATCAAAACCCTATGGTGGGATGTCCAGATTTTTTATTCCTTTTGGACACTTCTGCAAGTGCGCCTAGGCAGACATAGCAGTGACTGGCAATCACCTCCTGGCGATTATACAGGCCATCCAAATCTCCAGTGCTAGCACCAACCAAATGCTCAAACCACTTCTTCCTGTGGAAATTGCCTACTCACAAATCCTTGCTTCATAGAGGTGCCAGTGACAGCTCCTGATCATGGCAATTGCAATGCATGTGATGAATTACATGCCACCACTGGATCACTGTTTGGTGACGGACCCACAGGTGGCATCAGCAGGCAACATCAGTACTTGGCAGGATGCAGAGAATGGTGGCATGCCTCTACAGGCAGCAAAGTTCATCACTATGGACAGCCTGCGCACTGGACACTGCGTGCCAAAAACTTGCCTTCTGTAGGTGAAGCACAAAAGCATGGGCTGGTGGGAGTCTGTCCTGGGTTCGTGGTGAGATGACCAGTGGATTGCGAACTTCAGGATGCCCTGATGGGTTGTGATGGAGTTGGCAGAGATTCTCCACCCAAGAAGGGCAATCCACCAACATGGTCATGAGAGCTGTGCAGAAGCTGGCGATCCTGGACAGCTGTATTTTGCATAACAGTTCAGAGTGGGGACCAGCATGGTGATCTGGATCATCATGGAGGTAAGAAAAGTGATTGTGGGCCTGCTGCTGGAACAGGTTGTGCAGCCAGTTGATGAAGCGGAGGTGATGGTGGGCTTTGAAAGGGATTTATTTATTTACCAAATTTATATCCCGCTCTCTCCTGCCACAGGCGGCCCAGAGTGGCTAACAAGAATACAAATAAATATAATAAAAACAATTCAACTATAAAATAAATCAACCAAAACACCACCCCTCCCAATATCACCCTTCCCAACTCCCACCTCTACCCTTCTCCCTCGCCAAATGCCTAACAGAACAGCCAGGTTTTGCAGTTCCTACAGAAGGCTGGGAGGTTCAGGGCCAACCATGCTCCCACTGGAAGGGAATTCCAGAGGCGCGGAGCGGCCACCGAGAACGCCCTATTCTGCGTGGCCCCCCGGAAAACCAGGGGGACCTCCAGCAAGGCGCCCCCAGCTGACTGCAGGGGCTGATCTGGAACCCGGGGAGTGAGGCAGTCTCGCAAATAAGCAGGGCCCAGACCGTGTAAGGCTTTATAGGTTAAAAACAACACTTTGAAATCGGGCCCAGAAGCCTATTGGCAGCCAGTGCAGAGACCGGAGCACTGGTGTAATGTGCTCCCAGCAGCCCAACCCCACCAGGAGATGGACCGTCGCATTCTGCACCAGCTGCAGCTTCCGAGCTGTCACCATAGGTAGCTCCATGTAGAGCGCGTTGCAGTAGTCTAACCTAGAGGTAATAAAAACATGGATGATAGTGGCCAGGTCCGGAACTGAAACCAGCGGCCGAAGCCGCTGCATCAGATGTGATTGGTGGAAGGCACTCCTCGCCACAGCCTCCACCTGGGAATCAAGGCAGAGCTGCGCATCGAGGAGCACGTCCAAGTTCCGCACCTGGGATGTCAGCAGAGGGCAGACCCCATCTATCGATGGAGCCATCACCTCTGCTGATCTACCACTAGCATCACCTCTGTCTTGTCAAGATTCAGTTACAGTCGGCTCGCCCTCATCCAGTCCCCCACAGCTGCCAAACACCAGGTAAGCACCAAGACAGCCGGGCCTGGGTCGGTTGAAAATGAGAGGTACAGTTGGGTGTCATCAGCATATTAATGACACCTCACCTCGATCTCTCTGATCACTTCGCTGAGCGGCTGCATATACACGTTGAACAGGAGAGGGGACAGAACCGAACCCTGTTGGACCCCACACAGGAGGTCTGAAAAACCAGCAAAACGAAGCAATTTATTAAACAGTTGAAATGTGTGCATGTTTATGTTATTTCCACTCCTGCACCCAAATATCCCTCTGGCACAAAATGCAGCCACAGTGGCTTTCCCCTGCTCCTGCCCTCCCCCCCCCCCATTTTCTGCATCCTTCATCTTGGGCATGCATGCCAATGGGTTAGTCCCCCTCCCATTTCTTCCACCCAACCCCTTCCTCCACCCGGTACCAATGCCTTCCTTTCCCGCATTGCGCTCTCCTGTTGTCTAACCTCCCCCTCCAACTTTGCCCACTGCCCTTCCCTGGTCTTGTAACACCTCCCTGCCCTCATACTTCTTCCCCCCTTGGCCTTGTGTGCCCTCCCCACCCTGTGGAAATGGCTGGACTGCAGCATACACGGCACCATGCCAATCACACCTGGAGTGTGTGCCGTGTATGCTCCACCACTTTCTGTCACACGGCCACTGAAGAGAAGCGCAAGTGAAGAGAAGCACATGAGAACCAGCAGAAGTAACTGTAAGCAAACTTTATTAACATCGCACTTTATTAAAACAATACTGGGGAAAAAAAACTTTATTGAAAGAAAGGAACAGAAACTGGATAAAGAGCAGTGGCCCACCCATCTTCCTACTTTTCCTGTCATCTACCCCTTCTGCTGGCAGAGGCTTTATACAACCTTTTGGGAGGTGGGGTGCGTGTGTTCACATTGTCAGTGACCTATGCCTGAGGCTGTGCCGGGACATGGGGTGGGGGGGATGAAGGGGAGTGCAGCAAGGCAATGGGCAGGTTGAAGCATGAGTGTAGCAAGAAATAGGGAGAGCTAAAGAGCGGGTGAAGTCAGAACCCCCCAACCGTTAGACCCAGATGGTTGGGCAAGCACCAAAGGAGAACACCGTTTGGGTTTTGGAGTGGAGTGGGGGAAGAGTGGTTGGTTGCCCATGCCAAACTCATAGAACTGTAGAATCTTGAAGGGACTTAGAAGTTCACCTAGTCCAACCCGCTGCCTGGATGCAGGACTCCGGTTACATCATCTCTGGCAGAGGGCTGTTCAGCCTTTTTTTGAAAACCTCCAGCGATGGAGAGTCTACAAACTCCCTAGACAATTTGTTCCATCGCCGCACAGCTCTTCCTGTTAAGAAGTTTTCCTGATGTTTAACCGAAATTTCCCTTCCTGTAACTTGAGCCCGTTGTTTCTAGTCCTGCCCCCTGTATCAATGCAGAGCAGTTCCTTGCCCATCTTCTTGGTGGCAACTCTTTAGATATTTGAAGACTGCTGTTGTGTCTCTTCTTAGTGTTCTCTTGACTAGGTTACACATACCGTTCTTCTTTTACTCTTAAGACTTGCTTTCCAGACCCATGTTTGTCATAGTCTAAACCCGCTCCAATGTATCAATGTCTTTCTTAAAATGAGGCACAATACTGGATCACAAACTCCAGGTGAGGTCTGGCCAGCGGGGGTTGTGAAAGGACAGCTGGCCTGTAATGCTGCTGACAGCAACATTTACTGGTTACAGTATACTGTTCTGAGCATGGATAGACAGAGAGGGTGCATCCTCTCCTATATTGTGGCCGTGTCCCAATGCATGCCCTCAAGCACTGTTCAACCACCTAAATTGCTGTCAAAAGCATTCCCAGATGCGCCCCCCCTGCTGACATATCCTCCTTGCCTCTGCTGCCTCTCCTTCTGTCAGCCTCCGTAGTAGCTGTTGCTGCCCGTGGCCCAGATCCCTGGTAGCATCTCATAATTTGTTTGCATTTCTAGAGGTCTCACCCAGGTACTCAAGGGCCAAATCCTCCCTGTTCTGACATCTGTGCACCCGGGCAGCCTGCTGCTGAACACTAGAAGCTGGGGCCTCATGACATGCATGCTGTTCGTAACCTGGATGAAAACATAGCACAAATTAGTCCAATATTGCCTCCACACTCATCCCCTTCCCATGTCTGGGTCCACCCACCTTGGAAAGTTCCTTGATTTCCCCTGCATTTCCCATGAGTGTTGTCTGCATATGTCTATGCAAGCTACCTGGCCTCTGGCGAGCAGGGCCTGGTTGCGGCAGAGGGGTGGTGGCGGTGTTCCTCTGCCAGGGAATGGTACAGCTGGGGAAAATGGGGATAGTTTTATGTTCTCTTGTTTGTGATCCACCAGTATACCCCTGACTACCCCACCTCCTTCCCAACGCCCACCACAAAGTGACGTGAAGGCGATCCCGAGCACCTATCCCTAGCGCATGGGCGATGGGCTCCCTGGGTTGCTCTCACTGGTCCCTTTTACGTGGACTTTCTCCCTAGGTCATGGCTACCAAAAAAGACAACAGACAAGTACGTATTGTTGTTCATATTTTGCAATGCCCCCCATGCACCAGCACCCTCTGCTGCCACCCCCTTGCACACGCAAACAGACAATTAGCCACCATTAGACCTCCAATGCCTTGCACCAAGGCCCTTTCCCTGCTATCACTAATAGGCACTTACCCTGCCTGTCTGCTTCCTTGGTGTGGATGAAGGTAGACACGGGTCCTCAGTGTCCTGCAATGAAACCTCTGGGTTGCCGCCATAAAGTGGCTGGCTGCCAAGTTGAAGGGGGTAAATGGTAATGGTCATGGTGCCCTTCTCGGTCAAGGCAGGTTGCAGGTCACCAGCAGCTGCATTTGCTGCGATGCCATGAGCAGGTTTTGACTGGGAAGTTGAGGAGTGGCTGCAGCACTCATGACACTCCAAAGGTCACTCCATAAAATGTAGTAGCTATGGAACAGCGTGTGACAGGGGCTGATCCTTAACCACGCTGAGCACAAAGAACATGTTTGCAAATGGCTCCTTGCTTTTAAGGCAGATGGAATGTCTATAGCACAGTCAGAGAGACACACAGGAAGTGGACACTATGAAATGCCCTGTGCCGCATGTGCATGTCTCTATGCCCTGAAGGCCTGGCTGCCCACATGATCAACCACCAACATAATAAATGGCATGCCACCCTGTGGGTTCACATTTGTCTTCATTCGGCCACAAGACAAGCTCTGCATCTTCCGCCACCGTGAGTGGGCACTGCGTGCCATCCTCTATGTGTTCGGGGAGTTTGACCACCTAGCAGAAGACCATGCAAACACTGTCTAGTGGGTGGCTATTGTGCCATTTGTTAACACCCAAAGCACATCATTGCTGAACTCTGGGGCTCTGAAGCTAAGCTGCAGGAAAAAAGGATTTCTTTTTTTAATAAGGTCCCCTCCAAACCCTTCCCCCCACACAGACACACTAATTGCCCAGAAACAAACACAGGGGTGGCCCTTGCAGCCCCCGCACCTCTACACACACACTTGCCAATCCTCTCAGCACATGCCCACACACACATGCCAGCACCATACAGGGAAAAACAGCCCCTTGCACTGAAACAGCAAAGAAACCAAAGATAAACAAATTAACCAAAATTGTACAAACCCAGCTCTCTGGCTTCCCTCACCCCCCAACTCTTAATTCACTCCACATAAAGCCCAAGGATCAAATTAATGCAGCCCCCCCATAAAATAATTAGCTGGCCCCTAAATCAAATTAATCAATTGCCCCACCATGTCACCCATTCTCTTTCGGGGGGCAGGGGGGGGGGGCGGCGTCTAAGCTGAACTCTCCTTTTCCTGGCAGTGATGGATCCAGTCTGGGCTCTCTCGGTAGATCCAGTTCTCCTCTCTTAGCAACAGCCTGGCTGGGGTTCTCCTGTCTGATGGAGGCAGGGAACAGACCAGGGATTGCCTCTCCTCTGTAAAAGGGGTGAGGGGCAGGGAAAGTATCCTTCTCATTTCAGGATCCTAGAGCTCTTACAAGATGAGGTTAAAAGAACTTGGCTTTTTTAGCCTAACAAAAAGAAGGCTGAGAGGAGATGTGATCATAACTGTACAAATGTATCAGGGGAATTAATAGCAAGAAGGAAGGGGAAGATTTGTTTAGACTAGAGGTAGGTATGGTATGGGTACAAAAACTAATGAATACAAGCTGGTCATTAATACATTTTGGCTGGAAATCAGAAGGTTTTTAACCATCAGAGCAGTGAAGTGCTGGAATAAGATCCCAAGACAGTTGTGGGAGCAAAGAACCTGAATAGTTTTAGATAGGGTTTAAAACACCACCATCTGTAATTAGTCCAATAAAAGATATCCTTTACTACTTTGTCTCTATTGGATAAATTTATGACACACAACTTGTGAGGAGTTTTTTATTTGATGCTAAAGAACACTTTTGGGGGTTCTTTTTCTCCTTCTTCCTGAAGCATCAAAGTTGTCTGCAACTGAAGCTGGGGTTGATAAGGTATCCTGGTGACTGGGTGCTATAATTTCATGTTGGGTATCTGGCTGGTGTATCTTCCCAGCTTGAGACGCGATTCTGTCACATGCATGATCTCTGGTCACCTTAACCCATGGCATCTGTCTCACATGCTCAAGGTCTAACGGACAGTCATATTTGGGGTCAGGAAGGAATTTCCCCCCAGGTCAGATTGGCACTTGACTTTGAGGGTTTTTTGCCTCATGTGTTCCCCTGCAGTATGAGAGTGGCTCACTTGTTTTAGACATCTGGATTTTCCTTTTATAAGATTGCTTCCCATTATTATTTCAGGCATCAGTGTGCTTTGGTCACTCCCAATCTCTCCTTGTGGTAAATTTTTGTTATAGGCTCCATTTCTTGTTGGCGGATTTTTCTGTGGGGGCAGTTTGGGTGCGGTGAATCCTGCATTGGTTACGGGGGTGTGTGGACTAGATGACTCTTGGAGTCTCTTCCAGCTCTGCCGCTCCTCAGGAAGTGGGAAGGGAGCAGTGTCCCCTTAAGGCTGCAGCCGCAGTTCCTGCCCCAGCACCAGCAGTGCACATGGTCAGAACTCCATTCTGAGCCCTGGCTGTGCTGTGCTCCCAGCTGCTCCAGCACTGGCTGGATGGTACTTTTGGCTCCACTGGTGCTAGCACTGGGAGGGTAATATGCATGGCTCTGTAACATTCAGGAAGGGGATGAGTGGAGGAAGAGCTTGGATGAAAAAGCAGGATATTTTAATGTCATGACGGGGCTGTCAGGCTTGAGGTCTGACTGTCCTATCAAATGCATGATCTCTGGTCAACTTAACCCATGGTATCTGTCCCAACAGTGCCACCTGCTGGAACTGGAGTGGTCAGGAGCTCCCTGCAGGGAATGGAATAGCCAGGAGCTCCATGCTCCCTACAGTGCGCTACGCTGGGACTGGCGTGTCTGGGAGCTCTCCCCCCAGACAGTGCTCCCACCCCCCTTACCTACAGTGCCCGCTATTTGATCTCGAGTAGCCAGAACCATACCGATCACCAGCATACGCAAACTGCTCTTTACAATGCACCCTCCTGGGAGAAGTTGGAACTGGCATTGCCATAAGCACTGCTGAGAGCAGCTTTTGTTTTACCCACAGAGCTGATCCCATGGCAGTTTGAGGGACCATGAGGCACTCCCTAACTTCCCACGCCACATATCCCTCATCCACCTGGCTCTGGCACTTACCAACTCGTGATCATTGACCACGATGAGCTCAATGTACTTTGTCTCGCTGTGGACAGTGCGATGTCCTCGCCGCGCCTATGGGGCAAGAGCAGAGAGGAGTGAGGCTGGCACAGGGCAGATAAAAGGGGGACCCTTCCCTGTGGAGGCTGTGCCCTGCTCCACAGGCTGGCTGCATGATACACCTGCTGTGCCCTACTCCTGTGCCAAGGTTGTGATGCTCTCAAGCTGAGGGGGCATGTTATATTAACTTTCCCTTTCTGATCCAACTGGCACCCCCTCCCTTTTAGCAACACAGGGAGAGCAGACCCTGTGCCCTAGGCTGGCTTGATGGGGCTGAGCAGGGCCCCTACCTGCCTTCTCCTCCGCAGCCTGGGGAACCCAGATGGAACGTAGCGATCCAGCACAGCAAACAGGCACCCTGGAGGAGGGGTAAAAGGGAGAACATGTCAGAGATGGGGGAACGAGCTCAGAGGAGATTGATCGGGGTGGGGGGAACAAGCAAGGGTTGAGGGCGTGAAGGTGGATCGTCACTGCCTCTCCTAGCCAATGCAGGCAGAGTGGGGTTGTGGAGGGTGTCCACATGGAACAGGCAAAGGGAAGCGCCATGGCAGAGTGACCTGAGAAGAGGGATCAGGCTTACCTGGCTCTGTGCACCCTTGGGCCAGGAGGGGGGTGGGTGTTCGGCGGATCAGATGGGGCAGTGGTCCCTGCTGCAGGGTACAAGGAGACAGTAAGGTGACAACCAGTCCAGCCCTAGAAACAGCCCCGACCCCATCAGAATGCAGCTTTACTCAGCCCAGGGACATGCGGGGTTTCCTGCCACATCCTCCCCCATGGGGTCAGGAGATTAACACCCGTGTCCCTGACACCATCCCAAGGCAGCTGATTCCCTCTTCCCTCCCTGCATGGATACCACCTGAATGGGACTCACCACTGGCACAAGGCATGGGGCAAGTATGTGCCAAGCCAAGAGGGGATTCCCCACTTGGTGTTCTGAACTGTGCTGTGGGGTGTTCTCAGGCTCTGCCACCTTTTTGCACCCCAGAGGTGGCTGCATTTCAGTGTGGGGGAAGCAGTCTCTCCGTAGCCTGTAGGAGAAGCTGTCTATAGCCACGCAATTCTGCCCCAGAAGCAGCTGCATGTCAGTGCTGGGCATGCAATCCCTGTGCTGCATGACGGTGGGACTAACTGCCTTGCTGCACTCCAGAAACAGTGTGGGGCAAGCTGTAGGAAACCCCCCACAATGCAACCATTCAGAAAGAGCCTGAATGATAGGAGAGAGACTCCCTGCCCCTCCCCAGAGCCAGCCCCATCTGGCCAAGCAACTGGGCAGAAGGCCAGAGCCTAGGGCTATGAGGAAGGGCAGCCACATGACAGAAGGGTCAGGGACAGTCACAGCCAGCTCCATGCTGCTCCAGACTAACCACACGCAACCCAGCAGGACAACGGAGATACAGGCTGCAGCAGGACAAGGGACCATGCGCACAGCAGAGCAAGACGATGAGGGCCCCAGAACCCCAGGTCCTGGCAGAGCAAGGGAAGCAGTGGAATGGATGTGGGGCTTAGAGCAACAAGTCCTAATGTGGGGTGAGGAGACCCTGGCAGGGCAAAGAAGAGTGGGGTCTGGTGCCAAAGATGGCAGGAAAGCAAAAGGATGGGGGGCCAGAGCTGGAGGGCTAAGGAAACACAAGTCCTAGCAGGACATGAGAGCCATAGGTCCCTCCTGCTCAGGCCTCACCCCTGTGTGACTCCCCCTAGTAGCATGACACCGAGACCGGGGATCATTAATTGATGACTCCCCAGCTACCCGATGGGCCAGTTTCCGGAGGCCGAGTCAGGCTGGCAATGTGGGGATAGGGTTTCAGCCATGACACCCTGGCCGAAGGCTGAGTTACAAGCCCTAGGGGCAAATGGAGATGTCAGTGATGGAATGAAGGGCAGGCGTGGTTACACAGCTCAATGCCCTGGGCCTTCTCCATCCTGGAACCCAGCCAGGGCTGGGACAGATGCAGCTGCTCACAAAGGCTGGCACCGCAGTGGACACAGGCTGCCTGTTGTGGAGTAGAGGAAGGGTGGGCTGATCCAGCTCTACTCCTGTGTGCAGGGGAGGGGTGGGAGCACAGATGTCAGCAGGGCCCCAAGGGAGAAGACGTAACTGGAATCTCCTTCCATCTGCTGCCATGGCAACCAGGGGAAATGAGGCACTCTGGGAAACCCCCGTACTGCAACCTCCCCTCAGGCAAGTGGAGATTTAAATGGGAGCAGGGGGAGGCATGCTTGGCATGGGGGTGGGGATGAACTCCAAAGGTGGGGTGCAATCCCCACCACTACCCCAACACAGACTGAAGGGGATTAACTCCCATGTTCCCGATAGATCCCAAGGCAGCTGATTCCCTTTGGGCTTTGCCAGCACAGCCACAGCGAGCAGAACTGAGCACGGCGCCCAGAGCTCTAGAACAACTTGCCAGTACCTAGCACTGGGCATTTGGGCTTCAGAACCAGCAGCACAGCTCAGAAGCCCAGAATCTGGTTCCAGACTCAGTGGCCAGAATCTGGCACCAGCATCCAAGATCCCAGTTCTAGAATGAGTTGCCACAACACAGTGCCAGCCACTTGTACCACCAGAACCAGGTGCTAGAATCAGAGACACCAGAACTTGGTTCCAGACCCAAGGAACCAAGGAGGAGTCAAAGAGCCCAGAACCTGGCATGTGGGCTATCAGAATCCAGCACCAGCATTCACAAACCTAGAACCTGGTTCCAGACCCAGTCACCAGAGCTTGGCACCAGGCATTTGGGACGTCAGAACCAAGTGTTGGAATCTAAGAGCCCAGAACCTGGTTCCAGATCCAACAACCAAAACCTGACACCAAAGCACTCAGTTCTAGTCACCATGGTGCCAGGCATGTGGGCCATCAGAACCCAATGCCAGACCCCCAAGAGCCCAGACACTTGGTTCTGGACCCAATCACCATTACCTGGTGCCAGAGTCTGAGAGTCCAAACTCCAAAAACCCAGAACCTAGTCCCAAACCCAGTGCCCAATGTTGGCGTCTGACAGTCCACAGCTCTGAGTCTCAGCCTTGAGAGTGCTGGTTCCTCCAGCCTGGGGGGCTGGCAGGGGGAGGCTTGTGGCCCTCCCATTAGGCCTCCCTTTCACCTCTCCTTTGCTCAGGAATAGGAGCCGGGAGGGTAAGAAACCGGAGCACGCATCTCTATGGCCCCTATGGAATTTCAGCCTGGCCCTCACCTCCCAGTGCTCGGGCACCCCACGGGGCTCCAGCAGGTACGTGGCCTTGCTGTCGGAGAAGACGCCGCTGAGGGGAAAGCAGAGAGCAGTCAGTCATAGCTACCACAGACAAACAGATACCCAACCCCGACACACACACCCCTCCCCACCCAGTCTCAATGCAGGCTTCTGTTTTCAATGCAGTTTACAGCATTGGTCGCCAGGACAGCAGCATCCACTCTGCCTCACCCTTCTTGCCAATTTTCCAATTTCTCTTCCTCCACCCTCCATGTTGGTGCTACTCACTGCAGGCCTTGGCAGCTGGACAGAGCTGCAAAGGATCTCGCCTCTCCACGGAGCTTGCCCTGGTAGTAGCAGTGCTCACAAGCACCCTGCAACACAGCATGACAAGCAAGGGGGACCATGAGACACCAGCTTACAACAAGGGGACCCAGGACTCCTCTCTTCCCCACAAACAGAAAAGGGAATATGGGCTGAAAGATGGAGGCGGGAAGGGCTGGGAAGCAGGACTCCTGGGTTCTTTTCCCAGCTCTGGGAGGGAAGTGGGGTCTACTGGGTTAAATCTGGGAGGCTAGAAGCCAGGACTCTGGAATTCTATTCCCACTTCTGTAAGAAGAGAAAAGTCTAGGGTATCGTGTAAGGGGTGGGTGGGGGAGCGGGAAGTCTGTATTTGTAGGTTCTGTGGACAGCTCTGGAAAGGAAATGGGATGTTGCTGTTAGAGGGGAGGTGGGCCAAGATCTGGCAGTCAGGACTCCTGAGTTCTGTTCTTAGCTCTGAAAGAGGAGTGGAGTCTGGTGGGTTTAGTGCAGGAGGGGCTGAAAATCAGGACTTCTGGATTCTCAGGGATGGGAGTGAGGTCTAGTAGGTTAAACTAGGGAGGCTAGGAGCCAAGGCTCCTAGGTTCTATTCCCAAGCTTGGAAGGGGAATAGGGACTTGTGGGAGAGCAGGGTGCCAGGACTTCTGGGTTCTTCTCTTCTCAGCTCTGAGATGGGAATGGATTCTTGTGGTTAGGACAGGGAGCTGAAAGCTAGGAATCCTGGATTTACTTCACAGCTGGATAGCCTAGGGTCACGATCCTCAACCCACTTATTCCAAAGTAGCCCAAATGAAGCCCTGCGGGTTTAAATGGGGCTACTCTGGAATATGGAGTAAAGGGATTGTGGTTAGAAGCAAAACTTTATGGAAGATGCATCTGGGAATTACTGACACAGTTCCTTAAAAGATAAAATTCCTACTCCAGAATGACCATACAGTGGTCATTTGAGCTGTAGTGTGATTTGTAAAGGCATGGCAAAATTAAGGAGAAAATGAATGGATGGCGTTATAGTTTAGTACACAGTAACGTCACTGTCCAGCGCTTCCGTCTCCCCATGTGTAACATGAAGATAAGGATTCACCTGCAACTGCCAGTTTATGGCTAAGTGTGTGCCTACTTTACATGCAGAAGGGTGGGTCCCCACCACCTTCTACTCCTCACCAATTCCTTCCTCACTGCAGACTTGTAGCAGGAGCCAGCAGTTAGGGGGCGTGGCAGGTGAATGGATGCAGCATGTATGCAGCTCAAGGGATGTTGGCTGGAGATTCCCTCTCCCCCCACTCCTGGGATTGACTCCATATACAGACTGTCTGCACAACATATGCATACGTATGTATGCGTCAGGCATGTTCCATTGCTGTTTCACACTCATGTACCCAGGTTTCCGTGTGTGTCACGCATGCCCTGCTGCTAGGGCTGAATCAAGAGACATTACCGAGATCTCGACAAGATTTCGGGAACGTTCCGAGATCTCGTGAGAATTTTTAAAACACTGTGTGCATGCGCAAATAGCTGCCGTGACTGTTCTATGCACTGGCACCATTTTGGAAAAGGGCAGCCGGTTTGCACAGCGCGGTTTGTATATGCACGGACCAGCTGTCCTTTTCCAAATGGCACCAGTGCTGCTGGCTCCATTTGGAAAAGGGCTGTGTATGCACAGAACAGCCCTAGCAGCCATTTGCGCATGCACAGTATTTATTTATTTTTTAAAAAGTTGTTTGCTGTCAGGTGGCTGCCTCCTCAGTGAACTCGCCTGCCCCTGTAGAGAAGTGGAGAGGCAGAGAGGAGTCCAGGAGCAGCCCTGGACTCGGAGAGAGGCAGCCAGGTAAGTAAAAGGTTTTTTGTTTTGTTTTTTAAGTATGGGGGAGGGTCTGGGTGAGATTCTCGCATTTCTTAGCAAGAATCAGGGCAATTCTCAGCTTGTTCTTGTTTACAAGAATAAGCTGAGAACCCTGGTTCTTGTCAAGAAAAGCAAGAATCCGAGAAGCGAGTTTCAGCCTTACCTGGTGCATGGCACTGTATCTGTGTATGCTGAGTGTTTCCATACCGTTTTGTGCTTGCATGTGCCCATAGGCAGGCGTGTGCAGACACCTGTCCAGAGTGGTGTGCGTAAATGTGTGTCTGTGCACACGCCTGTATATATATGTGCACAAACGTGAATGATTGCCAGGTGTGCTCGTTTGAATGTGTGTTATGTACGTGTGTGTGTGTGTGTGTGTGTCTACTTACACCTGTCTGTGTGTGTGTGTGTGTGCGCGCACATGTATGTCTGTCAGTAAATGAGCGTATATGAATACGTGTGTGCAGACTGTATGCATGTGCGCATATATGCATTACATGTGTGTATATTCATGTTTCCTAGTAGGTGTGCTTGTGCAAAGCTGCACACAGGTGTATGTATGCACATGTGCACATGTGTGTGCTTGAACCGCTGTGTGTGCGCAAATCAGTAAATATCTGTGCATGCTTGTAGATGTGTTTGTGGTAGGTGTGCTTGTATCAATGTGTCTGAGACTGTCTGTGTGCATGTTTGCCAGTAAGCGTACTTGTATGAACCCTTGTGTGTGACGGTGTGTGCATGCATGTACAACTCCTTGCATGTACTCGTTTGTCAGTGAATGTGCTTGTGTGAATGTGTGTACCAGAAGGCATGCCTGCCTACCCCTGGTGCCTCCCTGCCTTTCCCCTCCCCTGCGTGTGCCCATATTCTGCTGCACGTGTGCCCAGCCCCTCTCCACATGCTGGCGTGCTGGGCTGCAGTGCGGTGTAGACGCCCCCTCCCGCACCGCCTCTATTTATAGAAACCAGCATAGCTCAGGTTGGCTCAGCAGGGGGGGTGGGGCAGAGAGCAGCCCTGCCAGTGGAGGGGGGGGGGACACCCCTCCCTGCCTGCATTCACTCAGCATTACTGCTGCTCCACTGGTAGGGCTGCCTTTGTGCCAAGCTGTGCGCTGACAGGCCTGTCTCCCTGGCTATTTATGGACCATCCATTCATCTTTCCAGCAAGGCAGAGTCTTCCGCCCATTGAGCTGCTGCACTCCCCTTGCCCCAGCAGCTTCACCGCACAAAGCCCCACACCAACAACCGCCAGCCACTTGGGCTCCCCTCTTAGATTCACTAAGGGGGAAGCACACCCCAAATCCACCTTGGAGGCAGGAGACAGACAGGGCTCCAGCCCCGGCTCTTCCCGGAACATCTGTAATAATGTCCCTAGGGCTGCACCAGGCCCCTTTTTGAGAAGCTAGGTCTGCTGCTGGATTCAGGGGAGTCTCCTCTATCCAGACACAGATTAGGGAGGAGGGAGGGTTATAGAGTTCGCTCTGGTTAGTGATACAAAGGGACCCTCTAACCTCACCATGTGGGGCCTATGCCCATTGCATTCAGGTTCTTCCTGTGCATTATTCCCACCCCACCTCCAGCAGCACACAGCCACCGGAGAAAGCATTCATGACTCCAGACCCCAAGCCTGATAGAGTGTGGTTCTCCCACATCCAGAAAGAAAATTCCTATCCCAAAGGGTTTTGAAATACTGCAGGGGACAAGAGGGGAAACTGAGGCACAGAGAGGGGAAAGTCATCCAGCAGAACAGTGGCAGGATTAGAAATCACAGATGCTGGTTCCAAGTCCAGTGCACTGCCAAATGAACCACATTGTCTGGGGCAGGAGTGATCAAGCTGCAGTGGGGCCCCCTCCCTGCCAGTCACCAGCCAGCCCCGTTGCCCTAGCTCTGCCTTGACCTCCACTCTCAAACCCCAAAGGATCAGTCTGGAGACTCTTGCAGGCCACCCAGGCTGACAAAACTCAAACTGCTTATGTGTCCCCTTACCGTGACGTGGCTGGCGTTGCCGTCCTGGCCGAAATGGCGCTCCACATACTGAGAGGAGAGCAGGTGGCTAGGGAGAGGAGAGGTCAGAGCAGTGAGTGGGAAGGGGTCACAAGTATTGCCCAAGGCAGCCCGCCCACTCAGAGGAGGGGTACCCAGCTTTTCAGGGGCCATCCTTCCTGGCAACATGCTGCCCGCCATCCCACTCTCCTCATGGTTCCCCTGTGGGAGGGACATACCCAGCCCTCCACAATGTCTACAGCCACACTCTCTCCTCAGGGAGACTACTGCCGCATAATGGATTAATAGTCACAGCAAGGGGCACTTAGGGTGCCTAGGGTTGGGGGCGGGCCCCGGGCCCCTGGTGCTCAGAGTGACAGTGAGCCCTAGCATCACTTAGCTCAGAAATCCAATCACCAGCCACTCCAGTTAATCACATGGGCTCCAGTTACAGCCTGGCTGCTCAGTCACCTTGTCTTACTGGCAACCTGGGCCTAATTGGGGGAGCAGGAATGGCTCCCAAGGAACATTAAATATTAAGAGGCCAATACTCACCTGAGTGACCACCCCGCATGCTGAAAAAGTGACATGAACAGACACACAGTCTATCTCTTTAACACACACAGTCACATACGATCTCTTTCACATGCACGCACACACACATTCACGGACACTATCATGTACAAACCATTACAATTACACCATGACATATTGTGACACAAAATCTCACACACACTCACATTATCAGACACCCCAAACACATATGGATGCCTGATCAGGCCATGTGGTCTCCACAGGGCTGCCAGGGAGTCTCTGCACGCCCCTCACTGGACTGAACCCCACACCCACTCAACCAGTACACAAGTCCCATACATGTCTGAACAGGATGAAACGGGTGGAACGGAGCTTCCTGAGCTCCTGCCCTGCCTTGGCTTGGAGCTGCCACCCTAAAGGAGAAACACATCCAGGGGAACACTCACTGGTTTAGCTCCAGATCCAAGGTGAAGGTGGAGCCGAAGGCATGGATGAGGAAACTCACCTGAGCCAGGTGCACAGACTACAAGAAACAGAGGGGGGAGGGAGGGTTAAAAAGCAACCACAATTCTTTACGATTCACAGTAGGAAGATACCACACAGTAGGAAGATACCAACCTAAAGGTGCCAGTCACAGCAGGGATGTAGCTACCATAGATGCACCTGCACGGGGCCCCACAAACCTGGGGGGCCTACAGTGTATGCAGAGGTTGTGTGCGTCTTGTGTGAGGGTTAGGAGGGGTCAGGACAAAGTGGGCATTCCATCTTCTACACTAGAGACCTTTCCAATCTAGCTATGCCCCTGAGTCACAGGTAGGGTTGGTGGGCAGGTGTTGCCCACTCAGAAGGCAGCGGGATGTGTTGACTGGCACCTGAAAACCCCTGTGTGCCCATCTATTCTTTTTAAAATATCATTTACATATTATTGAAAAAGGTTCTTATTCTAAAACAATAACACAATAAACATATTAAAGAACAATTTGAAGGCAATAAATTATGATAAAAATCCCTCTCCTGGAGGTTTGCCATAGCCTGAACATCTTCCAGAGACCAGAGGCAATGTAAGATTTGTTTATTTGGTCAGGCATTTGTCCAATGAGGATAGGATTTGGGAATTTGTTTCTAACTGGACTTCTGTATTTTCACAGTTTATATTTTATTGGGTTTTTATTTTTGTATATTTTATACCAGTTTAACTATTTTATATTTTTCCCTGCCCTGAGTCTTCAGGAAGGGTGTGACAGAAATCCCCCAAAATAAAATAAAATAAAATAAAACAGAATCAGGATAGGGTACATCACTACAATAAACCAGTGTATCTAAAATTAAAGCCATTACAACTAACTTCTTTTCTCCACGTTAGTCATGTTTGTAGCTCACAAACCAGATAACACTAAAACAACAGTAATCTCCTGAGAAAAGGAAAAGAAAAAAAAGGGGTAGACTACGGAGGGGGGCGGGGGGAGGGAAATAACAATGGGGGAAGGCAGGCAGAATCAGGGAGATGGGAAAAGGAGGTGGAAGCGCAAGAATGAGCAATTCGTAGAATTTACTAAAAGATCAGGAATGGGAGCAAAAATAATAAACTGTTTGACTGCAGCAGAGAAGATTAAGGAGAGGGAAGAGGGAGGAGAGGGCAAGGTGCTCCTGACATTATTAATCCACTCACTCTAGGAAGTCAGTCCGTATTTCCTCGAGGTTTTGAGACACCTGGACAACGGACTGTCAGACATTCCATGGCAGCAAGGCTGCCCATCTCACTGAACCAGTGCTCTTCTACAGGATTTCAAAACATAGCTAGGTTGGAATGGACCCTGGGGCAGAAGATGGAGTGGGCCCCCTCTTTCCTGTAGTCCCCTCCCTTCCTACCCTCACTGACAAAAGCCCCATCCCCTCCTGGCTCCAAAGTTGTTCGTCTATATGCAGGCGCCCCCTTTCCTGTGAATGCAGCAAAAGGAGTACAGTACAGGAAGCAGTGGCATAACCTTAGGATAAATTTGGTTGGGGGGGAAGAGGACCTGACCCACAGAAGTCCTACAGGAAAGACCTTCCTCTGACTCACACTCTGAAGCCCTTAATGATACTGAAATCACTGAAAACTAAACTCTGAAATGTTTGAAACTTTTAAAGACATTTATTGCAGTGTGGAAGCCTTTATTTTTGCAAAGTTTGCCTGTTCTCTTTCTATTCCATCTGCAGCAACAGAGCAGGTTAATCGCACAAACTCCCTCAACAGTAAGGGCAGGAGCCATCCTTAATGAACTTGAAGTTCCTTCCCATTCCATACCACTATGAAGAAGTGTGGCCACCTCCAGGTAACCTTCTTCCAGCAGCTCCTGGCATCCCTATCATGCATGAATACTAGCTCAGAAGATATGTCCTAGGCAGATATGCTCTGGGGACATTTCTTCCCCCCATAAAGTGCCAAAGAGAGAGTTGCCCCTACCCCCTTGTTTGCTGAAGTTGCAGCCCCAGCCACGTAGCAAGTCTTCAGTGGGTGCTGCTCGCCCATTTCTGCATGTGGGTCCCCATGCTCATGGCCTTGATTCAGCTGCACCGCCTGCACCTATTATAGCTATGACCTTGATTATTCTCCTAGCATTCAGAGACACCCTATTGAACCAGAGTGTCTGTGATCCAGAGAGTTTCCAGTCTTTGAGGACGAAACTTTGGGGGAAATGGTAAGTGATTTATCCAGAATCATACCATACAGATAAGTTCTGACTAGAAAGGAAGGGTTATTATTATTATAAGCATTTGTATAGCGCCAGCTGTGTACCTGACGCTTTACAGAACAATGAGATAGACGCGGTCCCTGCCTACGGCTTACAATCTAATAGACATGGAGGGGGAAGACAGGGAGAGGGGATGGAGACACAAGGGATAAAAACATTCAAGCGGATGCGAAGTCTCAGGTGCACGTGCTTGGCTTGGTTGCAGTTAGGCAGGAGTCTGCGGGAAGGGCAGACAGTAAGTATTGAGCAGGAAGTTCTAACAGGCGTCGGGAAAGGCGGTGAGGAAGAGGTGGGTTTTGAGGAGGGATTTGAATGTGCAGAGGGAGGGGACGAGGCGAATATGGGCAGGGAGGGCGTTCCAGGCATGGGGGGCAGGAAGGGACGAAGATGGTTAGGTGAGCAGGGGAGAAGAGGGAGAGCAAGGAAGGGGCCAGAGGAAGAGCGGAGAGTGCGTGCAGGAGTGTGTAAGGAGATAAGGGCTGAGAGGTAAGGGGGAGCCAGGTTGTGAAGGGTTTTGTAAATAAATACCAGAAGTTTGTGAAGGATGCGTGAGGGAAGGGGGAGTCAGTGATGTGAGGAGAGGAGAGGCTGCACGTGGTCTAAGCGACGGGCCGAGTGGATGATCCTAGCAGCAGAGTTTTGGATGGAAATAAGGGGGGACAGATGAGAGCGGGGGAGGCCAATGAGGAGGAGGTTGCAGTAGTCAAGGCAAGAGATGACCATGGCGTGAACAAGGGTTTTGGCTGAGAAGACAGAGAGAAAGGGGCAAATCCGTGCAATGTTACGGAGGGCAAAGTGACAGGACCTGGCAACAGAGTCGATGTAAGGTTTGAAGGAAAGGTGAGTGTCGAAGACAAAGCCCAAGCTACGGGCTTGGGGGACAGGACAGATGGTGACCCCATCAATTAGGATGGACAGGGAAGACGGGTAGGGAGGAAAAATAAGGAGTTCAGTCTGTCATGTTGAGCTTGAGCTGATGTTGGGACATCCAGGCGGAGATATCAGAGAGACAGTTGATGAGGCGAGCTTAGACAGAAGAGGGGAGAGAGGGGGTGGAGAGATAGAGCTGAGTGTCGTCAGCATAAAGGTGACGACATAAAGGTGGAGCATAAAGCTCCAAAACATATGGAAGAGATTGGCTGTTGTGCAGCTCCATCTCCAGCACTTGTCTTCATACATAAACCTAGCTCACAGCAATCGAAAAAGGGCCTGGTCACTAACACAACATCAGGGGCTCAGCACCAGGTCAGGGTGTCCTTGCTGGGATACAACAAGCTGAGGCCCACTGACAAAGTGGCTGGTAGTGCCCCTCCTCCATGCTCCTGAGCAGGCAAAGGGTGCCCAGCCAACTCCCAGCAAACTACCTGGCTGGGAAGGCTGATGGGGAGGGCCTGGGCAGAAGCCTGCTTGGTCTTGGTGGGGGCTGAATGGGGACGTACTTGCCCGTGTAAGTATTCATGGGGGCTCAGCCACGTCATGATTCCCAAGCACCTTGCAACGTTTAGGTGGCTGCTGGGGTGGGGAAGCACCCAATGCTTAAGCCAGGGAGACGCACACCTTCCCCCCCCCCAATACCCTTGATGCTGTGACAGCATCAAGTGGTGTGTTAGCAGTTCCCAATTTAGGAAGCACCATGCTAGGAAGTAGGAGGTGCCTCATGCCCATAGCAACAGGCCTTGGATTGGTCATGGAGTTGCCATATATGCAAATTCTTTCATTGATTTCAATGCAGCCCTGCAACATGCCCTCTAAATATTTGCATATATGGCACCCTAATCAGGCCAGGCTTTCCAAAGAGGCTGTCCCATTGGGTGCTGAGGCCCTGGCACCCAGCCTCTCAGGACAGGATCCATTCTCGCTCTGAGTCAGTTTAGCAGTGACCAAGGTCGTAGCTATAATAGGGACAGGTGGCAAAGCTGCACCAGGGCCCATGAGATGAGGGGAGGGGGTGTGCTTCCTGGTATGGCTGCATCCCCTGCTTCACTGAGGGTGTCCCATTCCATCTTTTGTACCAGGCCCCATTCCAGATTAGCTAGGCCTCTTGCAGTACCCATGGGCATCGATCAACAAACAGAGCTCAGCTCCTCCTTTGGCCCAGGCCAGCTCCAGTGAGGCAGATTTGTGACCTGGGATTCCAAGTCATTGCCCGACACAGCAGGCAGGCAGCGAGTGGGGTCTGTAACCCATCCCTGGACGACTGGAAAACTGCAAATCCTCCATCTGGTGGCAACAGCAACAAGAAGAGGGAAGAAGAGTCGGGCATATGCTCTGCCTGCAGCTTGGGGGAGCAGCTGGGAAGCAGGCGGCAGGGCACGCAGCTGCGTGGGAAGTGACTGGTTGAATGAACAAGCAGAGGCTCCATCACGCTGGTGCTTCCTATCCCCAAAAGCTGGTGCAGCTTCTCCCAAACTCAACCAAACCTGCACCCCGCAGTCCTGCCTGGCTTTGCGGCACGCGCCCCCAAGACAGCTTCCAGAGCCTGTGACCTGATTCCTCTGCAATCACACGCGGTGTTGGGGACATGCCTGCTGGGATACAACAAGCTGAGGCCCAGGACGGCTCCTCACACAAGAGATGTCAGGCAGCAGGGGCCGAGGGGGCCCAGCCAAAAGGGGGAAAGCTCAATGGAGGCGTGCTACTGGCTCAGATGAACCATGGCGGCACAATAACACTGCCCCACGTTTCCTCTCTTCCCCAAGTTGGAGAAGTGTGGTGGCAAAACACCTTGCTCAGCATGGGGCACTGTGGTTCTGCACATGCCTGCGGGGTCACCTCCCCCAAGCAGTCAGAACACAGGCTGCTCACTTAGTTTGTGCTAGGCTTGCATGGACCAGCAGGTGGCAGAAGAGAACCTTTCTTAGGGCATTTTTGGCTTGTGACTTGAATGTAGCCTGTGACCCGCTCATTAGCTTCAGATGTGCCCCCCCACCTCTGTGTTACAGGAACAAAACAGCCTCCCAGTCCCAAGCAACCATACAATAATCATAAGTGAGGTCAGCCTTTTTTGGGGTGGGGTCACTCTAATAGGGGTGTGCATCCATAACATTTTCTACTAGTTATGAAAACAAATGGAGCAGTTACGAAAAACAGGTGAATAAGCAAATGAGTGTAATTTGCTTTCATCCATTTTTGTTAAAAAATAAAATAATTTTAAAAAAACTGCCAGCACGATTTTGAAAAAGGGCACACATGAGCAATACAGCCTCAGCAGTCATTTTCTGCACGTACTCTGATTTTAATTTTTTTAAAATTAAAAATATTTTTCAATTCAATTGGTTCATTAAGATACTAGCTTTTGCCATTATCAAAAAATAACCCAACAATTAATAATATAAACAAACATACAAGCTATAAGTACAATACTATTATTTCTGACTGATCACGAACCTATGCCTCAGTCCTTCTACTCATAAGGCAAATGCTGTGGAAGCCTAGACAAAAAATCATCATTCTGCTGTTAGAAAATCCAGAGTAATTTCTCATAATTAGAGAAAGTGGAAAGAAAATTGGGGAGGGGGAAAATCAGCTGGTCCCTAATTTCCTTGTATAAAAGGACACACAAGGACATAATGAACCGTGTCCTCGAGCACCCCCTCCCAGAAGGGGCAATTCCTCTCCTTTTAGGGATTCCTGTTCTATGTCCCTCAGTAATTGCTGTCGGCATCCGTTCTAGCCTCAGCCTTGTTAAAGCCAACCCCTGGAACGTTTTGAGGTCGAGAAGTAAATATTTTTCTAACCCCTCCCCTCCTTTCCAATGAATGTACGATGGTGCAATCCGGGAGAAGCAAACTGCTGCCAGATCCGTTGGGTGGGCGGTGTCCCTGATTCTTTGACACATCTGAAACTTATCGGCGTGGGGGAAAATATATTTTTAAAAACTCACTGTGCATGTAAAATGGCTGCCAGACCATTTTCACATACGCACCCTTTTTCAAAATGGACCCAACCTGCTGGCACCATTTTCAAAAAGGACTCGCATGCACAGAATAGCTTGGTGGCCTTTTTGTGCATGCGTGCATTTTGTGCATTGTTAAAAAACAATTTTTAACAAGAAAAAAACCAAAAACAGTAAGGCCATTTATAACCCTCCCCCCAAAAACAAAGGGTTTTTTTGTAAACAAAACTGGTAGGGGTGTCTTCTTCACACCCCTATGCTCCAATACCAATGCCAGTGTGATCTCTGCTCCAGAGAGTTCTGGGGTGCTTCCCAATCCCCAGCCAGTGTGGGCACCTGAGGAAACCCAAGCACTCTCTCCAAGAACAAGCCTGTCTAGAAAGCACTGGGCTCCCTAGCAACCCAGGCGCAGCAAGCTGTTGTGTGCACATGAGGCTTTCTCATGTAGATTTCCAAGAAGCTCTCTAGTGCTATTGAGAGGAAAGATGGGCTGACACCGAGGGTAATTTCAGACGTGCCGGGCTGTTCGGCCCGCCACGCTGAACCATGGTCCGGGATCCGTTTCGGATCCTGGACAGGAATCAGTCCGGCCATCCTTTAGACATGCCGGCCTGATTCCTACAAGGGATCGGGGAGGGGGCAGAGCTGTGCGGCATGACGTGCAGCCACACAGCCCCGTCCCCCCCTCGAACGCCCCCAGCTGCCTGCCCTCTGGCCGCTGAGCCTGATCCCACATCGCAGTCTGGGCCATGATCCGGGCCGGCTAAAGGTAACAGACGTTATTTTCGGCTGATCCTGGATCGTCGTCCAGCTAACCACGATTCTGGATGGCCGGAGGTCCAGAATCGTGGTCATTGTGATTCCCGCCGGAGGCTCACTGTGGTGAACATCTGGCGGAACTCACTCACAACAGATGTTACGGGGCAAACGGCCACCAAAGGGGATTCACTGTGGTTGACTGTGGTCTTGTAACGTCTGAAATTACCCTGAGATGGGACTTTGGGGTTTGGCTCTGCCATTGACTGAATACAGGGTCTTGGGCATGGTCCTCAACCATCACTTTCCCATTTATCCAAAGAGTGATAATGGCATTTCTCACTACAGAGGCTGTCCGAGGCAGAGCCACCAATGCAGGCAAGCTATAACCAGAACCAGAGAGAGAGAGGACACTAGAGAAATGCTGGACAGAACTGGGACTGGAAGGTTCTAGGCATTAGGAGGAGTTGGGGGTCACTGCCCTGGAGACCTGTGCCCTGTGGGCTTGTGAAGATATCCAGGGTCACAAGAGAAAGCTCTGAAAATAAGGGAGAGAGGGAGGCTGAAAATACTATCAATAAAGAAGGGCCAAATTAGGAATTAATTGGCCCTTAGGCACAAGGGGGGAATAGTTCGCAAATAGATCAAATCAATCAATCACAAGGTCTCTGGTTCAAATCCCACAGCCTCCTTTGCAAATCCTTTGCTGTCAGAAGCAGATCACTCTACACATGCCCTGTTTTTGTGCACCTTCTCAGTGCTCCTTGCTTTTGAACACTGGCTGCTGACCTGGCTATAGGCACTGAGCTCAGCTTCTTGCAGCAGCACATTCTCCTTGCTGACCTTACTGGCTACTTTTGGGTATAAAATCTCTGTGGACTGGTGAATTTGTCTGCCCTGCTTGGAGGCAAGAGAAACCTGCTGGTGGAGCTGGGGTAACCTATTCCTGCACGGGGCACCAGGAAGAACCTTCAACAGGGGCCCTTGGCTTGCCAGTAATGGCCACCACCTGGGCTCATTGTCGCACTCCCCTCAAAGGATGGGGCAAGAAGGAGGTGGTTGCCCTCCCTGCTGCAGCTGCTGCTGCAGCCGGGAGAATTGCTGGGGATGCAGCCGGGATGAGGCAGGAAAAGCACCAAGGCCCCTCCCTGTTGAGGGGTGGGGCCTCTTCACCCGGCGTACTTCGTCCAAGCCACATTCACAGCGTGGAAACTTACAACTGGCGCTATATAAATGTCTAAAATAATAATAATAATAGGAGCAAGCCACTCCTCTGGCGCTGTGGACCAGCATGGGGAAAGCAAAGGCCAAGAGCCGAAAGAGGCTCCCAGCCTCTGAGAACTGACCCAGCGACCATGGCTGAGCCGCTGAGAGGGCTGGAGCCTGGGCCTTTAATGCCAGGAGAGCCCTGGGGAGCCACCGAGGGTAGGCCCCACATTGGTCCTCGGGGCCATGCAGGACAGGTTGATGGGGTGTGAGGCCTTAATGCGCCGCATCTCGGGTCAGTCACACTCCGCCCACATTTTGAGCCCAGACGGGCCTGAAAAACCCTGCCCACTCTGTTGCCCAGCCCAGGCTTGGGGGGTGGCCCCTAATTCCACACACACACACCTTTTCACAGCCCCACCTATGGGCACGGGACATGTGGAGGTACTGGGAGCAGCCACTGGGATTGTCCTGGGGCCTCCGCAAGGAGGAGGCACCCAGCTGCCATTGACTGTGGGGCTGGCTCAGTCGGGCAGCCACGTGGTGCCGGCAAGACAACTATAGGGGTATACCTCCCCAGGGGCAGGGAGAGGATACCCTAACCAGACTAGCACCGCCCCCACTAAGAAGGGGGGGCAGGGTGGTGGTACCCCCAACGAGGTACAGAGCAGCAGGGGAGGGGACGGCGCCGGCTGTGGCCCAGGTGACCACTCATCCCCCACCCAGGCGGGCCAGGGCTCAGCCTGGTGCCCCAGTAGGTGTCTCCCAGGGCGTTCCAGACCCCACCCCTGCAGGGGTTATGGGAGGAATGATTCTGGGGCAGGCCCTACCCCCACCATACGGGGGGGGGGGCCGGGTTGGCCAAGGTGGGACCCCTTTTTCCCCCGCAGGGAAGAAATTCCTCAGCACAGAGCGATGGAAGGGGATGACAAGAGGATGGCACCGGGAGTCCTGGAGGCATTTCAATGGACAGCGGCCCTGGAGAGGGGATTGCAAGCCATGGCCCAGGAATACCAGCCCCTCTCTACCTGCACTTGCGTCACACCCAGGAACCCAAGCACCTGAGTATGGTGGTATGAGGAACCCAAAGGCGGGGGGCTACTTGTCAGGGTTCAGCCGGACCCCGCAGTACCTGGTCCCCGGTCAACCAGCAGGGGGTGGGGTTGGCTGGGCCCCGCAGGGGAGTGTACAGAGTCAGCTTCCAGTTTACACCGACCCCCGGATTCCAGCAACTGATATGGCACCTGGAGCTGGGCCTCCACTTACGGGACTTAATTGGCCCACTGGGGGGAGAACCGAGACTCCCCGCTTATGGTGGAACGGGGCGTGGATACCTGCCCTGGGCCAGTATGGCCCACCTCCTGCAGCAATTGGCGGACCCGGGCCATACGGGGTCCAGGCCACCCAGGTTTGGGCACCATCCCAGAGCATCCTTACAGCTCCTGTTCCCCTCGGGGGTGGCTACACATGTTTTGGCCCCCAATAGGGCTCACCTCCTTCAGCCCACCAGGGAAAGGATTTGGAGGGGTGAATACATGGATATTTTCATCCTCCTATTCACTGACCCAAATGATAAGGAAGATAGTAAGGAGAAGCAAACTGGATGTTGGCTTACTCCATCTATCAAGGGGTAATGGCCTAGGCGTACCCGGCCGGACCGAGCATACGCGGTCATGAAGTATGCGGACATTGTCTGCCGTGCCTACGATATGGGCCCCTCAGGGGCCTGACTCAGGTACAATGAGGCATTCCGCCATAGGGCCTCCTACACCCCGGGGCTACGATGGGATACACATGCCCCGGACCTGTGGCTGGATTCCATGAATGACGTGGTCAATGCCCCCAGGACTGATAGTGGCCACGTCCTAGCTCGAGGCGGGGTAGCACCATCTAATGACCCCTTTCAGAGCGAGGGCCATAAGGCCCAAACCCCTGGAGGGACCCTATGCTGGGAATTCACCTGTTCAGGAAGGGGCGTGCGCACGGGTTGCAGATTCCAGCATGTGTGTGCCATCTGTGGGGGAAGCCACGCCACAACAGTATGCAATAAGGGGTGGCAACCTTGGGGCAGGGGCAAATACGACCAGGGACCCCCCGGGAAGGGAAACCAGGGTGCTCCCTTGGGCGGGGGAACTGCAAAGGGTCCCAACCCCAGTCAGGATTGACCGGCTCGAACAGGCCCTAGCTGGCCACCCAGATAGGGATGAAATTTTGTACATAGTTGACGGTTTTCATCAGGGTTTCAGGATCCCAGCAAGGGACGTCCAGCAGGGCGAAGTCGCTCCTAACCTAAAATCCATAGTTGGGTTAGAATACATGGTGCAGGCCAAACTGAATAAGGAGGTCGGCAAAGGGAGAGTGGCCGGAGCTTTCCTATCCCCACCACTAGCAGGCATGATCATCTCCCCTTTGGGAGTGGTCCCAAAGAAAGCCCCTGGCGAATTCCACATAATACATCACTTATCCTACCCCCGAGGCAGGTCAGTCAGCAATGCCATCCCCAAGAACTCACCACAGTCCAGTACGTGCCATTTGACACAGCAGTCTAATTGGTAAAGAATGCCGGTCCGGGTGCACTCTTGGCCAAGTGCGACATCAAATCGACCTTTCGCCTGCTGCCGGTCCACCCGGGCAGCTTTCGCCTCCTCGGCTTCCACTTTCAAGGCTGGTTCTTTTTTGACCGGGCGATGCCCGTGGGCTGTTCCATTTCATGCTCCGCCTTTGAGAAGTTCAGCTCCATGGTCAAATGGGTGGTACGGCAGCGGGAGAAAAAACGGGAAATCACATCTCCCATCTCCGAGTGGCCAAGCTGGCAGGGCTAAAGGCCAAAGTAGAGGCCTGCCGCACAGCAGTGAAGGTAACGGTCAGGGAGCTCCAATCCCTTGTGGGAAGCCTCAATTTTGCATGTAGGGTGGTAGCATCTGGCTGAGCCTTCTTATCCCGACTTTATGACAAGCTCAGGGGTAACTCTCAGCCATACCACCACATCCGGGTAACCAGGGAGACGAAAGATGACCTCCAGATATGGGCGACGTTCTTGTCTGATTTCAATGGGGTTAGCTTTTGGTGGGAGGATCTTCTAATAGAGGCAGAGATGCAGGTGCACTCCGACGTGGCGGGTGGCATGGGATTCAGGGTGTACTTTCAGAACAAGTGGTGTGTTGTCCCATGGCCCCAGGAATAGACGGAACAAGGGATAACCAGGGACCTAATGTTCCTGGAATTTTTCCCAATTGTGTTGGCCGTGTATCTTTAGGCAGCCGACTTTGCGGACCATTCCGTCCTTTTCTGGTGCAACAACATGGCAGTGGTACACGTTATCAACTCCATGTTGGTTTTAACCTATAAAGCNTAACCACCCTTTAACCACCCTTGGTGGTTATTTATGCATGTTGCAGGGCTGTATTGGTGCCCTATGCAGCCCTGAAACATGCATAAATGACCACCAAGGGTGGTTAAAGGGTGGTTAGCGTCATGTCTGTTTTCACCCAGAGATTTTCTGAGGACACAGCCTGGGCTAGCCACCTACCCGCTCCAGGGCAGTCCTGGGCTAATATCTGATGGTACCTAAACAGATGTGCCGGTGGGTTCAGGGCTACAGCAGACCACCATTACGTCTCTTTTACCCTTAAATCTTGTGGGCTGGATAGGAGCCGTGGGCAAGGATGCTTAAGGGTTGTGCTCAGCAAAGGCATAGCTAAGGTATGGAATGCCCTCCCCTCACCCCTTCTCCAAGCAGCAGGGGATACAGCTATACCAGGAAGCGAGGGTGGGGCAGTGTACCCAGGCTTGTGGGCCCCAGCGCAGCTGCACCACCTGTTTCTCTACATTCTTGGTACTTGGAAGGTAGGAAGTGAGGTCCAGGTCATGGATCCATCTCCTACCCTTGAGCGGATGTCCTGCTTTCTGCTCCCTTCCCCAGAACTCAGTCTTGCAGTGCTTGAGTGTAGGGACAGGATCCAGGGGCCAGATCCAGGCATTGGAAAGCGGCCAAATAAAAAAACAGCCACATATCAAATGTGCTCTGGGCTGGAGATTTCCTACCTCTGCCCTGTACCTACAAATATCACAGACAAGGTGCTTATCCAGTTGGTTTTTTAAAATATCCAATGAACATCCATCTTCCCTAAGCAACTGATTCCATTGTCCAACAGTTTTTACCTTTAGGAAGTTTTTTCCTAATTTCTAACCAAAATCTCCCTCACTGTAATTTAAGCCCATTCCCGCTTGCCCTATCGTCTGTGGCCCTGGAGAATAACCGTTCTCCATCTTTTTTGTTGCAAACTTCTAGATATTTGAAAACTGCTATCATGTCTGTTGCTTAGGCCGCCACCCCCTAACTACTTACTTTGGAGTAATTGGTTTGGGGATTGCAGCTATAGCCTTTTCTCTACATTAAACATTCCTAAATTCTTCAAGCCTACCTTAGATAAGGGCAAAATTGCCCTCTGGAATTGCAGTTCCAGTGTGCCATAGGCCAACAGCAAGAGAGACCCTGGGGCACCAAGGCCAGCAGCCCCTGCAATGGAAGGGAACTCGCTGTGTGGGGATAGACCCAGATGGGACACTCAAGCCTCGCCCTACACAGCAGCAAAGGCAAAAATCCCAAGATCACCAGTCGCTGACCTAGGAGAAAATGACTTCCTGACCTCAAGTACCAGTGAGATGCTGAGCACATGAGCGAGACCCAGCAACAAAGCATCTGAGAAAATTCTCTGAGCTCCCTTAGCACGAGGCCCCCCTGCCCAGTGTCCCCTCTCCAGCTGGGGGTACCTCTGCTACTTCAGAGGAAAGAGAATACACCCAGAATCCTTTGCAGTGGAAAATTCCATCCTGACCTCTGCAAGCAGCAAACTGGAGCATCAGGTTAACAGCATTTGATACACAACCCAAAGAGCTCCCTGCTCTCTCTCAGCAAACCCATCACGCGATATCATTCACAAATCTATCCATCTCCAAATGAATCCAGTTTTCTGCTCTCATGACTCTCTCCAGAACTCTATTCCAGAACATCAGTCCCCTGATAGATTTTATTCAGGGACATTTTATAACCATTTTGTCTTTGTGCCAGCACCTTCCTTAACTTTAATAGCGCTTTCCCCTGCTTGCTTTTAACCTCCCTGGGTTGCAATCCTGAACCCACTGAAGTTGATGGGAAAGCTCCCATTGACATTAATGGGTGGAGGCTGAAACCTCATACAGCATAATCCTGTCTCTTCCCAGCTTCCTAACCAGGCAGAGTTCTTCTAGATTAAACAGACTAAGATCCTTCACAGAACACCTTCCCCCCTTGCAAATGTACCACTGGTTCCTTAATCTGCATTAGCAACATATTCACACAGCTACTGATTACTCTACATTTTACAGATCAATTCCACTCCTTATTTCCCATAATACAAAAAGCATGGGGGGATGCCCTTGTGGTATCCCTGGGCATTTTTAGACAAGCGCCTCTCCACCCATCATGCATGTTGCAGGGCCGCATTGGCACCCTATGCAGCCCTGTAACATGNTGATACCCTAACCAGACTAGCACCGCCCCCACTAAGAAGGGGGGGCAGGGTGGTGGTACCCCCAACGAGGTACAGAGCAGCAGGGGAGGGGACGGCGCCGGCTGTGGCCCAGGTGACCACTCATCCCCCACCCAGGCGGGCCAGGGCTCAGCCTGGTGCCCCAGTAGGTGTCTCCCAGGGCGTTCCAGACCCCACCCCTGCAGGGGTTATGGGAGGAATGATTCTGGGGCAGGCCCTACCCCCACCATACGGGGGGGGGGGGGTTGGCCAAGGTGGGACCCCTTTTTTCCCCGCAGGGAAGAAATTCCTCAGCACAGAGCGATGGAAGGGGATGACAAGAGGATGGCACCGGGAGTCCTGGAGGCATTTCAATGGACAGCGGCCCTGGAGAGGGGATTGCAAGCCATGGCCCAGGAATACCAGCCCCTCTCTACCTGCACTTGCGTCACACCCAGGAACCCAAGCACCTGAGTATGGTGGTATGAGGAACCCAAAGGCGGGGGGCTACTTGTCAGGGTTCAGCCGGACCCCGCAGTACCTGGTCCCCGGTCAACCAGCAGGGGGTGGGGTTGGCTGGGCCCCGCAGGGGAGTGTACAGAGTCAGCTTCCAGTTTACACCGACCCCCGGATTCCAGCAACTGATATGGCACCTGGAGCTGGGCCTCCACTTACGGGACTTAATTGGCCCACTGGGGGGAGAACCGAGACTCCCCGCTTATGGTGGAACGGGGCGTGGATACCTGCCCTGGGCCAGTATGGCCCACCTCCTGCAGCAATTGGCGGACCCGGGCCATACGGGGTCCAGGCCACCCAGGTTTGGGCACCATCCCAGAGCATCCTTACAGCTCCTGTTCCCCTCGGGGGTGGCTACACATGTTTTGGCCCCCAATAGGGCTCACCTCCTTCAGCCCACCAGGGAAAGGATTTGGAGGGGTGAATACATGGATATTTTCATCCTCCTATTCACTGACCCAAATGATAAGGAAGATAGTAAGGAGAAGCAAACTGGATGTTGGCTTACTCCATCTATCAAGGGGTAATGGCCTAGGCGTACCCGGCCGGACCGAGCATACGCGGTCATGAAGTATGCGGACATTGTCTGCCGTGCCTACGATATGGGCCCCTCAGGGGCCTGACTCAGGTACTATGAGGCATTCCGCCATAGGGCCTCCTACACCCCGGGGCTACGATGGGATACACATGCCCCGGACCTGTGGCTGGATTCCATGAATGACGTGGTCAATGCCCCCAGGACTGATAGTGGCCACGTCCTAGCTCGAGGCGGGGTAGCACCATCTAATGACCCCTTTCAGAGCGAGGGCCATAAGGCCCAAACCCCTGGAGGGACCCTATGCTGGGAATTCACCTGTTCAGGAAGGGGCGTGCGCACGGGTTGCAGATTCCAGCATGTGTGTGCCATCTGTGGGGGAAGCCACGCCACAACAGTATGCAATAAGGGGTGGCAACCTTGGGGCAGGGGCAAATACGACCAGGGACCCCCCGGGAAGGGAAACCAGGGTGCTCCCTTGGGCGGGGGAACTGCAAAGGGTCCCAACCCCAGTCAGGATTGACCGGCTCGAACAGGCCCTAGCTGGCCACCCAGATAGGGATGAAATTTTGTACATAGTTGACGGTTTTCATCAGGGTTTCAGGATCCCAGCAAGGGACGTCCAGCAGGGCGAAGTCGCTCCTAACCTAAAATCCATAGTTGGGTTAGAATACATGGTGCAGGCCAAACTGAATAAGGAGGTCGGCAAAGGGAGAGTGGCCGGAGCTTTCCTATCCCCACCACTAGCAGGCATGATCATCTCCCCTTTGGGAGTGGTCCCAAAGAAAGCCCCTGGCGAATTCCACATAATACATCACTTATCCTACCCCCGAGGCAGGTCAGTCAGCAATGCCATCCCCAAGAACTCACCACAGTCCAGTACGTGCCATTTGACACAGCAGTCTAATTGGTAAAGAATGCCGGTCCGGGTGCACTCTTGGCCAAGTGCGACATCAAATCGACCTTTCGCCTGCTGCCGGTCCACCCGGGCAGCTTTCGCCTCCTCGGCTTCCACTTTCAAGGCTGGTTCTTTTTTGACCGGGCGATGCCCGTGGGCTGTTCCATTTCATGCTCCGCCTTTGAGAAGTTCAGCTCCATGGTCAAATGGGTGGTACGGCAGCGGGAGAAAAAACGGGAAATCACATCTCCCATCTCCGAGTGGCCAAGCTGGCAGGGCTAAAGGCCAAAGTAGAGGCCTGCCGCACAGCAGTGAAGGTAACGGTCAGGGAGCTCCAATCCCTTGTGGGAAGCCTCAATTTTGCATGTAGGGTGGTAGCATCTGGCTGAGCCTTCTTATCCCGACTTTATGACAAGCTCAGGGGTAACTCTCAGCCATACCACCACATCCGGGTAACCAGGGAGACGAAAGATGACCTCCAGATATGGGCGACGTTCTTGTCTGATTTCAATGGGGTTAGCTTTTGGTGGGAGGATCTTCTAATAGAGGCAGAGATGCAGGTGCACTCCGACGTGGCGGGTGGCATGGGATTCAGGGTGTACTTTCAGAACAAGTGGTGTGTTGTCCCATGGCCCCAGGAATAGACGGAACAAGGGATAACCAGGGACCTAATGTTCCTGGAATTTTTCCCAATTGTGTTGGCCGTGTATCTTTAGGCAGCCGACTTTGCGGACCATTCCGTCCTTTTCTGGTGCAACAACATGGCAGTGGTACACGTTATCAACTCCATGTTGGTTTTAACCTATAAAGCCCTAAACAGTCTGGGGCCTGCCTATCTGTGAGACCGCCTCACTCCCCGTGTCCTGGATCGGCCCCTGAGGTCATCCGGGGATGCCCTGCTCGAGGTCCCCGGAGTTTCTTGGGTGGCCACGCAGGAGAGGGCGTTCTCGGTGGCCACACTGCACCTCTGGAACTCCCTCCCAGTGGGGGCCCGGCTGGCCCCGGACCTCCCCTCTTTTCGGAAAAGTTGCAAGACCTGGGTGTTCCGCCAGGCGTTTGGTGGGGGAGAGGGGTGGGGGGTGGTTGTTTTCTCTGTTGCCTCCTTTTAATGTGTTTTCATTGTTGTAAGCTGCCCCGAGCTGCCTCTGGCAGGAGGGGTGGGGTAATACGTTAAAAAAATAAAATAAATAAATAAATAAATGTTATCCAAGTCCCCCAGGGTAATGAGACTGGTTAGGGCATTTGTCTTAGCGTGCTTGTGGCACAACATCACGTTTGTGGCCAGAAACGTGCCGGGTACAAGCAATGGCATAGCCGATGCCTTCTCTCGCTTCCAGATGGAGTGTTTTCACTCTCTGGTACCAGGAGCCAGACTGACACTGGAACCTCTCCTGCCGGCTGTGTGGAGCCTTGGATCCTAGAATTATACACCATCATAGAGGGATCCCTGGTGGTTCGAACCCGTGCAGCTTATGAGCAGGCCTTTAGGGAGTTTCAGGAATTCCGGTCACTGAAGGGTTGGCCAGCGAGTTTCCCAATTCCAGAAGTACTGATGTTCCAATTAGCCCTGTCCCTAAGGAACGCAGGTGCGGCGGTAGGAACCATCGTCAGTAAGCTGGCTGCTCTAAGTTTCATGAGCCGGTTGGCTAGCCACCCCCCCCCACCAGATCAAGGTTTTTTCGCACGCAGAATGCTAGAGGGTTGGTCTCGTGAGCAGCCACGAGAACAAGACAGCCGGACCCTCATTACCCCTCACCTTCTCGTAAGGATATGTGGTGCTCTCCCCCGAGTTTGCTCGGACCATTACGAGTCCACACTTTTTTCAACAGCATTTAAAATAGCTTTTTGGGGGGGCGTTCAGAGTTAGCGAGGTAGTGGCTGAGTCGGCCCGTGATAATACCAACCGGGCACTGGCCATGGAGGATGTCCAGATAGGGCAATGTGCTCCGCCTTAGGATGAGGTGGTCCAAGACGGACCAGAGAGGCAGGGACCCTTAGGAGGGAGGGGTCCAGAGAGCTGTGTCTGGTGCGGGCTCTTGAGGAATACCTGTGGGCCCGCCCAATGGGCATGGGGGTCCTTTTCCGCTATGCAACTGTCGCCCCACTAACTAGGTACCAATTCCCCGCCATACTGCAGAGTGCCTTGAGTCATCTCGGCCTCCCCTCAAGGGAATATGATTCACACTCATTTCGAATAGGGGCTGCATCTTCCACAGCAGTGGCTGGCCTTCCAGAGCAGGGCATTAGGGCTATAGGGTGCTGGCGATCTCAGGCCTACAAAACTTACATACGAAGCCTCCCGCAGTAACTTTGTCCCCTTTTTTGTCTGTGCTCCCAATTCCTGCAAGGTTCCCCCACAGAGACCTAATTGGGATAATCAGCCACAGCTTGGTGCGCTGAGCCGGGAAGGCAGCCAGGTGGACCCGCTGGGGGTCCCAGCTGGGGCTCTTAGCCTGAGCCGTGATCCACTGGATGGGGTGCAGTGGGATGAGGTGGCATCAGTTACTGCCTAGTGCCTACCCTCAGGACTGAGATGGCTGGACCTCCACCGGATATGGTAGTAATTCACCTGGGTGAAAATGATCTGCCTATGACAAAAGGGGTCATATTAATCGTTAACATTAAATCTGACATGCTGGAAATTGAGAACCTTTTGTTGGGGGGGGTAATTATCTGGACTGACCTCATCAGCTGGGTAACATGGGATAAGGCCATACAACCCAGGAAAGTGGATAAAACCCAACGCAATATCAACAGGGACGTGGGGAAGTGGGTTACCCACAAGGTGGGCCACAGGGTGATCCACCATGGAATCACGTACTGGAATCCTGATTTTTTTTTTAGAGCTGACGGGGTGCACTTGTCCATGTCAGGAAACGATATTTATCTCGCCACGTTGAAGGCCAAGTTAATAGAGGTGTTGGAAACTGAATTGGGTGTGGGTGGGGGTCGGGCCCATCTGATGTAAACATTGGTGGCCCCTTAGTAGCAGGGGTCCAGTACTGTTATGATGTTTTAGTAGGAAATAACTAGTTGGCGGAGTCATCTCCTAAGAGATGGGGAAGCAACACCGGGCGCAGAGGCAGGGCACGGCCAGCGCTGGGGTTAGCATCCCGGGGAGGGGTGTTGTGCGAAGTCGGGCAGGGACATGCACAGTCCCCAAGCTTGCAGCACCCAAAAATCCTTACTCCCGTCCAGAAGGACACTGTCCCCTTGGGCCACGGCTGCAAGCCAAGGGCCGAAGGGGAGACGTTTGACGAAAGCATTGGGGATGGCACTGGAGAGCACATCCAGGCCAAACCCCTGGCGAGGATAGTCAAGCAGTTACGTTTTGTTAGTACTGGAACCAACTGCTTAAAGGTACCCCCACCAGCCTAATTCCAATTTGAATAAAGAGTGCGGTCATTTAAATCCAATAACTGTTCTCCTTGCCTCATTCCAGATGCGCCGACAATGCCCTGTAAGCCTCCACTACTTGAGCTAAAGGATGGATTCCATTAGCTCCTAGCAGAGGTAGATTGTTCTCCTCCTGTGAGCCAGAGGTATCCCTGGCTCCCTAATTTACCAGAACAGCTGAGAGGTTTTTTTTTGTTTGTTTGTTTTAAAACAGTTACCAGGGAGTCTGATTCTGCAAACTCTCTGCCCAAGGACTCCCAGCTTTTAAGGTTCCCAGACTCTAGGTCATATTCCCTAGCAAGGTTGCACAGCCAGCAGGCAGGGTCGCAAACCCAACTGATAGGATACATGTGGCCTGTCCAGGACAAAGATCAACACCCTTCACTGCCAAGAAAACACCTTAGGGTGAGGGTCCAATTCTGTCCTTTCTGAAGTCAGGGACTCAGCTCCCATTGACTCTAATGGTGGAGCACTGCACCCTCATTTTTGATTGGAATGTGTCTAGCTTTAACTCCTGGGACTTGGTGTTTGCCCTGCCTCCCTCTGATACATTAAAGAACCCACTGCTGCACAACCCTCCCTCCCTCCCCAAGAAATGGGGCAGACTCTGTCATCAGGTCACACTTCAACTTTCATTTGGATTTCAGAGTCCAAAGTTAGAAGGGACATTCAGACCATCTTGGCTGATTCCATGTCCCATAGGCCGCCAAGCCACACTCTGCAAAAGTCCACAGAATCCTCCAAATCTTAAGGAATCCTAGAGAATCGTATGGTTGGGAAGGACCTCAAAGGTCATTTAGTCCAACCCCTGTCCCCAGACAGGATCCCCTATTCTCGGAGTAGGGAACATTTTCCTTCCCACAAGCCACTTTGAAACTTAGGGTAAAAACAGATGTGCAGGCAGCATGGCAGCTCCCCAACTCAGCCCAGGTTGGGAAAGGCACCAAACAAACGCCCGTCCCGCCGCCCGTACACCCTAGGTAGGGTGAGGAGCTAAACAAACCGCACGTCCTGCTTCCAGCACTCTGCCGTGACAAACAGTCATGGTGACCAGCCATAGCAGCCCCTGCCCTGGGGCAGGTATGGCAGGGCCAAACAGACTTGCTAGCCCACACTGGAGGCCCTTAGCACAGGCTGTGACCTCAGAGGGTGAAAACAGACATGACGCTAACCACCCTTTAACCACCCTTGGTGGTTATTTATGCATGTTGCAGGGCTGTATTGGTGCCCTATGCAGCCCTGAAACATGCATAAATGACCACCAAGGGTGGTTAAAGGGTGGTTAGCGTCATGTCTGTTTTCACCCAGAGATTTTCTGAGGACACAGCCTGGGCTAGCCACCTACCCGCTCCAGGGCAGTCCTGGGCTAATATCTGATGGTACCTAAACAGATGTGCCGGTGGGTTCAGGGCTACAGCAGACCACCATTACGTCTCTTTTACCCTTAAATCTTGTGGGCTGGATAGGAGCCGTGGGCAAGGATGCTTAAGGGTTGTGCTCAGCAAAGGCATAGCTAAGGTATGGAATGCCCTCCCCTCACCCCTTCTCCAAGCAGCAGGGGATACAGCTATACCAGGAAGCGAGGGTGGGGCAGTGTACCCAGGCTTGTGGGCCCCAGCGCAGCTGCACCACCTGTTTCTCTACATTCTTGGTACTTGGAAGGTAGGAAGTGAGGTCCAGGTCATGGATCCATCTCCTACCCTTGAGCGGATGTCCTGCTTTCTGCTCCCTTCCCCAGAACTCAGTCTTGCAGTGCTTGAGTGTAGGGACAGGATCCAGGGGCCAGATCCAGGCATAGGAAAGCGGCCAAATAAAAAAACAGCCACATATCAAATGTGCTCTGGGCTGGAGATTTCCTACCTCTGCCCTGTACCTACAAACATCACAGACAAGGTGCTTATCCAGTTGGTTTTTTAAAATATCCAATGAACATCCATCTTCCCTAAGCAACTGATTCCATTGTCCAACAGTTTTTACCTTTAGGAAGTTTTTTCCTAATTTCTAACCAAAATCTCCCTCACTGTAATTTAAGCCCATTCCCGCTTGCCCTATCATCTGTGGCCCTGGAGAATAACCGTTCTCCATCTTTTTTGTTGCAAACTTCTAGATATTTGAAAACTGCTATCATGTCTGTTGCTTAGGCCGCCACCCCCTAACTACTTACTTTGGAGTAATTGGTTTGGGGATTGCAGCTATAGCCTTTTCTCTACATTAAACATTCCTAAATTCTTCAAGCCTACCTTAGATAAGGGCAAAATTGCCCTCTGGAATTGCAGTTCCAGTGTGCCATAGGCCAACAGCAAGAGAGACCCTGGGGCACCAAGGCCAGCAGCCCCTGCAATGGAAGGGAACTCGCTGTGTGGGGATAGACCCAGATGGGACACTCAAGCCTCGCCCTACACAGCAGCAAAGGCAAAAATCCCAAGATCACCAGTCGCTGACCTAGGAGAAAATGACTTCCTGACCTCAAGTACCAGTGAGATGCTGAGCACATGAGCGAGACCCAGCAACAAAGCATCTGAGAAAATTCTCTGAGCTCCCTTAGCACGAGGCCCCCCTGCCCAGTGTCCCCTCTCCAGCTGGGGGTACCTCTGCTACTTCAGAGGAAAGAGAATACACCCAGAATCCTTTGCAGTGGAAAATTCCATCCTGACCTCTGCAAGCAGCAAACTGGAGCATCAGGTTAACAGCATTTGATACACAACCCAAAGAGCTCCCTGCTCTCTCTCAGCAAACCCATCACGCGATATCATTCACAAATCTATCCATCTCCAAATGAATCCAGTTTTCTGCTCTCATGACTCTCTCCAGAACTCTATTCCAGAACATCAGTCCCCTGATAGATTTTATTCAGGGACATTTTATAACCATTTTGTCTTTGTGCCAGCACCTTCCTTAACTTTAATAGCGCTTTCCCCTGCTTGCTTTTAACCTCCCTGGGTTGCAATCCTGAACCCACTGAAGTTGATGGGAAAGCTCCCATTGACATTAATGGGTGGAGGCTGAAACCTCATACAGCATAATCCTGTCTCTTCCCAGCTTCCTAACCAGGCAGAGTTCTTCTAGATTAAACAGACTAAGATCCTTCACAGAACACCTTCCCCCCTTGCAAATGTACCACTGGTTCCTTAATCTGCATTAGCAACATATTCACACAGCTACTGATTACTCTACATTTTACAGATCAATTCCACTCCTTATTTCCCATAATACAAAAAGCATGGGGGGATGCCCTTGTGGTATCCCTGGGCATTTTTAGACAAGCGCCTCTCCACCCATCATGCATGTTGCAGGGCCGCATTGGCACCCTATGCAGCCCTGTAACATGTATAATGGGTGGGGAGGCGCTTGTCTAAAAATACCTCCTCCATGCAATATTCCAGAAATAGCATAGAGTGGAGAATGGATTCCTGCTCTAGGACCCTCTGGCCACACCTCTATGGTTATGGTAGGAAGTGGCAAACAGGAAATGATATATGGAGGTTTAAAGCTTGTTTCAGGTTAATCAATTCACACAACACCATTACCACTTGAGAAAGTCTGATCCTTGCAAGCAAACCTGTTGAATCAGGTGGCAGAGAACAAAGCTCATTCACACAACACACTCCCTGCCTTAGTAAACTCACCACTTATTCTTTAATCTGTGTTTGCCTTACCCCATGGCAACACATCCACATAGCTGCTGATCCCCCTGCACTACAATTGCATTAGGTGGCAGAGAACAAGGGATCATCAAGAATCACAGGAAGTGGTAAGGGTTTCAAAGGTGTAGCTTTTATAGGGGCAGGTGGTGCAGCTGCACTGCGGCCCACATTCCCTGGTGCAGTTGCATCCCATACTGCTGGGAGGGAGGGCAAGGGCCTTCATTCCATTCCATTCCATTCCATTCCATATTCTGCACCAGGTCTAGGGTAGCCAGATATGCAAATTTTAGAGGACACTTATGAGAAATTTAGGTTGCAGGGCTGCATTAGTGCCACTGCAGCCCTGCAACCTGTATTTCTCATGTGTTCTCTAAAATTTGCATATCTGGCCACCCTAAGCAGATCCCATTCCAACATTTATTTATCTAGTTAGATTTTTATCCCATGCTTTCCTGAAGGCTCAGGACAGTTATCATCGTAAAAACATACATATAAAATACAGAGAATGAAGCTAATAAAACTACATATAAAATACCAATAAAAAACCTAAATCCTAATCCTGCCTGTTGAAAGTCTGGCCAATAAATAGGTCTTACTGTCTCTGTAAAATGCTCAGGCTTTGGCAAACCTCCAAGGGAAGGGAGTTGTGGGAGCTGTTGCTGCTGCGAACACCTCTGTGTGTGCCCACAGTGCCCAGACCTGGTGCTACTCCCCTAAGGAGTTCCACACAACACTTAGAATGTGGGTTTGTGTCACTAGCTATCTCCTTGGAAAGAGTGTTGTGTGAGTGCGCCTACTGTGAGCGTCTGTAATTACGTAGAGGAGTGGAGGGCTGTGTGCTGTACATGACAATAAAAGCCCTTGGTGGAAGCAACGTGCTGACTCAGGGCCTGGTGGGCTCGATGCTAGAAAGACTTGTGGTCAGAGTCGCCTGTCTAGTTTACAACCTGTCGCTAGGAAGAAGGGAACTTGGCTGAGAGTAGCACTCTACAAATCTATAGAGGAGCTGGCAGGAAAGGCTTGTCTCACGGGAGGGGAGAATTGGCACCAACTCCCCCCCTTGAGACTGTAAAGTTGCCCTGAGCATGTCCAGGGCCATTATGCCTACCATCCTGTAACAGGAGGGCACTGCATATCTGCCCAGCCTAAATCTTTATTTAATTGCTATTGTTTAACTGCACAAAGTAGCACACCAGGCATTAACAGAAGCAACAAACTCCATAGCTTAACTGCCCCCTATTTTGAGGACTCACCAGTTCTGAACTTGGGTCTGGGTAAATACTTTAGCTCAGGGGTGGGAAACCTTTTTGGATACGAGTTGGGAACAGGAGTGCTTAAGGGGTGTGCTCAGAATGGGGGAAGGAAGGGGAGGGTGCAGATCATGGATCTAGGCTATGCATTCATCCTCTGTCATTGAGTAAACGCCCTCTTCTTCACTCCCTCCCTGAGCTTGCTTTTTCAGCTCTTGAGGGTAGGGATTATTGGGTCCACGACCAGATCCAGGAATTGCAAAGAGGTCAAATAAGAAATGGCTGCATGGCCAGAAGTTCCCTACCCCTGTTTTATCCATTCTGCCACCAGGCAATCACACACAGAGAGCCTTAGCATTTGGTCCAATTTCTCTAATCCTTGCCACACCTTTGATTTTTGATTGGCTGACCTAGCCTTTTCTGTCATTGGCTGCCAAGGACTATAAGTGTGGGAGACAGAAAACTTGTCTAACAGGCTGCATTCACACCTGACCTGGGTACGGCGACAGCGAGACCCGCGAAGAAAGATGTGGCAGTGGGGAGCAGCTGGATAGCAGAAGGAGAGCCAGTGTGAACAGGGATGTGCCACGGCTTCCCTTGCGCAGGTCAGGGCATTCCTCCCTGACCTGCGCGAGGGAAGCCGCGACACATCCCCGTTCACACTGGCTCTCCTTCTGCTATCCAGCTGCTCCCCGCTGCCACATCTTCCCTCATGGGTCTCGCCACCACAGATGTAAATGTGGCCTAAGCAACGTGGCACTGTTCTGAACCTTGTTGTTTCCTTCTAGCCTAGGCCTTGTGCCAGGCCTCTCCCCTCATCTCTGCTCTCTTGTTGGTTCAGGCTCCTGGCTCACAGCCTGGCCCTGATCATGGCTATGGACTGTCCCTTATCCTGACACAGACTTTGCCTTACTTCCCAGCTTGTCTCACAATCTGACCTCCCAGCTCTGATAAGCCCTCTCTATACCTACTGTCTAGTTCCAGCCTTCCAGGGCTGGAGTGTGGGTTGCTAAACTATAGTTTAGACTGAAGGCCCCACATTCTGGGCATGTCTGTGAGGTTTGGGGTTAACAGCCCACAGAAAACTAGGACTGAAACTTGGTATTCAATTTTATTACTCAGTTTCAGCTGCCTTACCTTCACTGAGCACATACTCCTGCACAATTCAAATAATAGTTTCTTCCTTATTTGGTCAGCAGGAGGACACATAAGGGGACCAAGGGGACACTTGGGGGGACAAATACAGGACAGTTTTTGATTGGTTGCCAGGGGCAAATAAAAGTCATTGGGTTGCATTATTCATCCTTTTTTGGGTGACTTCCCAGTGGGTGCTGCTTACTGATAAGTGTGTCTTCATGTCGTGTGTAAAATTTAAAAGTGGGTGGGCATGGGAGCAAACTGGATTGGAATTGCTCTCTCTTTCCTGGGCTGTGTGTTCCTCTCCCAAATTCTTTCCATTATTTATTGTTGGGAGGGGGTGAATCTGGCTGTAGATGCAGCCATGTGCCTGTAGGAGCAGAGGACTTGGCATGGGGCAATATGGATTGATCTCTCCCCTGGGCTGTGTCCCCCTCCCCAATTCTTTGCAGTTTATTTTTGGTCTCTCTGGCTTGCTTGCTTGTTTTTTTATCTGGTTGGAGATGCAGCCATGTGCCTGCAACTGATCTCTCGCCTGGGCTGTGTGTCCCCACCCCTCTCAATTCCTTGCAGTTTATTTTTGGTCTCCCACCCCTGGCTTGCTTGCTTCTTTTTGGGGGGAGATGGGGGGAAATCTGGCTGAAGATGAAGCTGTGTGCCTGCTGGGGCACATGGCATGGGGGCAATTGATCTCTCACCTGGGCTGTGTGACACCCCACCCCCCACCCACAATTCCTTGCAATTTATTTTTGGTCTCCCACCCCTGCCTGGCTTGCTTGTGTTTCTTTTTTCTTTTCTTTTTTTGATCTGGTTTGCTTGCCTGTGCCCTGTTGTGCCTGTTGGGGCAGAGGGTATGGCATGGGTGCTGCAAAATGTATGCACAGCGGCACAGGGCGTGGCATGAACCCTTGGCTTAGTTACCGATTACAGAGTATTTGTTGCATTACCGAGGAGCTGCTGGAAACTCGAGCCCGATCCTCAACTACTTGGAAATACTTGAAAATAAATACTGTTCTGCTCGTTTCTGCCCTACAGAAAACCAAACCAATGTTGCTTTGCAAACACTTGAAACCAAATCAATTTTCTTTTTCATCTAAATTTTAAACTAGAACTTTTTTTTCTTGGGACTGAGTTTCTGGACACCAAAAAAGCAGTAGAAGGATTAGACGCTCCCCCACCAGGCCCAGGCTCACTCCCTCTTCACTGTTCCAGCTCCCGTGCTTGGAGTAATGTCGCCAGCTGACGGGAGCTGCACCAAGGGATGTAACCTACTTAGACTGTAAGCTCATTGGAGGGAGGGACTATTTCCTCTCGGCAGGCCCAACCTTGGCTATTTTGTGGCTCTGGGTAGGATGAACTTTGCCCCCACTGCCCAGGAGCTACCAGTGGAGTTTGTCAGGAGTTCTACCAGGTTCCTGTCCTGAGGCCGGATAATGCCACCACTTCTGGAGGGCTTGGGGATGCCAGGTGCTGCTGCTGTCTGAAGACGGATGCTGCTGCTTGGTCAGTTAGTGATGCGGCTAGGGCATAGGCTGCACCTGCATGCTGGTAGCCAGCAACAATAGCTACTGTGTAAATAAGCAAAAAACTACACTATGAAAAAAATATGATTTAATAAAGACAATAAAAAAGTATTTTAAAAATATACTAAAAACCAGACAGTAAAATATCCATATAGTATATCTAGGTCAAATGCAAGACTCAAGATTAAGACGATTTATTACTTTATTTCGTTTTAATATGTTTGAAACAGCAGAAGTGATAGGAAGAAGATATGCTATCCCTAGGCAAGAGAGGGTTTGTAGACACTGTTTGGATACAGTAGACTTTGTGTCATATGACCCTAGAATGCTCCGCTTATGCAGTCCTTTGAGATACTTGGATAGACCCCATTTTTCCCAATGTGAATTTGGATGGAGTTTAAAAAATGGTGTTACTCGTTACTCTGACAGATGTTTCTCAACTAAGGCTTTTAGCAATTTTTTTTTGTTAGTAGAGAAAGAAAGGAGTTCAATGCCTGGGGATATGATTACTGCTATGTAAATTTATCAATCAAGTTTTAGGTTTTAAGATCTGTATATTATTTATTATGTTAGTGATGCTTGAGGCCTTTTGTGGCCCTGGTTATAATTTTAATTTTGTTAATGTTGTTTTATCTTGTTTTGAGATAGCAAATTTTGCTAATTCAATAAAGTTACATTACATTACATATAGTATGGGTACTAAAAAAGCCAACGCGTTTCGAGTTCTAGCTCTTCTTCAGGGACATTCTATAAAAAGGGGGGACAAAGAAAATCATACATCTAAATCTATACACAAGGAAGCCAAAAATGTCCACAAAAGTATATACAATAAAAATTACATGTATGTAATTGTACCTATAAATAAGGAGCAATAAGAAAGACATTTTCAAATAAATAACAGCATACAATAACCTAAAAGGACAAGAAGGGAGAATGGTACTGCAACCATTTTAACTTAAAACAGATCATAATCTGAAGTACATTTAAAAATCAAATAGAGTGTCAACCAACAACTGGTTAGAAAAATATTTTTTTTAAAAGGAGAGTGAGCTATACCTCTCTGCAGTTCAAAGACTAACTTATAACACATCTCATTGAGGACTGGCAAAAGCTACAATGGTTCACACCTAAACTCTATTTATATACAATTGCTGATCTTCAGTCTATTCAAGTTGGTAATCAGTTTATCATTATGTAGGACAATAAATCCTTTTCTTAATAATGAGTACAAATGGCTAAATTGCCGCCTAAATGCATACTTATCCAACATGACTTAAAATCAGAGAAAATCATGTCCATTACATGTATATTTTATTTAGTTTAACTTAATACCCTGCCCTCTTGCCACTGGCGTCCCAGGGTGGCTTACAACATAAAACAATACAAAAATACAATTTCGTAAAACATCAATAAAATCACAAAAACGGAAATAGAAACAATAGAAATCTGTGTATAAAATCCACCCTAACCCATTCACACACACACACACCCCCGAAAGCCTGGCAGAAAAGTCATGTCTTGCAATTACGTCAGAAGGCCAGGAGATCCGGGCTGAGGCGAACCTCAACTGGGAGAGCATTCCAAAGCGACGATGCGGCCGCTGAGAATGCCCTCCTATCTGTCTGGACACGCCAATAACGTGGTCACGAGGCCTCTAGGAGGGCATCCCCAGTCGACCACAGGGGTCGCCCCAGAACCCAGGAGGTGAGGCGATCTTTCAGATAAGTGGGACCCAGGCCATGTAGGGCTTTAAAGGTCAAAAACAGCACCTTGAATCGGCCCGGAACACAATTGGCAACCAGTGCACAGGTGTTATGTGCTCCCTGTGGCTCGTCCCTGTAAGGAGGTGAGCTGCTGCATTCTGCACCAGCTGCAGTTTCCGGACTGTCATCATGTAGAGTGTGTTGCAGTAGTCCAGCCTTGAAGTAACAAATGCATGGATGACAGTGGCGAGATTGGAGTCTGAGACATATGGGCAGAGTCTTTTCACCATATGTAATTGGCAGAAGGTGCCCCTGGCCACCGCTGACACCTGAAGATCCAGGCGCAGCTGTGGATCCAGGAGCACCCCCAGACTCTGCATAGATGGTGCTAATGGAGGGCAAACACCCCTAATAATGGGGGAGACTCCCTCCCTCAGATCACCAGCCCCAACAGCCAACATCACCTATGTCTTGTCAGGATTGAGCCTCAATCGGCTCTGCCTCATCCAGTCCCCCACAGTCACCAAACACTGGGACAGCAAGGAGACCGCCGGGCCTGGGCCTGATGAAAAAGACAAATACAGCTGGGTATTGTCCGCATATTGATGACACTGGAACCCCCAGCTGCGAACGACCTCCCCCAGCAGCTTCATAAACACATTAAACAGGAGTGGGGACAGGATGGACCCCTGTGGTATTGCCCCGGGGAAGATGTACAATCCCCAAGTAACACCCATTGGGACCTATCCATCAAATAAGAATGGAACCATTGAAAAACGGTCCCATCCACTTTGGCCAAATCTCGCAGGTGTGTCACCAACAACTCGTGGTTAACAGTGTCGAAAGTCGCTGACAGATCTAAAAGAACTAGAAGGGTCATATGACCATTATCTAGTTCCACAAGGAGGTCGTCGATCAAGGCCACCAACGATGTCTCTGTACCGTACTCCAGATGAAAGTCAGACTGTGTGGTATCTAGAAAACTGATGCGGTCCCGATGAACCTGAAGCTGACGGGCCACTACCCACTCAATAACTTTCCCTAAAAAGGGAAAGTTAGAGACCGGCCAGTAGCTCACTGGGGCGTCAACATCAAGAGATGGTTTCTTGAGGAGGTGGCAAACCACAGCCTCCTCCAAACACTCTGGTACTCTCCCATTCCGAAGGGAGGCATTGACCACCCCAGCCCCAAGGTCTCCCTGGCCGCTCTTATCAGCCAGGATGGGCAAGGATCTAATTTGCACATTGTGGCCTGCACTGACCTCAGGACATCTACTGCCTTGGCAGGCATCCCCATTTCAAAGTCATCCCATAAAAGTTGACCAGATTGAGTGATCCCTGGCTCTGGATCTGCCGCTGCCTCCAAAGTGACAGCATCAACATCATGCTCAGTACGAGCGATTTTATCTGCAAAATATGTCAAAAACATGTCACAGTGGGCTGTGGATGAATCCATATCCAGGCAGAGAGAGCAGGACTGACCAACCCTCTCACTACCTGGAAAAGCTCTGCTGGACGTGACTGAGCAGACGCTATAAGGGAAGCAACGAATCCCTTCTTTGCGGCTCGTTCAGTCACAGTATAGGCTCTAACCATGCTCTATACTGCAACTGATTGGCTTGGGTGTGAGTGTGGCGCCAATGGTACTCTAACCGCCAACCCTCTCTCTTCAGTCGCTGCAGGTCCTCGGTAAACTACGGGGCCCTGAGGTGCCGAAGCCTCGGGAGTGGATGCCTAGGAGCTACCTGATCAATGGCCTCTGCTAGACAGCCTTTTCAAAAGGCCACAAAGTCATCGATGGAGCGGCCATCGAGATCTCCAGGAATCTCCCCCAGGGTATTCCAGAATCCAACTGGATCCGTAAGTCTTCAGGGGCGGGCCATCCAACTAGGCCCCACACCCCTACGGTCAGGCAGATGTGCCAGGATGGAGGCTCGCAGGAGGTAATAGTCCGACCATGGCAACGGTGTACACTCTACGTCTCCTAACAACGGACCCCCACCACCACCTTAAGGTCAGAGAAAAACATTAAGTCCAGAGAATGCCCCGCCTGGTGTGTCGGGCCAACCACGACCTGGGACAGTCCAATGGTAGCCATGACAGCCATGAACTCCTGCTCCGCCCCATGCAACCCAGCCTCAGCGTAGATATTGAGATCCCCCAAGACAATAAGCCTGGGAGACCGCAAGACCAGGTCTGAGACCAGAGCGGCTAGAGCAGTTAGGGATGCTGCTGGGCAGTGGGGTGTACGGTACACCAGCAGAATCCCCAACCTCTCCCTGGCTGGATCCTCTGGTCCATCACCCGCCAAATATGACCACCAGCTAAAGGCCCTCTATCCGGGACTCCATTTGCACTGAGTACCTCCGTGCAGCTAACCCATCCTTAAAAATAATGGCCACGCCCCCCCCTGCCCCTCTAACCTGGGCTGGTGTTGGACTAAATACCCGACTGGAACGAGGTCAGCCAACACAGACCCCAACAACTCATCCAGCCAGGTGACAGTCACGCATACGAGATCGGTCGCTCACTCCAAGATGGAATCATGTATAATGGAGGATTCATTGACAACTGACCTCACATTACAGAACACCAGCAACAGACCCGGGTCCTCTGAGATCTCAAACACCCAGTTGCCTGAGCCCATGGGGGCTGAGCGGGGAACCGGCACCAAGTACTGCTCCTGCCACTTGCGATGATGACAACCTTCCCCTCCAGGGCCATATCTTCCCCGGCCCGTGACCACCACAATAGCTGTTGCCGGCTTCCCCGATGGGTCACCACCAGCCTGGCCCCTAGCCCCTGACAGACCCTCCACCAGGGCAGTAAGGGGGAAAAACCACCCCCACTCCCTGAAACCAATCCCGCCATTCACCCCCACCCCATTCCTAGATCCCTACCTCCAAACCCCATTCCCCCCTACCCCCTCTCCCATCCCCCCCTCACAGGAGGATACCGTAGCCAAAGAAATCCCCAGCCGCTCACGCTGGCCAGAGGACCCCTCCCCCCACCCCCTCATTCCCTACCCCCAAAAGGTGACCCCTCCCTGCTCTCACTGGGTCCCCCATTTGCCCTATCCAGCTTCTCTCACCAGCTGGAGGGCTCCACCCTAGTCCTGTCCCTCCTGATTCCTCTCACTAATGGGAGAAACTTCCCCAAAGACCCCTGTACACTCCCCCAGCTCTTTCCTAAACTCACACAGATTCACACAAATACTACCAGGATCAATCTTTCCCCAGAGCGTCACCCCCCTCCCCCAGCCCTTTGTGCCCCACTTAAGGGCCACATCCAAGGCTCTTAGGTGTGCCGTCTGCGGCACTGCCAGCAGGTGCACTGCTTGTATAGCACTGCAGTTCCTCCCCCTCACACCAGGAGGGAGTCTCTGGCCCCAGTCCCTGGCCCTTGTTAACAGGGAGGGGGAGATAGTCACAGTCTTGGGAATATTTATCAAACAAACCTATAGCTCAAATCCAAAGAATAATAGGCGAGGGAAAAGGCGAGATCTGTACCTCTCTCCAATAAGAAAACTAACCCATAATAGACAGGTACAATCATATACATGCAATTTTTATTGTATATACTTTCGTGGACACTTTTTGGCTTCCTTGTGTAGATTTAGATGTATGATTTTCTTTGTCCCCCCTTTTTATAGAATGTCCCTGAAGAAGAGCTAGAACTCAAAACGCATTGGACTTTTATTACCCATCTTGGATTTGCATACTGTGAGTGCAATCCAAGTGTGGCCGTAAACCACCCGCCACTGCAATGCCCGGCCAGGTGGCAGGCACAAGTGTGCATGTGCCCTGCGTGCACAGCAAGCCGCTTGGCACAACAGTGCGCCCCTGCCGATACAACTCCGTTCTCCCCCCTCCCCCAGCAGCTCGAGGGATGGAGCAGGCATGGCTCCTGCTCCATCCCCTGGGCTGCAGGGTGTGTGGGCTTGGGGGTGGGGTGGTTATCATATCAGCAGGGGCACGCCATTGTGCCGAGCGGCTTGCTGAGCGTGGGTCACGTATGTGTGCTGGCATAAATAAACTACGCGTGGCATAGGCGCACATTGTGCTGGGGTGTTGGATTTAACCCTATATGAATATTTTACTGACTTGTTTTTAGTATATGGTTTTTTGTATACTTTTTAATTGTCTTTATTAAATCGTATTTTTTCATAGTTTTGGGTTTTGCTTGTTTTTACAGTAGCTGTTGTTGCTGGTGGTGGTTCTGCTGCTGTTTCATTCCCCTCTTTTTTGTTACCTGCATGCTGGTGCCAAGTGCCCTCTGGCCCCCCACAGCCCCAGGGATGGTATGAGTGCACAGCAAGACAGCAGCAAACTGCTCTCTACAGTCCCCAGCTGAGCAGGGCAGGGTGAGGCATTATAGGACTGGCAGAGCTGGAGCCTGAGGCTGCTGCAGCAGCAGCCTGGGACCTGGTGCAGCAGCTGTAAGATGTGAGCCAGGAGCAGCCCAGGAGGAACTGGGGAAGCCAGACAGCCATGCTCCCACTAGAAGGCTGCCATCCTGGAAAGGTGCCCCTTTGTCCCCAATGCAGATTGCCCCTGCCCCCGAGATGTGTCCACAGAACTCACTGCAAAGGGGCCCTGATCTCTAGGGGCTATTTGCTAAAACAGGATGCTGATACTGACACCTATGTTAGACAGAGCTTTCCAGCTTGTGGGTCAGCTCATGACCTGAAGTGGTGTCATGCTCTCTGCAGACAGGGTTGTGATCCCAAACTCTGCATGTCTCTGTGTCTGTCCCACAAGCCCCTCTGTCTCACTATGTAGCACCTTTCTTCTTCAGAGGACTGCACTCCAACCCTAACATGCTGCTTGCAGGAGGGGTCACACTGAGGACACACAGTGTCCCTTGACTGTCAGGCAGGGCCAGACTATTTCTCTCCATGCAGAAGGACAAGTGTACCAGGGAGCATTAGGATCTCTCCTGGCTGTGGCAGTGCTGCCTTTGCTCCCACTGTGCTTGAGTGATTATCCCATTCATTATGCATAAACCCTGCTGCTTGCCTCCCATTTAATCTGGTTTAACACCCGCACCCGCACGCATACCCAGTACAGAGATTTTAATGGAATCCATTAAGGGAGATGGGTAGGAAGCCCCTAGAGTCAGAATCTTCTGGTTGCAAATGTGAGTGCTATCAGCTTCCACTCAAGAGTGCCCTGCCTGCTTACCTGCTGAAATTGCAAGCTACGGGTTGGCTGGGCACTACCTACCGTGGTTTATTACTAGTGACGGGCATTTAGGGCTTAATTGGTTAAAAAAACGAGGTGCCAAGGCACAAGCCTGCCTGAAAAGTCCTGTTCCTTGACCCCAGAAGCATGTAGGATATTCAGAGGAGCCTAGCGAGCTGTCTTTCCAGGCTGCACCACCCCACTAACAGCTGTTCCCAATTTCCGGAAAAACTTGAATCATAGAACTGGAAGGTGCTTGGATACAGGATGATTGATTACAACATCCTCAACAGATGGCTGTGTAGCCTCTTCTTGAAAAGAAGGCAACTTGTTCCACTGCTGCACAGCTCTGTTAGGAGGTTTTTCCTGATATTTAACCAAAATCTCCCTGCCTGTAATTTGAGCCCATTATGTCTAGTCCTGCCCCCTGTAGCAACGCAGAATAAATAGTTCCTTGCCATTTTCTTGGTGGCAGCCCAATCAACATTAAAAGATTGCTATCCTGCCTCCCCTTAGTCTTCTCTTCACCAGGCTAAACATACCCAGTTCTTTTAACCTTTCCTCAATAGACTTGCTTTCAAAGCCCTTTAGCATCTTCATTGACCTTTTCTAGTCTTCCATTTGGGCCAGTCTGGGATGAATCTGCATTCAAGATGGGGCTTGAACTAGATGGCCCTGAGGTCCCTTTCAGCTCTAAGGTTCAATCATGAATGGCACAGCGACAGTAAATAGGGTGCTGCCATTCGGTGGGGAACCTTTTAGTATAAGCTCCGAGGACTGCATTAAGTTGTGGGTGGATACTTTATGCACTCAGGAAGAGAAGGGTCCAGATCATGGGTCTGCCCCCTATCCTTGAGTGCGCCATGATGAGTCACGTTTGGCCCTGGAGCGTGAGGTTCCCCCCTCCCTGTAGCTTTAGAGCTAGGGGATACCTAATGAACAGGTAGTGGGTCTGAGAGTAAACAAATGGGTGTTACTTTTTCATGCCATACACAATTAGCCGGAAGAACTCATTGCTGGGGGAAGTTGTGGAGGTTCGTAGTAGAACTGAGTTTTTTTGTTTTTTTTTTAAATGGATTAACTGATGGAGGATGGGGCCATAAATAGCTATTAGCCAAACTGGAGAGAGGATGCAGCCTTACACTCAGGCGGCCCTTAAACTTCTACTGTACGAAGATGGCCCATGAACGGCAGGGGATAGCGCTCACACACTGTAATTGCCTGTGGCTATTTTCTTCAGGATACTAGTTTGCTTTGTCCCGGCAGCACTTCTTGTTTTTATAGCCTGCCTGTCAGACACTGGGAGGGTACAAGACCAAATGTTCAAAAGGGCTCCATTTACCCAGCGTGTGTTGAAAATCTGCTCGTAGGAGACAAGCTGGGGGTTCAGCATGTTTGTAAAACTTGGCTGAAAATCTAGTCTTAAATTGGGGGGGAGGGCAGGGGCACCCCTCTCTCTTGGCCACTCCCTCCCCAATATACTTGCTCCTCCCCCTCAACCATGCAGGTGCTAGTGTGCGGGCAGGAAGGGGGGTGAACACTGTGAGAGAAAGGGACAGGGAGTGTGAGGCCACATACAGCTGTGTAGCCCTATCTCCTCCTCCACTTCACACTTTTTGTCCCTTTCTCTCACAGCACTTCACACCCCTCCCCTGTGAGCAGAGCCTGGGTGGATGCTGGGGGCGGGAAGGGAAATGTGTGCTTTGTGGCATTGAAGAGTATGGCTAAAATGGGGGGATGGCTGCATTCCCAATCTAACTAGTCCCTAATCTCTCTGTCACAGTTCCCCTTCTGCCCAGAAAGGGTAAAATCCCCAGCCTTGCTGGACAGCAAACTGGTGAAGACACCTAAGGGGCCAGGATGCCTTAATGATGGACAGTCCACCACTGTTACAGCCTTGGGGGCCATAATGGGAGGAAGCCTATGGGATGTGTGGCAGCCCTTGCAAGTAGCCAGCTTCTTACCAGAGCTGTGCCAGGCACTGCCACTGGCAGGCACTACATGGTTCCTGCTCATAGAACTGGATGGGTCAGGGGATACCTATGGTGAGGATTTGGGGGCCTGATTGAGCCACCAGCCTGGGACAGCTTAGAGCCTGGGACAGTCAAGGGAAAAGTCCCCAGTGGAAAGTGCCTGAACCCGTGTCTCCAAGAAGACCCTCTTTCTCTGGCCTGATCCATGAATGTAGCTTGTCCCCTATCACCGAGTAACAGCAGACAGGCATCCCTTAGAAAGTCTTCCTCTTGCCACCTATCCCTTCCAGAGCACGCTCCACGCCATCTGGCCACCCAGAGCAGCTTTGGAATCTTTCCCACCCCAGCTGCCAGTGCCTCCCCCCGCCCCTTCATGCCTGGAACTCCTCGGCGCAGTGCCCTGAAAAGGGAGGAGGGAGTTCACTTACAGGGCCGCCTCCTCTGGGCTCATTCCTGACCCTGGTGTCCAGCTGATGCTTTTGGACTTCTCCTCCTGAGCTCTGCCCCACTAACCTGCTGGGGTGGGTGATTTCTGAAGCAAGCGGTTTTTTGTGCCATCTGGCGGCAGGGACTCTCCACTGCAAAGCACCAGCTTGCATGTTATCTGCCTTAGCCAGACCTGCAGGTGGCAAAGGAGGAAGAGAGAAGCCACAGCTGGGTTAGTGCAACAAGAGGCAAGGAGAGGTGGGATAAAGCTACAGCAAAGGGTGGGGTGGGGGTTGCCTGAGATGCCAATCAAGGGGGAATTCCCCTTCAAACAGGTCGTGCCAGTGAAGCTGGTACAATATCTTCCTGCCCATGACCACCACCTTGGTGTTGGGAGGCACTGCAGAAAAATGTGTCGATGCAGCAAAAAAGACTGCAGTCACAGCAGGGGGGGAGCGGGGGGGGGGCGGGAATCGTGATTCCTGGCAAATTTTACGCCCCCTCCGCCACACTGGGAAACGGGGAGATAGTAGTGAATCTACATTTACTGAAGGAACATAAACTCCCACCTCCTCCTCCACAGCCCATCCTGCATGGATCACCCCCGCCCCGCAAATCGATCCGCCGAAGTTGGGTGTCCACTCACCTGAATGAGGCAGCAGGAAGAGGAAGGTTGTCAAAAGCCAGTTCTGCAGCAGGCTCATGGTGTCCTCATAAGGGCGAGGGTCCGGGGGGAGCGCGCCGGGGGGAAACCTTCCTGCCCTTTCTCCTCCTTTTGCTTTGCATGGAGAGTCCGCGGCGCGGTCTCTGCTGAGGGCTGGGAAAGACTGGAGAGCCGGCCGATGCGAGGGACAGGGAGGCACTAGGAGCCGGGCGGGGAAGCCTCCATCCTGACTGCGCGGTGACAGCTCCAAGAACCCAACATGATCCGAGCCGTAGGAGCAAAGGAGAAGGAGAGACACGTGAGCCGGGCAGACCCCTCCCTCCCGCCTCCAGCAGGGGCTGCGCCTCCCGCGCAACCACCTGCTCTAGCTCCTTGGACAATGCGCCAGAGCTTAGCCCCGCGCCCGCCTCCCAGCCGCGGGGGGACCAGCCTAGGCCACACGTAGACAGAGCGACCCGCCCCCGGGTCCATGGCCGGCTGGTCAGCCTGCCTAGGGGCAGCCTGACGGCTTAATCCTAGTATGGGGAGCTAGGGTTCTCCCCCCACCCCACCCCCGCCAAACATCAGCCACGCAGAACCAAAGGAATCCAGCAACACTAGATGCCCAGCCCCGTGGAAATGCAGTCACCTCTGGGGTGGAGCCGTAGCCAGCGCATGGAAGGAGAATTGGCAGGGCAAGGGGCGGCAGGGGGCAGAGTTGAGTCCAGTCCCCTTGGCCTCCCCCAACTGGGTTCCAGGCCAGGGGGCGTTGGCTCAAGTCTTGAAGTCCAGGACTGAGGGATCCGGTCCCCTGGAGCTGGTGGTGGCAGCAAGGACTCTGGGTTCTTTCAGGTATTACATTATTCAAGAAGCAACACAAGTGGCAATAGGCAGTGATATAACCAAGGTCTCTCAGTTGGAGGGCACTTACTTTTTTGAGTGGAACGCAGCTAGGAACAGGGCAATAGCAGAAAAGAGTTGAAAAATGAATGGGGAACTCTGATCCAAATCCCCCCATGGTTTATGCCCCTAGCAAAAGGGCTGAGAAGAACATAAGTAATGCCAGACTGGATCTGGCCAATGTAGCCCAGAATCCTCTCTCTCGCTCTCTCCAGTGGCAGCTTCAGTTGCTTCAGAGAAGTGCACAAGAAGTCATAATGGGGTGAGTTATTCCCTGCTATTCATTCCCAACTCCCAACAGCCAGGAGGTCCCCTGACCAGTTTGACAAATAATCACTGATGGACCCATCTTCTAAGAATGTATCCAGTCTTATTTTTCTTTTGTTTAAACCCAGTTATGCTCTTGGCCTTCACAACATCGCCTGGCATTGAGTTCTACGGGTTAATTGTAAATTAAGTGAAAAGTACTTCTTTGCATTTGTTTTAAATCTGCTGCCAGTTCATTTCATCAGGTGTCTCCCACTTCTAGTATTATGAGTAGTAATTAACTTCCTAATCTTCCATCTCTGCCCCGCCCCTGTACTTTGAAGAGCCCTAACATATTGAGCCACTCCTACTAGAGCCATTCCAGCTCTTTGATAATCTTTGTTGTCCTTTTCCACACTTTTCCCAGTTCTACACTGGGATGAGCTTTTTTACATGAGGTGACTAAAACTGTACACTTATAGTAAAGATGTGGGTGCATATTTTCTCTCCCTTCTGTTTAAAATTCCAAAATAGCCAATGTCAGCCTTTTCCTGGTCTTTCACATTTTGGGGTGCACACTCCTCATTTCCTGGTGCCCTGCCCCCCCCCCTGAATTTAATTGCCAGGGCTCAGTTCTGGCAAGCCTCCCCCTCAAATCAAGTCCCATCAAACATTCTTTTTACCATCCCCCAAGAGTCATTTACAAAAACATTCCGCTCTCATGAGAGACAAATTACGTTCTTCCATTTCCGGGGTTGAGATCTAAATCTCCTGGGTCATGTTAGGGTTGTTCCTCCCTGGGCAAAGAATCACTTTGCCACTGTAAATCTCAGCCTTGTTCCTTAAGAGCAGTGCCAGACTGGGTCAGGTCAATGGCGCATTTAACCCAGTATTCTCATAACCCACACAGCAGCAGCTTTGGTTGTTTCAGAGAAGAGCACAGGTTGTAATAGATCAGGGCTTCACAATATACAGCCCCCGGGCCGCATGTGACATGTCCAAACATTTCTTGCGGCCCGCTTGAACTGCCACTGGTTTGCATAGTGTGCAGCCCGTTGCACCGCCACCAGGAGCTCCAATCAGCTGCAGGCACGTGGTCGAGTTATGAGCATGCGCGCAGCGCTGAACGTAAGTTCCTGCCGCCGTCCAGACTGCCCAACACCAGGGAACATTGCCGCAGTGAGACTAGAATAGCGGCAGCCGGGAATTCTCCCAGAGCTGCTGCTTGTTCAGTCTGCTGAGCCCGCCCAGCTATTACTGAATACCAAATGGTTGATTTTAATGCTGTGTGTCTCATATCTCATGTAATGGCCCTCTTTTTATAATACGAGAGAGGCTCTGTGTACTGTTCTACCCGTAACTCGCTGTTCTCCTTCCCCCACCCCACATCCTTAAATAAAAGATCATAGTAAGTAAATATATATGTGCAACTGTCTTTGTTTTGAACACACCGTTGCCCGCCCTGTGACATCACTAGGCCCTGCCCTGTGACACCATTATGCATTGTATGTTAAGGCTCCCACCTTAACTTGTACACGTTGTAAGCAGTGACGACGTTGTGTGGTGTCACAGGGAAGGAAATTTGCAGGGGATACGTGTCACGGGTTTTGCGGGTCCAATACCCCACTTTCCTGGGTTGAGTGACTCAATTTCCCTCACTTGCAGCCCTCCGGAACCAGTTCTCTCTCTGGTTGGTCCAGTCCTGCAAGGGGGAGAATCCTTTTGCCACCCTCCGCTCCCAGAAAGCTTCCCGTTTACAGACTCTTTCTCGGGGTACACAAGAGTTTGGAAACTCAAGTTGCTCAATTTGTGTTCTCCCAATGTCAGACTACATCCACTTCATAAAGATAAAAAGAAAGTTTGTTGATTGCATAAGCTAACACAGTTGATACAGAGTGGCTTAAGAAATGAAAAGTAACAACGCATTCCTATTCTATACTGGGTGAATCTCTATGTAAGGCTTGCCCTATAGAAAGCACATTCTCAGTCAGTGATGTAGAATGACTCTTAGTTGGTAGAAAGCAAAGTCTTTCCTCTCATAGTTCCAGCAGTCTTCTTGCTGGCAAGCAAGATGGAGAGGAGTTCTCTCCAAGAGGTAGAAGAAGATGACTTAATGACTTCTCTTTGTCTTGTCCGTTTGCTTAAATAACCTTTTCAAAGTCTTTGTTATTTCTTCCCACCTTGGGGAAACCTGAGGTTTGGCACGTCCGCAGAAAGATAAACAGTATGATCCATTTGCATCTCCATAGGATTCCGTCTGGCATCTCCCTGAAACCACATTCTTTAAATGTTTCCATTTCTTGGAGTTTCCCAACTGTCAGTTTACACTACATGATTACATGACTTGAGTTGTCAGTTCTCAACATTACATCCATGTTTGACCTTTAGCTTTACATATATGTTAGACCTATAGTCCCATATCTCTCCTGTGTGACCTCATGTTCCTTCGTGACAATACATCCCACACATCCTGCATTATAATGACTCCCATGCCTAAGATCAAGTATCCAAAGGGGAAAGATTTACAAATTCACCGAGCAGTAGCCATAACAACAGAGGAAAAAGATGCATACAATACATTGGTGCATGTTCACTATGTGTTTGTCATAATGCCTCTATACAAATCAATGGTACGACCGCACCTTGAATATTGTGTGCAGTTCTGGTCGCCCCATCTCAAAAAAGCCCTAGCGGAACTAGAAAAGGTACAGAGAAGGGCAACAAAAATGATCCAGAGTATGGAACAGCACCCGTATGAGGAGAGGCTTGATAGGTTGGGGCTCTTCAGCTTGGAAAAAGACGACTGAGAGGAGATATGATAGAGGTCTATAAAATCCTGAGTGGTGCGGAACTTGTAAACAGGAAACGGTTATTTACCCTCTCAACTAGTACTAACACTAGGGGACGCTCCATTAAACTCACAGGTGGCAGAGTAAAAACAGACAAAATGTATTTTTTCACTCAGCGTACAGTTAGGTTGTGGAATTTACTGCCAGAAGAGGTGGTCAAGGCCAGCAGTATAGCTGAGTTTAAAAGAGGTTTGGACAAGTTTCTGGAAGATAG
>QEPC01006872.1:2614373-2625929 GCA_003113815.1 Sphenodon punctatus
CCTAGTCTCTCCTTTTATACAGGCAGAGTAGGCGTGGCCAGGCTTCCTCTACTCAGCCTTTAAGGGCCACTAACCTGCCCACTCTGTCCCAGGGGTTACTCAGCCTGTACTCCCCCCAGGCTGATCTCAAGCTCTGGGGTTGGCTCTGCCACACCCCTTGTGTGCCCCAGCCCTCTGACTGGCCCACACAGCCCCCTTCTTAAAGGGGCAGCCCCACCAGACTGCTTCCTGCTACACTCCCCCTTTTGGGTACCGCAGGGGGGGCTTCCAGCGTGGCAGTTTAGGGCCCGCCTGGTGGATGTGGTGACAGCGAAGCGGGTCGTCTCCTGTTGGTGGCATTGCATGGGAGTTAGCATCCGTCCCACAGCCCCCCTTTTGCACCCGTTGGGTGCTCCCTCCCCTCTTCGGCCGTCTCCCCGGTGGTGCGTTGCTCTTGTGTATGGGTGCTCGTGTGTGTGTGTGTGCGTGTGTGTGTGTAAAACAGCTGTCACCTGCCCGCTCTGTGCTCCCTCGGGATGGGTTATGGCATTGGTGAGCAGGTCCCCCCTTCCTTGGTTGTTGGGGTACCCTCGCTGTTACCTCACTATCGCTTGTGCTCCCATCCCTCTGCCCCATGGCTGTGGTGGGCTGTGGTGGGCTATGGGCAGAGTCGGCGCAGCGGTATGCCCTCAGCCTTGTGACAGGAGAGGTGTGCTGTGATTAGCTGTTTTGCTTCCCCCCCATGCCGTTGGGTCGTGCCTCCCTCCCCTGCGTGTCCCAGCGTCCCGTTGCTTACCCTGGCCCATCCCATGCATGTCATGGCGCTGGCTCCCTTGGTTTTGTTGGCAGCTTTCCTACCAGACATCTTGGGAGCCGGCGCACCCGTCATGTTTTGATTCTCCTTTAAGGGCACCCGGCCGGGCGGCCGGTGTCTCCGCTGGTGGGTGGGTCTGCTTGGGAGCACCTGCATGGCCTCTCTAGCCATCTCTGTGGTTTCAGCGGACCCATCCCCATGGGTGTGGGTGTTTTGGTATTTACATGGTCGGGTGGGTGGGTGTTGAACACCCATCTCAACCCCTGGAGCATGCCGGCTCCTTCCTGGCTGCTCCGTGGGTGGGTCGTGAACACGCACCCACCCACTTGTGGACGTTTACACAGATGCTCTCCCACTCATACAATGGGTGTTTGTGGGTGGGTGACATCTGCGTAAAAAAGGCCTAAGAGAAAGGACGACCAAGAAGGGGACATGATAGCAGTTTTCAAATACCTAAAAGGATACCACAAAAAAAGATGGCGAGCATGTGTTCTCCACTGTCGAAGAAGATACAACAAGAGGGAATGGGTTTAAATTGCAGCAACGTAGATTTTGGTTAGATTTTAAGGAAAACTTCCTAACTGCAAAAATAGTTGGGCAATTGAGCAAGTTGCCCTGCAAGCTTGTAGGATCTTCTTCCATGGACATTTTCAAAACCCAGCTATACAAGCGTCTGTCTGCAATAGTGAAAGCAGAGGATATCCTGCCTCAAGCCAAGGGGTTAGACTAGATGACCCCTTAGGTTCCTGCCAACCCTACAGTTCTATAGCTCCGTGATTCTAAGCTGGGGAAGTTGTGGGCCCCTAACTACCATGATGTATCGGGGCCCAAATTCTTCTCAGTGAGCCTGGTTGCCAAATAGAAAGAAAAGGATCAATGGGGGCGGGGGGAGTAGACCCAATTGGCATTTTGTACCTAAACTATAAATGAACTTAGAAAGCCTATGCCCGTTTCTAAATTTGTTAAAACAGATTATAAAAGGTAAACCAAAGTTTGGTGGCAAAGCTGCGCGACTGATCCAATTTATTGGCTCCCATTGCTCAATTAAATCTACATTTGATGACATTGGTCCAGAGGAAGCCAATTATCTGACCCACATAAGGGAGGCGTTAAATATAGCAGATAGCCAAATTGAACGACTCCAACTGACTGACGGGATCAAATGCAAGTAATGGAAGAACATCTGGCAACCAGATGGAGTTTTAAGATACTACTTGGTTCAAGTTCTGTTTGTTCTGATTATGCTCACACTGTGTTGGCAGATGCAATGCATATTAATGGATAAGGGGACAAGCAGTGAACATAAGTCACAGGAGCTTTGTTGTAGCCCTGGGATCGAGACTATGGTGGACTTCAGTGGGGCTAGTAGCCCCACTGAAGTCCACCATAGTCTCTGTCCCTGAGTCTTATTCTTGCCACTGAAATAGGGGATGGAGGTTGGAATGATAAATTCATAAATGACTCTGAACAATGTGGGTGCTATGGCAATCGGGGTGGGGGGATGTAAGTGACAGTCTGGCTGTTGTCATGGTACCCAGAGCTTTTTGCCTGGGCGGGTTGTAAAATGCTAAATCTAAGGAATTATGAAGAGTTTTGTCACAGGAGGAGCTGCAGCAGGAAGACTCAGTAGGGAGTGCTCTTTTAGCAGAACCAAATGCTTAGCATGGCACCAACAGCACTGTGCAGCTAAAGGTGATGGGAGACCAGGGGCTTGAGAATTGGTACCCATTACAGATCTCCAGGTGACCAGCTGGATTGGGATGGTTGAGCAGCATTGCTTTGGCCAGCCACTGTCTTCCCACCCCAACAGAGACTGCAGTTCCATGGCAGGAAAGGCAATCCCTTATTCCCTACTGAAGCTTAGGGGGCAGGGGACAGATCCCTCTTTAATTTCAGCCCCCAATGATGTGTCCCTTCACAGGGCTTACATCAACAACCTTCCTTGTTAAGTCTGTGGATCAGGGCTGAGACTCATTCCCCAGTGGAACTGATAGAGCACTAAAAATGGCTCTCCTGTCTCCACTCACTTTAGCCCCAGTCCTTTGCCAGCTGAAGCTTGTGGACCCGTTTGTTATGCTCCTGAAAGCAGCCTGAGGCCATCTGCCTCATCCACCCAGTTACAATCGGGGCACAAGGCTTCAAGGTCAGGAAGCAACAAACTCTCTTCTCCCATGATGCATCAGACCAACTAGATGGGCAGGCTGGGAGGCTGCATGTGCCAAGGGGGATTGTTCCAGTTACTTAGGGGAATGAGCCCCTCTACCTTTCACCAGCACACACTCTCCTCCCGCCCCCACCCATGTCAGCCTCTGTTTGGGAGAAGAGGGATAGTGTAGTTTCAGTTGGGGAACTGGGAATGTGATGCAACCATCACATGCAAGCTTACATCTCCCCTCCAGCATCACAGTGGGGATACACATACCTCCCTGTGAGAAGAAATTCACCTAGATGCATTCTCCAATACATGCATACATACTAGTCCACTAATTCCTCTCACATGCGCACCACCCACCCGCATAGACATATTACTTACTTTCACATACAAGCTCCTTTCTCAAACAGAGGCAGCAGTGGAAACATGAACATGTATGGATTCTGGCTTTTGCACGTGTACCCCACCCCCACACTAACAGGTCCACACGGATATTTTGTGGCATCTTTTCAGGATTCCAGTAAGTAGCTCATTGCTGCCTCTTAGCAGACATCAACCTCTCCTCAGGGAAGCTATAGGACCTGGCACTTTCCAGAGACTGGGAGTGGCTGAGGGCAGGCAGGAGAGGGCACAAGCAGGCCAGAGTCAAGCATGGGAGGGGCAGCAGTGGAAGAGCAATTGTGAGTAGGGATGAGGCCAGGCCTGCCAGGGTGTGGCCTTCAGGCATCATGGGACAAGGTAAACAATGGGGAAGGAGGAAGGTAGCACAGGCTTCTAACGTTCAGACAGAGTCCCAAGCTCAACACCAACATGCAAAGCCGGGAGGGAGGGAGGGAGGCTGCAGCAACCCCCCCTCACGAAGAGACAAAAACCAGAAAGGCAGTTACTCTGAAGGGCAGAATTGTTCAGGCTTGTGCTACACAGGGTGGCTGCTGCCCCAAGGGGAGGATGCAGGACAGCACCTGGTGGAGGCATCCCTTTGCCAGGCTGGCAGCACAGAGGCATTTGTGGAGATAGCTAGAGAAAGGAGCCGGCTTACAGAGGGAAGTTGTACAGCAGAATGTAGGTCACCTGATATAGACACACAACTGGTGCAGAGCAAGGGAGCCCATGGCCAGAGGCAGCCGCTCCATTCACCAATAAGGAAGGCAGACAGGGCTTCTGCCCTCCCCACCAAAGTCCATGCCTGGCTTTTCCTGGGTGAAAGGCTTCCCTCAGCTGTGGGACTGCTATTACCACCAACCCCCATACCTCTGTTCCCCCCTCTAAAGTGGCAGAGACAAGACCACTAGAGATTTTCAGAAAGGGTGTGGTAGAGCCTCCCCCAACTTCTTGGAGAAACCTTGGGGGTACCCCAAAGAGCAACCAAGTCAATTCCAAGTGGTAGGACCGTACAGATGATTTGGAGGGATGGGGAGGAAGGCAAAGGAGGCTCAGCCTTATAGTAACATGGGGATGGGTGGGAGGGGAGTTTAGCTAGGCCTCACTCATGAGAGAGCAGCCTGCTGCTAGCAGCTGGTTTCCTCCCAGCAAGGGCCCCAGGATGCAACCCAACAAGTAGGAATAAGCCCTGAGACACCAGCACAGCTAGGGGGGAGGGGAGGGGGAGAGAAGGGATGATAGGCCCCACTTCCCCCGTTAAATTACCTGCTGGAATCTGAGAATGCCCAGAGCCCACGTCTGTCTCTCCCCTCTCCAGGTTGGGTCTGCAGGGGCAGGTGGCATAGGACACTGCTTCATATTCTTGGAATTGGGACAACTCAGCTGAGCCCACACAGACAACAATACAGGATGATGCGCAAATCAGGGCTATTTTTATTTCAGTATTAAAATTTCTTGCTACAGAAGAAAGATGCTTTAAAAACACACACGAGCAAGGAGAACACACAGACACAGCAGAACAGAGGCTCGTTATAGATAAGGCCCTAAAGACCTCCAATCAGCAGTTTCTTGGCTGATTAATGGGGCAAGGTTCCCAGGGGGCAAACTCCCTACAGAGGCTCTTTAGGGATTCCTTTAGGAATCTGTAGGCGATGCATGTTCAGGCAGGATGATGGTCTCCTACCCCAAGTAGGGAGAGAAAGAAAGGCTAGTTCTGGAGCCTGCCTGGTGTGATTAAGGCCCCCCCCCACCCCTTCCCATCCTGCCTGGCAAAATGATGTGACCAAGCCTAGGCTAGGACAGATGGTTCCACAGGACACAGCCCCCACAGCACAGACCTGGAGAGGAGAGTGGGTCAGGGACATGGGAAAACATCAAAACAAGGCTAGGAGACCTTACTCCAGTCTGGATAGGGGGCTTGCTCAGGATCTACGTGGAAGAGCGCCTCCTGCCTCTCCATTCACACACTCCTTCGCTGCCAGAGGGAGAGGCTGGATCCAGGAATTGGGAAGAGCCCCACACCCAATGTGGGTCCCTTGCCATTTCAGAGCAGAAGAGCATCCTGCCCAGGAGAGCAGAGCTCAGCACCCATTTATCTGGGCTAAGCAGCCTGTATGTCCCCCATGACTCTTGATGAGCCTCTAAGCAGACATGGCTCTACAAGCAGTTTCCAGTGCTAACTCCTTGCACTGCAGATGGTCACACAATGCCCAGACCCTGGCAGAGCAGGGCTTCCTATCCAACCATGTGCAGGGGGGGCAGATTCGGTGTCTAGCTGCTCCATCTCCCCAGGCAGGCCTTAAAAAGGTACTGAAGAGGGCTCATTCCGTCTACGTCTGACAACTCTCCTCCTTGCTGAGCCAGTCCCGCTCAGGTGCCGGCCGCAGCACAGCATAGAGATGGGACTCGTAGCTGCTGTCCTGGAGGCTGACACAGGCTCGAAGCACCTCGGCATCAATGGGGCGCTTGCAGGGGAGCTGGGTGGCTTCTAGTGCCAGGAGCAGCTTTGTGTCCCAGTCAGACTGAGAGGAGGAGCTGGCAACTTCCAGCAGGGGGCTGGCTTGTGCACAGGAGAGGAGAGGTGCGAGGAGGTGGGGGCAGAGGCCTAGGCTGTGCTGCTGGGGCAGAGCACTCCGAGCAAGTTCTCTGCTGCCTGGGCACAGGGTGCTGTGTTGGGGTGTCACGTCGGGCAGTGAGTGCTGGTTGGCAGGACACCAAGCCTGACCTCCACCAACTCCTCTGCCTAATTCCTCCAGGAGGCCAAGGGTCTCCCCCTTCCAAACAGGCTTCTCCACTGGGCTTTCTGGACAGCCAGCCTCCATGAGAATAGGCTCATTCATGTCCCAGGAGAGACTCTGCTGGGGCAGTGGTGGAGCAGGGCTAGGGGAGGTGCAGATCCCGTAGAGAGTGCACTGAGGGACACCAACCAACACGGGGAGCTCTAGAGCTTCTCCCCCAACATCCCTATGCAGCTTGACATAACTAGCAGGCTGTTCCCAAGAGAGTGGGTTACTGCCTGGCCGTGGCCTCTTCTCAGCCTGCATACTGGGGCTGCAGGAGTACTTGCGTTTGAGGGAGCAGGGTGGTGGGCTGGCAGGGGTCAGGGGGCTGCTCTGAGCAATGCCAGGCAGGAACACAAGAGTCTCTCTCTGGCTGGGGTGAAGCCCTCCGCTGTCTTCTGGCACAGAGATCTGGGCAGCAGCTGCTGAACCTGTGCCATGGAGTCCATCACTCTTGCTGCCAGCCCAAGGCACCAGTTCAGTCTGCAAACCCAAGAATCCCTGAGCAGCTGCAGGGGAGTTACCGAGCCGCTGTTTGGGCATCTCTGTTGGCTGGGCCGAGTGCTCCTCCTCGGCCAGAGAGCAGAATGCAGCCCCTGCACTCAGCTCAGCCATGAGGCTGCAGTCTCCTCCTTGCCCTGAAGGCAGTGCTCCCATTCCCTCAGAGGCACAAGGTTCCCTGGCAGCTGCAGGAGACAGTGCCCTGGAAGAGAGAACACTAGTCAGAGTACAGTACTATCCCAGTGGAAGCCCACAACATCTCCACCCTATGGCTTTAGTAGCAATAGGACAGGGCAGAATGCACCCAAATGGGGCATGCTAGGGAACAGAGGGGCACTGCACCCACAGCCGGGCCCCACACACATCAAAGGCTCTCGAGAGCCTGCTCCTGGCAGCTTGAGCACCTGTGCTCTCGGGAAGAGAGAGTTCAACTGGTATGAAGCCAAGTGGAGATGGGCCTGTTGGGGATTGCTATTAGTGTTGAGAGCCTACATGATAACGAGGCTGGAAGGCTTATTTGCATACCCAAAGCAGATCCGTGGGCACTTCTGTATGTTAATCTTATAGGTGCCATTCCAAAGCCCAGCTGGACACACCCCTCCTTGGAGCAGGTAGGAGCTTAGTTACTTGGTAGAGTAGGTGGGCTGTCTCATACCCCGGCAAAGACACTGTCATGTGTAGGATGTGTCTGGGGGCCTCCAGCTTCTGCATTGCCCTTTAACCAGAAGCACAGCCCCCTCGTTTCCCTATTGTTTCTTTCGACCCTCCATCTCGGCTTCCTTTTCCTCTTCTCCACTTCCTTCTGTTCACTGCCTCTTTCCTTTAAGTCTCGCTCTACTCTCCATCCCCACCCCCCTTCACCACTAACAGAGCAGAAGTCTATAACCCCTGCTACAGTCTGAGGCTCTGCTCCCATCCCATGTGGGCAAGCTTTTTTGGCCTGAATCCATAGCTGTGACTGCCTGCTTGTTTAATGCAGCAGCTGCTCACCGGGCCTGTCTGGCTCTGGTCTCCACTGCAGCAATAGGGGCCAGGCAGTGCTTATTGCATTGGCACCAGGGATGCCCACTTATCACAACCCCCACCCCGCTGCCTTGATTTACCTGGCAGGTGGGGACCAGGACAAGAGCTCTGTGAAGGAACTGGCCAGCTGGGAGATCACATGGTCCACAACAGCATAATGCGAGGCGTCCAACGCAAAGTCTTGGTGTCGTGGGCTTTGGAGGTGCTTGAGAGACAACAGAGTGTGAGCATAGCACCAGCTCAGAGAGAAAACCAGTAGCACCCCAGGCACCAGCTGCCCAGACCTCCCCAAGCATTCATTGGATAGCCAGAGGGTCCCCCCCATCAGGCTGCTGCAATGGGGTGTAAATACAATGCCAGGGGACAGCAGAGCCTGGGCTAACAGAGTGCCTGCACACCAGAGAGTGAGCCAGCGTGGAGGACACCCACCAAGAATGGGGTGGGGCAGGAATCCCAGAGGGATGGAGAGGGACCCCCAACGCTCCTCTCAAGCTCAAACACTGGTTCCATCTCCCAGAACCCCCAACAAAGCAGAGAAATGTACCCCTTGTGTTGCAGATGGGGAGGGACAGCAGTTAACCCTAGCTCAGGGCATAGGAGAGCAGAACCCAGGGCTCAAGGGTCCCAGCAAGCTACACTGGGCCGGGTTGCCACAAGGGAGCAGATTCAGGGCCATCCTATAGAGTTCCTAGAATGTCCCACTCCTAGGAATGCAAAGGGCAGACTGGCTTTGGGACAAAGCAGCTGCTGCGGCCCCTCCCAATCACAAGGGCACACCAGGTGAAGGAGACTAGCAGCAGGTGTTGGGGGCAAAGGCTGTGTTCTGCAAAGTCATGATTCCCAGATACAGCGACATGCCCCAGTGCTGCACCCCCTTCCCTACACTGATTCCACTGCCACAATGAGCTGGGCTTGCACTAGACCGACTGCCCAGCCAGGCACAGAGCCAAGGCCACCTCTGATGGGAGCAGCCCAGGCTAGTAGGCTCCCTGCAGGGCACGGCTCAGCTCTCCTGGGGCAGCCTCCAGCAAAGCCCTCACCATTTGCAGCTCAGCAAAGGTCTCTTGGCAACACTCGCAGAAACCCTTCTTCTTCTTGGGTGCAGTGGCCTGCACGGAGCATGGGTGCTGCTCACTGTGGGGCAGGCTGTCCTTGGGGGCTCTGCGGGGAAAAGGAGAGAATGGGACACTGGACAGAGATCTTCCATCAGTAGCCATGTGCTGCTGGGGGTGGGAGGAGCGGTGCCCAAGGGGGCCACGAAGAAGAGGAGGGGGTGGGGCAAGCCCACTTCCCTAGCTTTACTCATTGCCAGAGCCGCCTGCACCATCCTACAGAGTTTAAGATGCAGTTACCAAATCTTCTGGATGATGGGCTTTGCCACAAGCTTCCCCCTCCCCGCCATTATGTCGCCCAAGACAACTCCCAGCCTACCTCACCCTGCAGGTGCTGGAGAGGGATCTTGGAGTCTCAAACGGGCTGCATCTCCATAGTACCAGAAAATTCAGGGTAGGGAAGCTCTTGAATTGGTGGTGGATGGGCCGGAACATCCTGCAGGAGCCAGACACAGTGGAGGGAGTGAGGGCACAACAGAGCAGGACTCAAATCTGGGGCTGCAGGGGGTGCCTCAACCTTTGGCTACTCAGGTCTTGTTGCCTGTCTCTACTCCTGAGTAGTCCAGCCTCCTCCCCTGCCTTTTCATTGGCTGCCAAGACTCCAACAGGAAAACAATGGGACAGCTGGTTTCTAGCACTCAGAGACCCTGCCGTGCACTCCTGATCCCACCTGGCCCCTTCCTCCTGCTCTACTTGCCCAAATCCTGACTGGGCATCAGGGAAAACACACCTTTGACTCTGATCTGCTAGTGTCCCAAATGCTCCTGGCATGAGGCTTGGGACACGTCTGCCAGGCTCCCAATTCTGGATGAGTTCCAAGGCCTAATCATTCCAGGGACTAAAGGGCCTCACTAAGGGGCTCCCATCCCTTCCTGGAAGGCTGTTCTCTGAAGTGTCCCAATTTCTGACTCAGTCAACTTCACAGCTCAGGGGCTTGCTCAGGTGTTGGCTAGGTCAGTGCTTAGATTGCTGCAGCCTAAAGGACAGATAAGGCCGTCTCACTGTGCAAGTACTGGGCACTGTTCAATAGAGCTTGCCCCAAAAGAGGAGAGGAGAGGAGGCAGCCACCAAGATCCATGTTCCAGAAGCAGGCAAGACACTAGCGCCAGTTTAGGAATCTCCTCAGTAGGAGGGGGTGGGGGCATGCCCCACACATATGGCAGGAGCATCAGGGATCAGATAGAAGGGGTGGAGAGAGATGCATGGTCCAGGAAGCCTAGTCATTGCTCTGTGCCACTGGGGGTAGATTCATTTGCTTGTGAAAAGGAGGCCTTGGGAACAGAGGCCTGAGATTGGACCCAACTGTCAGTTCTGCCATCTGCCAATTTTTGGCTGGGTTGCCCAGTGGGGAGGCCCTGGCCCTCATTAATTGCCATGACATCATGGTGGGGTTGCCTCAAGTGGGAAACCCAGCAGGGCCCACGGGGGGGACAGGGCCACACTTAGTCCTGCCCCTTTTATGGCATGGCCCCACCTCTTCTCGAGTTACAACTTCACAAAGCTCCATAGGGGGTGAGGCCTCCTGACACACTGGGTCAGGCTGGACCCAGTGCAAGTGGATTTGGGCCTTAATTCCCCGTATGAGCCAGGCTCCACTGGGGAAAATGAGGAGTGACTGGCATGACCCAAGACTCTCTGCCCATGGGTGGGGGGCACTTGCAGTGGATGCCCCAGAGACTGCAGGCCAAGAGCACAGAACTGGCCCCAGAATGCCTAGATCAGTCACTCACCTGCTCTGGTCTTCAATCTTAAGGAATGGTTCCTTCAGCTTCACTGCTAGGAGAGAGAGTCTGTTAGCAGCTACCATCATTACCCCTTCCATAGGCCTCCCAGTCCTCGCTGGGGACCAGGCCATCGCAATCACTTTGGGGGTGGGGTGGGGAAATCACGACGTGAACCCTTGAGAAACCTTTTACCTGGGCACAGCTTAGGGACGGTTCTAATAATAACTGGAGATACAAGCATCTGTAGGTATTGGGCATCCTACCTGGGAGCAGCAGGTTGGACTAGATGACCCTAGCCATCTAGGGATACCTCCCAGACCTAAGATTCCCATTACGGGGCTGGGGCAGAGGGTCACATGTGTTTCATTGAGCTTGATGGTCCCTCCCAATTTTAGAAGCAGCAAACCCACCCACCTGGCTGTGGATTGGATTCCCATTCTGGATGCTTTGCAGCTATCAGCGTTTCCCGAATAACCGTAGCCATTTGGCCCCTGAGCATTACAAACTGGGCCCTAGCACAGCTCAGGAGCACCCAGATGGTATTCACTCCAGAGTTCTGAAGGAACTCAAATATGAAATCGCAGACCTACTGTTAGTAATTTGTAACCTACTGCTAAAATCTGCCACTGCACTGGAGGACTGGAGGGTGGCAATTGTAACCCTGATATTTAAAAGGGATCCAGAGGTGATCCTGGAAACTACAGACCAGTAAGCTTGACATCTGTGCCGAGCAAAATGGTGGAAACTATCATTAAGAACAGAATCGCTGGGCATGTTCATAAACATGGTTTAATGGGGAAGAGTCAACATGAATTTAGCAAAGGTAAGTCATGCCTCACTAATCTGTTGGAATTCTTTGAGAGAGTGTAAATAAGTATGTGGACAAGGGAGATGGAGTAGATATAGTGTACCTGGATTTCCAGAAAGCATTTGATAAGGTTCCACATAAAAGACTCTTGAGAAAATTAAGAAGTCATGGGATAGGAGGTAGTGTCTTACTATGGATCGGTAACTGGTTAAAGGATAGGAAGCAAAGAGGAGGACTGAATGGTCAGTTTTCACAATGGAGAGATGTAAAAAGGGGTGTGCC
>QEPC01006872.1:2626261-2660168 GCA_003113815.1 Sphenodon punctatus
GGGACAGAGAATAAAACTGAGGCTGTCATAATGCCTCTATACAAATCAATGGTGCGACCGCACCTCAAATATTGTGTGCAGTTCTGGTCACCCCATCTCAAAAAAGACATAGCTGACTAGAAAAGGTACAGAGAAGGGCAACGAGAATGATCAAAGGTATGAAATAGCTTCCGTACAAAGAGAGACTTGACAAGCTGGGTCTCTTCAGCTTAGAGAAGAGAAGACAGAGGAGATATGATAGAGGTTTATAAAATCTTGAGTGGTGTGGAACAAGTACATAGGGAACAGCTATTTACCCTCCCAAATAGTACTAGAACTAGGGGACACTGCATGAAACTAGCTGCGGGCAGATTTAAAACAAATAAAAGGATGTACTTTTTCACTCAACGCATAATTAACTTATGGAATTTGTTGCCAGAGGATGTTGTCAAGGCCAGTGGCATAGCTGGGTTTAGAAAACGACTGGATACATTCTTAGAGAGTAGGTCCATTAACCAAGTAGCTTACGGGATGAACTTCTTACTGTTGGGAGCTGGGAGTGAACAACGGGGAACGGATTGCCCATTGTGACTGTTGGTTCTTCTCCCATGCAATCGAGATTGGCCACTGTGGGAGGGCAGGATGCTGGGCTTGATGGACCATCGGTCAGACTCACTATGGCACTACTTATGTAGTTATGTTCTTATTAAATACATGCCAACCTCCCTGCCAATGCCCTGCTCCCCCTGTGAGCTTGGTGCCTCACTGATAGGATCTGAACCTTATGGCTGGGAGGGACTTAAAGGGCCAGCTAGTCCAACCTTCTGTTCCAAGGCAGGATGCCCCATAGCTCCAGCATTGCAGAAAGAGGCTTTTCCAGATCTCTGAAAATATCCAAGGAAGGAGACTCCACAACCTCCCTAGGTAGCCGACTTCCATTGCCCAACAGTTCTTACAGTTGGAAAGTCTAAGGAACCAAACAGAGCTATTTCCAGCCTTGGCAACTGGCCTTCGAAGCTGCTGAGACAGGACTGAGGAGACAGGCAGAGATGGGCTGTGGCACAAAGGCTCCTGAAGCTGTGGGATTCACCACGCAGCCCCACAGGTCAAAGCCAGGGTCATGGGGTGGCAGGCAAAGGGCAGGACCATGGCTGGATTAACTACCACTCCATCTATCCTGCAACACGGAGGCCTGGTATGAGCGCCCATGCTCAGGACCAGTCCATGCTCATCACCACTGCATCGGCAGGACTCAAAAGCTTGCATTGTGGCTACTGCACAGTCACAGCAGGCACCACCCACTAGCAACAGAAGGCTCTCACAGTCTACAGGAGTCTCAGTGGGGCTGAAAGACCATGTGGGGACAATGGGCAGGGACTGGGGCTGTACCCTCGCATTGGCCAGCAGAGCCAGGGTTTGCTAGTATGCAAGTGGCCAGGGGAGGGAGGGTACTGAAGCAAGGCATCTCAGTGCTTTAATCCAGCCTAGTTAGACTTCAGTAGGGAATCCTCCAGTTCTGCCTCAGGGAGTGTTTTGGAGGTATGATCAGCTGGGCTGTTTATTTTGGTCTCTCAATTAAGCGCCTGTGTTCCCATGGGGATAGCAAGGGCTGGGGACAGCCATTAATAGGTGGCTCGGAGCTCCCCAGTAGAGCGCTAAATGCTGTTGCAGGTGACTGCTGTTTAAACAGTGACCAACAAGGTGATTATTCCATTAACGACAGCTTGCCTCACACTTAGGCCTGGAGCCAGAGCACTGCCAGGCCAGCATTGTTAAAGCAGGCAGAGCGCCAAGCTTGAAGGCCTGCTTCCAGGGAAGATCCTGCAACAAGAGAACTGGGCATCAGGTTACGCAGCCCATGGGGTGGATAAAGCATCAGGGTCTGCCTTCGGGGGAGTTCATGCCTTTCCCAGCACAAGAACCAGGCAGGTTCCTGAGCTCTGTACCAGCATTTGGGGGTTGGGGAGAGAAATAAAGAGGAGCCAGCATCTGTTATAACCTCTGTCTAGTATTATGACCCACAATGTGGGGCTGGATGGACCATGGATGAAGAGCACAGCTACAATAGGGACAGGTGGTGCGGTTGCATTGGGACTCACAAATTTGGAGGGCCCACACTCCCTATGCAGCTGCATCCCCTGCCATGGGGGTTGGGGGCATTCCATCTTCTCACCAGGGCTGTTGGGGAATGGGCAGTGCTCCTGTAGATGCCCGTGGACTCTCGACACCCAAGGAGTGAAGCCCCCACAAGCCTCTGGTGAAGCATGAGCAGGATCCTGCTGGGATCAGACAGCCACCCAGCTGCAGACTGGCTAGCAGGGTTCCCAACGGGACACAGCCCCCAAGTATGGAGAGAAGAGACCCCCCCCAGACTGACCTGTAGGAACTCTTAGACCAGGTGCCGGACACTTTGCCTAGAAAGAAGAGAAGACGGGGTTTACAGCGGGAATCGGCATTGCCCATCAGAGAGCCTACTGACTGGCAACACAATGGTCAAAGCCAACCCTCACTGGGTGGCTGGGCAAGTCTTTTCTCAGGTATAAAAATAGGGCACCTGACCAGCAACAGACCTCACCAGTCTGTCCAGAGGCTCAGTGTCAGGAGGGCAGGCCCCCCAAGTTCAGACTAGTCACTAAAGTTCCACCCAAGGTTCTTCCCATCCCCCAAATCAGCTGCTTTGAGACCTTGTGTTTCGCAGGGGGAAGAGGCTGTTACACTGTCCAGCCACAGAGTTCAACACCCTGACTCTGCCCCATGCTAAAGAGTCCCACCTGAAACTAGTTGGGATAAGCAAGGGAAAAACACCTTCCCCAAGGAAAACCTCACCCTGCTTGGGTCATTCACCTTCATCTTCAGTGCCTGCCTCTTGGATCCCAGGGGGCATAGCGGCAGCAGCTGTTGCAGGTAGTCCAGCATCTCTAGACAAACCAGTGTTAAGGCTCCAGTGTTGCCCTCATGCTCCTAGAAGGGGTACAGGGGTGGGCAAAGAGGCCACCCTTCATGCACCTCCCCCACAGGTGTGCATTGCTACAGATCAGAGATGCTTCAGCACCCTTGCCTGCCATCTTGTGGCGAGTGCGATGTATTGCAACCCCTGCTGAGGAGTTAAGAGATGGGGAGAGCACTTACAGCCAGTTTTGGGGGGCAGGGGGAAGGAATTGTGCAGAGCTCTCTGGCAAACCTGGTCCTGAATCTGCAGAGAGGGAAGGAAACTTCTGAGCGCCTGGCTCACATGTCTAAGCCCAGGCAGTTCACAGACTCCCCAGCCTCTCCCCAGTGGGTCTCAGCAGGGATGCTGTGGGATAACAGCTCAGTACAAGCCCCTTCGTGCTGGGGGTGAAGTTCCTGCTGAGGGAAGAGTTTGTTTTGCTGCTGCTCATGCAGAGCTTGGTCTGATCAGAGACAGCCTGTCCGCCCCCCCGTGGGAAATGCCAACATCCCCTCCAGGGTGATAGCAAGGAGTCTGTACACTTCTCAGGGCACTGGGGATCCCATGGGCAGGTCCAAGAGTCACAGACCCCTCAGGATCACCACTAGGAGGCTGGAGTCATCGCTTGGTCCCCTGCCCCCTCCCCCCTCTCACACACAGCTGGTGTGCAGGCAAGTACTGAAATACTAGTCCCAGTTCAAGGCTTGTGCTGCAGGCGGGTCTTTCCTACTCTGCTGAGCAGCAGGGGGCAGAAGCATGGATGTAGCTAGGACAGAATGGGCCCGCTGCTGGGGTACTGCATTCTAGAGTGCACATGCATTCTACATGTGTGGGCCCCCAGACGGGCCCTGGTGCAGCCCCCTGGGCAGGAGTGTTGTTCTTCCACTCAATTCAAGCCCCACAAGGCAGGGCTCTTCTGCATCTCAATGCGTGCAGCTGTTGGGCAAGGGGTACCAGGATGGCTTGTGGAGTTATAGTAGGGTTAAAGATTTTTGTCCAGGGCAACCAAGGAGCTCATGCTTTGGATCAGGTCACTCAGCCCTGCCAGTATGCCCCCATCCCCACTCCCTGCGCAGAAGGATACCATCCACGTGCAGAATCCGTACCCCCCAGGAGCGGGCATTGGCGAGGAGGCTGCTGCTGCTACCAGAGTCCTGGAGTGGAAACAAGCAGAAACTAGTTAATGCACAGACCAGACAGCAGACATGGGGCCAAGACCCTGGATGCAGACTGCATTGGTATTCCTGGTCTCCCAAGCACATGAACGGTTAATGCCCCATTGACTTTTCCTTCTCTGGTATCAGCTAATCCACTCTTTGTTAGCTAAGGCCCCATCAGGAGTGTAACTAGGGTTCTGAGCCACAACCGAAACACCCAGCCCTGAAGGCTCTGTGCAATCTGTCACAGGGCCCCAGAGCTAGCCTCAGTGCATGTGCACTTGTTGCAAGGAAGCCACCAAAAATAAGTACATTAGGGTCCAGCCTGGCAGCACAGGTCTGACCATTGCATGGATCCCCTCTTTCCAAGGAAGGGGTTGATGTTACCTGCTCTGAGCTTCCCAGGGTTGCAAGCACAACACATGCGTGCATCTGTGCCTGCTAGTGGCCCCACTGGATTTAGAAAAAGGGAAGGGGAGGAGAGGATCCATGGTGCAGACCAACATTACTGACTTGCTAACCACTCCCAACTACTGGTAGCCAAGGGTTTAAACCCCAGCTAGTAAGCATTTATGGCTCTATCCTCTTAAGATTTTATCTAGTTTCCATTTAAAGTTATTTTTGCACTGGCTTTCACCGCCTCCCCTGGCAACAAATTCCACAACTGTATTGTCTGCTGAGTGAGATAGTACTTCCTTTTGTTAAATGGCAGCAGATTTAAAACAAACTTCAGAGTGTCTCCCCTTGTTCTCTTCTTGTGAGAAAGGAACTGTTTTTCCCTATTTATTTTTTCCACACTACTCATGATTTTATAAACTTCTATCATAGCACTTCTTAATTGCCTCTTCTCCAAGCTAAACAGCCAAACCTTCCAAATGAGCCTCTCCTCACTTGGAAGTCTATCCATCCCTTCTGTCTTCCTTGTTGCCCTTCTCTGAACTTTTTCCAATTCTATTAGATCTGGTTGCCCCATCTCAGGAAAGACATAACTGCACACAATATTCAAGGTGGGGTCGTACCAAAGATTTATACTGCGGCATCATGATATTGTTCTCTTTTATTTTCTATACCTTTCGCAATAATGCCTAGCATTCGGTTTGCCTGGTCTTCAAGGAACTATTCACAATGGCTCCAAGATCCTTCTCCTGAGTGGTTACACCCAGATCAGAACCTAGCATTGTATATGTACAGTGAGGATTATTTTCTCTATGTGCATCACCTTGCACTTGCCAACACTGACTTTCATTTGCCATTTTATTGCCAATTCACCTAGTCGTGCAAGATCCCTCTATAGTGCTTCAAAAATCTTAGCTATCTTGAATAATTTGGTGTTGTCCTCTGCAGATTTAGCCACCTTACTCTTTACCCCTTTTCTCACAGCATTAATTAATACGTTAAACAATACTGGTCCAAGTACAGATGCCTGAGCTGTTTACCTCTTTCCAACTTGAAAAATGAGAGTTTATTCCTACCCTTTGTTTGCTATCTTTTAACCAGCTACCAACCCATGACAGGACTCTTCTTCTCATCGGGTGGGACACAGGGCCTTTCCCCCCCTTTTTCTTCAGATCCGTGTTTTTCGGTTCTTGGGTTATGGTTCCGTTTCTTTCCCCATTGGAGTCAATGGGAAGGGGAACTGGACCAAAGAACCAAAAGAGAGGTCTGCGACAGAACCCCCCTGGTACAGGGGGTCCAACCTCCCCCACACCCATTCTCCAGGGCCTACCATCAGCCTCAGAGGGTAGGGATCAGCATCCCCAACACTCCCATCCCAGGGGCCCGATTTTACCTCCACCACCCGAGACCCTGCTGGCTGCCATGTACTTAGTGGCCTGGGCCTTGGGAGGATGGGGGCAAGGAGCCACCGTCTGTTGGCTTCCATGCAGCCCTGGATAGCAAGTCTCACTTCTGCTGCCAGGTGACCGTGCCACAACCCCCGCAGCTATGGGAGACCTGCTGACAGGCCTTCTTCCCAGGGCCATTTTGCACATGTCCAGCCCTTTTCCAAAAGGGCAGCCTTTCTGCACATGCATGGAGCTATTTCACACATGCACAGAAAGGCTGCCCAGCACCTTTTTGGAAAAGGGCTGGACATGAGCAAAATGGCCCCAGCAGCCATTTTACACACGTGCACTGCCAGAGCAGGAAGCCCCGGCAGCAAGCTCTGGGAAGACAGCCTGCCAGCAGGCCTCACACAGCCATAGTGGCTGCAGCACGGCCCCCTGGCAACAGAGGCAGCCCCCCCGGCCGCAGCAGCTCCTCACCCCCATCCTCCAAGATCCAGACTGATAAGTATATGCCAGTCAGCACAGCCTCGGGAAGTGGGGGTAAAGACGGGCCCCGGGGGTGTGCGTGTGTGTTAGGGATATGGATCCCCACCCTCCAAGGTCAGTAGTGGGCCCCAGGAAATGGGGATGGGGGAGGTTGGATCCTGGTTTCTCTTCCCATTTAAGTCAATGAGAAGATTTCCCCATTGATGTCAATGGGAAGATACAGAACCTAAAATTGGGAACTGCAACGGCCTGATTTTTGGACTGTTTCAGTTAAAATAGAAACCAAAATTCTCATCCCAATGACTACTTAGTTTGCTCAGGAATCTCTGGCGAGGGACTTTGACAAAAGCTTTTTGAAAATCGAAATATACTAGATCAACTGGATCACCCCATCTACGTGCTTATTAACAATCTCTACAATTCTATAGGTTAACGAGGCATGATTTCCCTTTGCTGAAGCCATGCTGGCTTTTACTCATCAGATCATGCTTGTCAATATGCCTAATAATTCTGTTTTGAACAATGGTCTCCACCAATTTTGTCCAGTACTGATGTCAGGCTTACTGGTCTGTAGCTTCCAAGGTCACCTCTTGAGCCCTTCTTAAAATCTGGGGTTACATTTGCTAACCTCCAATCCTCTGGCACAGAGGAGGATTTTAGCAATAAATGTTTTACTCATTACATGCATGTACAGAGACTAACATGAGACAGTAAGAGCAGGGATGAAGGAGGCAGCAGCCTAGGGCCAGCCCTCCGTAAAGCCAAGCCTTTATTTCCCTGAGGAGGGTGCCTGCTGCTGGTCTAGAGACAGGGGAGTAGCTCTGCAGCAATTGGAAGAAGAGGAATTTGCCCGAGTGAGCTGAGATTGCCAGGAGGGACCCTCTAGCTCCGATGGGTCACATGTTCACTCTGGGCCAGTGCATGGGTTTGCTCTTGGAGCAAGTGAGTCCATGCTTTAGTGAACATGCTTGGCAGGGTGGAGGGGGTTGGAGAAGAGATCCCAGCTACGACTCTCAGAGCCCAGCTCATGCCACCAATTCCAGGCCCTAGCTCTGGAGACCCCTTCCTGCACAGCTCAGAGAAGGCCATGGGGTTCACTCGGTCTAGTGGAGCTACAGTCTATATAGGAGTGGAGTGATAACATAGCTCTACTCTCAGTCTCCCAAAGCCCCCGCATTGCCACATCCCCAAATCCCATCCTTCACATAGCATCTCCCCAGAACCCACTCTGCCTCACCCCTGGAAATGCCAAGGCCACTACCACAAGGGTGTGCCATTCTTCCCCCATGCTTCTGGCACGTGGATTTGCCATTGGGGAGAGCAGCAGTGGTTTCTCCCCATCCAAACCCCAGGAAACTCCAATACTAGTCAGGGGCAGAGTGGTGCAAGGGGCAGAGAGGCAGACTCTGGTCCTATGGCCCTGGGGGAAGGGTAGCAGAACAGGGGCCTGTAAGGAGCCAAAATTAAGGGGGGCTATTCCCCCCTAGGTTTGATGCTCAAGGAACATCCCCTCCCACCATATGCACTGGGTATTGTAACCCACCCCATCTGATCAGAGATTCCCCACACAGCCATGTCATCCCCAGCACATTGTACCAAGAGTTATGCACGCATGTGTGAGTGTATCAGAGAACAGCACCTATAAAGGGTGCTGAGGCCAGGAGAACACAGCAGCCTGTACGAGGTGGTGGGGTGGGGTAGGCTTGCAGTGGCCAAGGATACCCGGCAAGGAGAGGAGCCTCTCCCCCTTCATTAAGGGCAGCACAGCACCCTTCCTCTGCTCAGCAATGCCACCAGTGTTGAGGCTGCAAGAGGCTCATTAACATGCAACTCACCTGGTTCCTCCTGGCCTTGTGTAGCAGTTCCTTCCCCCTGCTGAGAAGAGCCTGCAGGAAATGAGACAAATGTCTGGTTGGGGTGGGGCTTCCTGGAGCATAGACCATGGGGGTGCACACACACTTTGGCTGCTCCCCAGGGGATCATCCTAACACACACACACACACACACACACACACACACACACACACACAATCCAAGAGAATCAGGGAAACCCCTCTCACCCCACCTGCTGGGCTGGTTGCAGATGCCAGCTTTACCAGTAAGAGCAAGATGAGGCTCTCCTCCGCTATAGCTCCTCTACCCACAACCCGATCCAGGCTCCCGGCCCGAGCTGCCAGCCAGTTATAGCAGGGGGGAGAGTCAGCAGGGCCCTGTAACCACGATCCCACTAGCCTGGCTATAGGAGCCATGTAGCCTTTGCCCAGGAGACCAGGCTGCAGCAAGATGCTCTGTTGGGCTGAGCAGAGGCTGAAGTTCAGACCAGTGGACAGGAAATCAGATGCCCCCATTGGACCTAGACCAGTGCACAAGATTATAAATTGCATGCAAGTTCAGGGCACCCAGGATGGTGGCTGAGGTAGCGGGGAACCCTGCGAAAGTACCCCATGCCACACACATACCTACTGTACCATGCACAGCAGGCCCTGATCTGACCAGACAGTCAGCTTCGCCCTACTCCTACCTGATACTGCCTTCCAGCATACTGTACCATGGGATCCAGGAGGAGCCCCAGCACACAAGTGCTCTGAAACCCTACAGTGCACAACTTGCTAATTCTCCAGTGCTGCTGCCCCCCACCGCACCCCCTCTGGGAACACTTCCAGGGGGCACAATAAACAGCCTGATCTCCCTATTAGATACCAGCTCCTCACAACTAGGGCAGGGTCTGTGTCTTCCTAACTGAAAGTCATCAGGAAATGGGCCCTATTTGGACAAACAGAGCCATTCCAACCCAACAGCTGTAGAATGGCTGCCACATGCCGTGCCAGGCTGCTCACTGCTCAGCTTGCAGCGGGGGGAGAGACTTTGCCCATCTACCAGCCAGGACCAGAGCACGTCCTGCAAGGGAGAAGTGAGGCAAGAGAAGCAAGCCCCCAATGAGCAGCAGGGCTAGTCAGCCAGATAAGCAATTTCTTCCAGTGTTTAGGCAGGCTCAGAGGATCAGCTAGGTCTGCCAGCAGGGACAGCAAGGCCTGTTACGAGTCTTTAGGGCATTGGAATGGCTGCCATACTGTGGCAGCCCTGCAGGGGTAGAGATTCTCTCAGCCAATACAACTTGCTACCGTCTTTTGCTACTTCCTCTGGGGGTGGGGGTGTCTCTGCATATGCCCCCCAACATGCACTGCACTGGGGAGACTATACTCTGCCTCCATGGCATCTCCTCAACTGGAGGTCATGTATCAAAAGGCAACAAAGCAGCTGATGGCTTGTTCTCAAGAGTGCTTATGCTGTCGGCAAGTACCTCCTACATTGTTCTGACCACCCCTTGTGTTCCCACACTTCAGCAAAGTGGGGGAGAGGATATTACTTCAGGAAGGCAATTATTCCCTTTTCCAGAAGCCATCAGCGATTCCCAATTTCATGTTTCCTTTCCCTGGAGTGCAACGTCTCTGCCCTACTTACAGCTCACTATTCAAGCTCCCCTGCAAGTTTCCATGCAGGGAAAGAGACGTGAAGAAAGGGAGCTCCTCCAGGGTAGCTCCCCTTGCTCACGGGAACAAGCCCTAGGACGCTGCTGTGTTTCTGAGCAGGGTACCACCCCAGAGAGAAGTGCTCTGTTGCTAGGGTAGCCTGCAAGCACTTAAGCAGAAGGTGCTCCAGAAAGGTAAGATCGGAGCAGCCAGGGTCCCGGAGTGAATGCTTCTCTCCCTGCCCCCCCCCGCCCTCAATCTCAGCAGTTGTAAGCACATTCTCACTGTAGCTTCCCCAGCCACTTGACCTCAGGTTCATGACATACATGGTCTGCTAGCTTGTGCGAGGCTCCCACGGGGCTCCCACAGGACAATGTGGTGGGAGGAGACCCTGTCCTGGCCTCCCCTGAGACAGCTCCATTCCGGTTCTCAGCCCACCTGCCTGGCCCGCTCTCCAGTTTGGCTTCTTGGCTGCTGGACACCATGTACTTCACATCTTTGCTCAGGAAACTTTCGATCACCTGAAGACAGAGGCAGTGGCTGAGCAACACACTGGCCACCAGGGCAGAGAGAAGCACGAAAGCATGTCTGCTATGTTGACAGTGCAGGCAAGCTTATCTTTCCCCTTCCTTTCACAGCTCTTACTGCCCCCCCTCGACCATAGAGCTGGCGTACCTAGATCTTGCTGGTGCACTGACTGCATGGCTGACACTCTGAACAAACTAGCTGAGCTGGTTTGGGGGATGGTGTTGAAGACTCTCAGACTTATTGTCTTGGGAGATGCAACAAGCATGCCAAGACTGGCTCTTAGGGCTGGAGCAAGACTTCCTGGCCTCCACGACAACCATGGTTTATCCCAGATAACAGCTGGCCCGATGCACCAAGCTGGTCATACTTTGGAATTGATATTCTGCACTGTCCTGGAAATGGAGGTTGCAATGATTGGATGTGTCAAAGATGCCTGTGTCGTGGTCTGATCATTACCTTCTAAAGGATCTGGTCTGGTCACCGTCATCCATACATTCATCACTTTGAGATTGGACTACCCCTGGTGACGACCTGGAGACTACAGCTGGTACAGAATCTGGCAGCCCACCTCCTGACGGGGTTGGGTACCGCCGTGAGCACATAACACCAGTGATCTGCTCACTGCACCGGCTGCCTATAGCCTTCTAGGCCCGATTCAAGGTGTTGGTTATTACCTTTAAAGCACCCTATACAACCTGGGCCCCATATACCTGTGGGACCACCTCACCCCTCATATCCTGGATCGGCCCCTGCGGTTGGCCAGGGGCGCCCTTTTAAGAGATCCCCTGGGTGTCCCAGGTGGCGATGTTCAAGAGGGCATTCTCGGTGGCTGCGCCTCAGCTGTGGAACTCCCTCCCGGTGGAGGTTCACCTTTCTCTGGATCTCCCCTCCTTCTGCAGACTATGTAAGACCTTGCTGTTTCGCCAGGCATTCGGTGAGGGTGATGGGTAATTGGTGGGGGGGTTATTTGGGCCTCATTTGTTTATAAATTTTTAATGGTTTTACATTGTATTTTTTATATTCTGTTTTTATTATTCATTGTACACCACCCTGAGCTGCCATTGGGCAAGAGGTGGCGGGTTATAAACAAACGAAAAAATGGCCATATCCCTACTCTACTATGCCCTCATCGGGTTGGACCAGTTAGGTTGGTCTACCCTTGGAAACCAACAGCCAACTGAATTCCAAAACTCTCTGGGTGATATACCCACTGATCTGGACAGCTGCTCTGATGGTGACTTAGTTGAATGTTAGAACATGATGCTGAACTTGGCCATTAACACGGTAGCTCCCAGACATCTGCTCACATCACAGGTTCTCCTGGTAAACAGAAGACCCGATGTGCTCTGACTGCCTACCCACCCTCCTGCTTCAACCACAAGTTCAGCATCACTTTCATTCTAACAGCCGACCAACTGCATTAGAGGTTCTTTGAAGGACCATTACGTGGCTCTGGTAGTGGTAAAGTAAGCTTTCTTCTCTACTACCATACTGTCTGAAAGTACTACCCAGCAGAGCTGTTCTGGGTGGTGAACAGCCTGGTGAATTCAGGTTATCGCCACCTGGAGCTAGAACCATCGGTGGCTCACTAGGACAAGTTTACCACCTATTTTGCAGACAAAAATCACTTGTATTCAGCAAGGCATGGGAACCACTATTTCGGATGCAGAGTCAGAGTTTATGATGAAAACCAGTCAGAGAAAACGGAGGCCATTTCTGGCTGGGGTTGTCAGTGCCTCTCTGAGAGGGTAGGTTGACAAGATGGCCTCAAATCTGCAGTTGTTTGTCCCTTGCTCAAGAAACCCTCTCTTGATGTTGACTCCCTGGCTAGTTATTGCCTTGTTTCTAGCCTTCCCTTTTTAAGGAAGGTTATTAACAAACAGTGCCTAAAGCTGCAAGGCAACACCTGGATGCTGTTGCATTCTTAGACCCATATCAGTCAGGCTGCCATCCTGAGTATACTGCCAAGACTGCTTTGGTGGCCCTGGTTGACAATCTTCACCTGAAGATCGACAGGTGAAACAGTGACCCGTTGATCTTATTAGACCTTTCAGCAGCTTTTGACACAGTTGATCTTGAGGTGTTGACGACACGACTGCAGGACTTGGCAGGAATGGTTCCACTCATTCCTGTCAGAGAGGTGTCAGAGGGTAGCGACAGGCAATTGCTGATTATTCCCTTGGGACCTCTCTTGTGGAATCCCATAGGATTCTATCTTATTTCCCCTTTTGGACTAAGGTTGTTGGGTAAGATTGTGCCTAGATTTGGAATGAGGTGTCAACAATATGCTGATGACACCCAGTTTGGTCTCTTTTTTTCATCCAAACTGTGTTCCGCAGTCTCCGGGCTTATCCAGTGCCTTTCTACCATTAAGGACAGGATGAGGGTGAGCCAGCTGAAACGGAATCCTGACAAGACCAAAGTGATTGATGGTTGGTTGCTTGGTTTTGTGACCTGGGGGGCACAGGGACTTCTGCTACCGTCATGAACTCCTGGGTTCTGATAGCCCCACAGGGCAGCCACATCCCCCTCAGGAGAGAATCTGCTGTATTAACCCCACACCTCACACTCCCACAGGAGAGATCTGGACTACTCACTCCACCCCACAAAGGGCCCCCCTGTACTCACATATATACCCACACACCACACAGGAGGGGCACTAACTCTTCCCACCCCCCACATGTTTATAAAGATGCCCCCACCATACTCACCCCACCCCCTGCATGTACACGCATACATGCATGGGCCTGACATATTCACCCCCACCACCCCCACACACACATCACAGCAGAGGCCTCGCCATACTCACCCCACCCAGGCACTTTATACTCTCCGTCAGAAACTGCGTATGCTTGCTACTCAGCAGGTCTAGGTAGAAGGATTTCCCAGAGAAGGGCTGGCTCCTGGGTACCCTGCTGACCTCCCAGAGCTTCCCCGAGGGCATTCTCTGGCCTCTCTCTGCTCGGCCACCTGCTCCAGCTGCTCACAAAGCAAATATCAGGAATGAGCATATCTTAACCTGAGCTGGGCTGCTACAGGGACTGGGGTGCACACAGGAGAAGCTCACACTCAAAACAAGGGAGAGCGAAGATAGGGTGAAAACAGACATAATGCTAACTCCACTTTAATATTTCTTATGCATGTTGCAGGGCTGCATAGGGCACCAATACAGCCTTGAAACATCCATAAGAAATGTTAAAGCGGAGTTAGCATTATCTCCGTTTTTCACCCACAGGATACATCTGGAGGAAAAGGGTTACGCCTCCCAACTCTTCCTCCTCTATGCATACCCCCAGGTATCCCAGATTTTCAGCAGTTTTGTTTTACAGGAACTTCTTCTGTGTTTTTAACAAAAGCAATGGAGAGGAAGAGCCTTGTGCAACTGGCTTGCATGCTCTCACCAATAAAAGATCACCTGAACAATTTTGTCTTCATCTGTTACTTTTAGGACCAACGTGGCGCTCTCTCTCTAGAGAAGGGTACAGGGCACATTAGGACCCAGGACTCCTAGCATTGTGACAGCTACCCAGCCACAATGCTCTTTTTGTTGTGGGAGCATTAAAAACAGTTATCTAGCTCATCAGGCAATAAGCAGAGTTATTCTCCAAATGGCTGAATAAAAAGCAACCACCAGCCTTTCTTCCTTATCTCTGCTAACAGAACTGGGGAAAGGTGACTGGTAGATCAAGGTTCAATCTTGGCCCTTGTAATGGGCTAACAGCATAGTTTCTTTTAATTTTAAGTTCTTCTATTTTGGTCAATGAGACCCTTGCATTGGTCTATGGCAAGACTCTACAGAGGAGAAGTGTGGGTAGGGCTTTATGAGAGAGGGTTGCATATATGATGGAACACATTGGGTGCTTTTACACAGACTGCACCCATGCCTGCTCCATCTCACATGCGGGCAGGTCGTCCACTTAAAGGTGGGTCAGCTCTGCTTCCAGGATGTTCTGGAACATCCCAAAGCACTGCAAGCGGACCAGGACATCCAAACCCCAAGTACCGGCCAGAGGCAGAGCAGCAGTCCATTCACTTGGCGGACAGGCTGCTGCAGCTCTGCTTCCAGCCAGGGGTTGCCCCAGTAATGTCAGAGCTGTGGGTGGCAGTCTGAAGTGCTGGGCAAGCCACCCGCAGCTCTATGGTGTGTGCGTGTGGGGGAGGGGGGAGTGCACAGGCAGACTGTGGACCATGGCAGTTACCAGGCTCATTTAAACCAGGGGTGGGGAATCTTTTCTGTCCTGGGGACCACATTGAATATTAGTATTAGCTCCAAGGGCCACATAGATTTTGGGGGCAGGGGTGCTTAATGGGTTTATTCAACAAAAGGAGGGCCCAGATCATGGATCTGTCTCCTACCTGTGTGTGCATGCCCTCCTCTATAGTCCATTATCATGAGCTCAGTTTTTCAGTGCTTGGGGGTAGAGAATGGATCCAGAGGCCACATCCAGGCACTGGAAAGGGGCCACATAAAAACTTGCTGAGGGCCACCACATTTGGCCTCCGGGCCCGAGGTTCCCCATTCCTGGTTTAAAACCAATGCTGTCGGGGCTGCATGTGGGGGATTGGGGGCTGGTCACTCCCTGGAGCAGGTCTTAGGGTGATCCATCTAAAGACACCCATTGTGGGAGGGGAGTGGAATGCCAATCTGTGCCTTGAAATGAAGACAAGAGGGACAAGGGCTAAAGTCTGGTTTACGAGAACCATTGGTATGCAAGATTCCTTTCGTTTAAGGCTTTTAAAATAAAATTTCCAGCCAAATGTCAAAGGTAGGCAATAAAGTTAGTTTGTATAAATTGACATAAAACATACATTTTTATTCTCCATATTAACAATTTAAAAGCAGGACACTTTCCTCATTTCAGAGACCAGGGGTTGAGTGGTATGCCCTACCTCACCCTGTTCCGTCTTGTGGCTATAGATCAGTCTATGGTGTCAGCTGGGTCTTCTGGGTGTGTATTATAGTGGTTCAGCCACTCCATAGTTAATGCATGTGACACATCCTATTAAAATCAAACATTATAGTGACTATAAAATTGGAAGGAGAGGTCCTAATAGTTCAAATGTTCTATTGGAAGGAGAAGTCCTAATAGTTGGGAGGAGTTGCTTGGGTAGCATGTGGAATTTGTCCAAATTTGGAGAAAATCGGTTTAATAAAGGCTGAATTGCAGCAGTTTGAAAGTTTGAGGTAAAAGCAGAAAAATAACCTTTTGTGTCATCACTGGGTAGCTAGTGCACTAAAGGATAGGAAGGAAGTGATAGGTGTTGTACACCTTTACAGTATGCAGCCTTTTCTTACTGCCTCCAATACATCCACACCATAATGATTGGCCTCAGGCTGACCAGAATACTATAACTGGGGATGAGGGGTGCTGTGTCATGTGCCCTGATGTTGTCCCAGCGGTGTAAGACTGTGGCTGTGCAATACTAGATGAGAATGCCTCCATAAACAAGTATCCTTATACCACAGGTAGCACTCTTATCACCATCATACAGAGTGTCAGAGCAGGTGGTGAGCTACAAATGCCTCCAATCCAGTCTTGGAAGCATTACTACGTTGTTCTGCTACAAAGACATTGTTTTCTGGGAAAACCCATTGCTGTATAAACAGCTGCCCTCACTGGCATTTCAGAGCACCAGGCTACAGGAAGCAGAAAGTCAATGAGAGCAGGTACAGAAGTGAAGGAAATACACCCTGGCCATGATCATTTGTCAACCGTGACCACGTGCCCTCTACCCCTTTGCCAGCAAAGGGATTAGTGAAAAAGCAGTTACTCCAATCCCAAAGCCAGCTGCATTGTAGCACTGCTCCACCACAAATATGTGGAGGGAAAAGGCATTCCCATATAAACAGCTTCTTCTGAGTACTGGGCAACAAGGACTATGGGCAGCAAGGAGAGTGGATGTAGGAGCAAGGGAAACTGATGCCATCCAACAGAATTGCTAACACTGGCTCAACTGTACTCCTGCACCCATAGCTCGAGCGCCAATGTTGCTATGTGGAGACAACAGACATTGTTTTGACACCTCTGTGCGGTCCCCAGCCAAAATGATGATTTTGGGGATACAGCAGGGAGCAACTTATAGTCTTCATCTTCAGTGTTACCCCCAACCTGCAGAGGAAGAGGATTGGACCTGGAAGACCAAGGCAAAATGTGGCTGTGTGGAATCCATGCTTACATGGCATGCAACTTAACTTGCAATTTCCATGCTTTTTGGTGCTTGTTTGTGTGTATTTACCTTAAGTCCCCCCGTAAAATGGAAGGTTGTTTGATCTAAGAATTCTATTTACCCCCGTTTCACCCACACACTATAACAGATGCACATGAAAACACAGGAATGACCACCCATCAGACCCAGGGCTGCTTCTCCAGAAAAGACTGGGTTTGGGACCACACATAGTCAGTGTCACATGTGGAAAGCTAAAGCTCAGGGAGGGAGAGGCTGGTCAGTAAGGAGCTGGACACCACCAGCCACAGCAGGGATTTGACCAGTACTCGTGTACTGGAGTGCTGTGGGAGGTATGGGGGGCAGTCCCAGTCTGCTGCAGCATCTCCAGTCATTCCCCAGCTAGGGGTGCTGCTGGAAGACTGGGGAGGCTCTGTTGCCAGCAACCCCAGTGAGGGAGGGGAAAGAACCCAGGGTTGCTGCTGGCAAACAAGTGGGTGCACCCAAATATTTGGCAGCAGGTGTGAGCTCTCAGGGGTTCCTATGTGTTGCTCTCCACAGTCCCCAACAGCAACATCTGTCCAGCTTGCAGTCCTTCCCAGACAGCTTCTGTGTCATGTCCCAGGATGAGCAAGTGAAGAACTCCAGAATGAGTAAGTATTTGCATACATCAGCATAAGATATTAAAACGTGCCTTAAGAGTGCAGAGCAGGGGAAAGGGACATTAAGCTAGTGGTGTAAATACCCCATTTACATACCAGGATCCTGATCCTCAAGTTTCAGATCAGCCATTTGAGCAGGTGCTGGCACACCTCTCAGCCCAGAGCAGCACTTTACCAACCTGAAACAGAGCCACAGAATGAGTCACCATGCTCTCCACACTTGGGGCAGCTGTACAAGCTACATCAAATGGGACCCTGAGTAGCCTTTGCCACAGCTCCTGCTAAGCAAGGATGACAGACAGGACTTCCCAGAGTCAGTGGCTCCCTTGGAATTGGATGCTGGAGAAGTACCAGGGTTGCCTGGACCAAGTCAAGAGATCAAGCTGGAGGCCAGTCTACCTACTACAGAGCCCTCTGGCAAAGAGGCCGCTCTCTCTGGGTTTCTTTTGGCAAGGCAGGCCCCATGAAAATGGGGACACATCATAGGACATGGGTCCAACAGCCTTTGGGAGCAACATGGGACCCACCTTCTAGAGAAGCACGAGGCAGAACTTGTATAATAGTTTCCTAAGTGCCTCACTCTGCTCACTGATGCGCCTTCTACTGTCCTTATCATTTGGGTTTCCCTTCTCTCCAGGAACTAAGCTAAGTACGTGGACCTGCACCTTCTCACCTTCATGAATATATCCCCATCTCTCCCTTTTTTTTGCTCCCCCTTCCACTTGGGGTAGGGACCTATCTATACTTAAGGATTGTTCAGTGCCAGACCTATGCTGGCACTATATAAATAATTATGAGCAAGAGGCCTTGCCTACATGGCATTTGAACCAGAGTAACTGCTTCCAAACAGTTACCCCAGTGCAATATAGGATAAGTTAGCATGAAGGGTTTGTACTAGCACAGTTAATTCCAGGGTTTTCCAAACGTAACTTTTTGCCTGAGCAACCCGAGAGACTCTCATACAACCCCAGGCAGCAGAGTAGATCAAATATCAGTCAGGACCCATTCTATAGTGGCAGACCACCACTTGGGATCCCAGCCCATCATCACCTGGAAAACTGTGGCTTGTTCCTTTTTTGGAATTTATGTATTTATTCCAATTTTTAGACCACTCTTCCCAAATGGCACAGGGTGGCTTACATAGCAAATAAAAACAATACATATAAAACAATGCACTCTCCTGGGCTAAAGAAGGGGAATATTGGTGTAAACCAGCCTCATACCAGTGGAGTTATACCATCTGAAATGGGAATACCTACGGTGCACACCAGGGAAGGTTTCCCAGTGTCATTTGGCCAGACCCTTACCTGGGCCTCCTCAATCCCTCCGTAACCCCAGCGTATGCCTGTCTCCCGCTATGCCAGGTGAACAACAGGACTAGACTCAGCAGAGAATTGGAGAGGAGGCGGCGGCAAAAAAAGACCCTTCCTCCTCAAGATCATGCGGCATAATGTGGGGAGACTCGCTAGCGGGAGGGGGCGGCAGGGGCAGGACTCCCTTAGCAAGAGAGAAAGTTCAAACACACAAGAAAGGAAAAAGCCTCTGTCCCTCACCCCCAAGGAGGGATCTACTGGTCAGTGCGAGCCCCAAACCCCAAAAGGCTGGGCAGGCGCAGCTCCCTTCCCAAGGGAACCCCCTCAGCACAAACACCCCCCTCCCCCCGCCCCGCTGCTTGATTAAGGAGAGCAAAAGCAGATCCCCAGCGGCCCCTGTACCGTAGGTTGCGCGGGTGCACGACCTGCTTCCCCCCGCCCCCGTTATGTTCTTCTCCTCTTACCCGCCACCCCGGTCCTGGGGCAGCTAACAGGGGAAACAATAGCCCAGAGCCAGTAAGGCGGCGAGGGGTGCGTGCGCTAAGTGCCGCCTTTCCTCCCAGCCGCCTCTCTCACCTCCCGGGCGCCACCTTCTCTTTCTCCTTTTCTCTCTCTCTTTTTCGGCGGCGGGGGACGCGGCTTCGATTTAAATTTCCAGCTGTCCTGCCCCAGCTATAACATGAGAAGCACCGCGCTACGGCGGCCGGAAGGGGCCAATCGGGAAAGAAGCTGGCCTGGGCGCGCGCGTGCGCGGCCGGCAGCAGCACGCCTCCTCCTCCCATCTGTGTGATCTGCGGCTGCAGGGATGTGTAGAGGAGACACCGGATTCTTCCCCACACACAAAGCCCTGCCCTCTCGCGCATCGGGAGAAGCATGCACCTCAAACTCAAAAGGCAGTGTCCCCGCTTTCCTGTTTCTATGTGCAGTTTGAGGCGGTTTTAATGCAATACATGCTGCTACTCTGGGGAGAGGGGCTTGTCACCTCGCAACCTGATGGTGGCGACCTCAGAAACCCAAGTGTAGCCCACTGGACAGCTCAGAGCCCAGCTCAGCCAGGTATTCCTTGGGCGGCCTTGGTTAAATTGCTCTGTCCGGACGGAGGAGTAGAACCCTAGCTTTCAGCCTCTCCCTCCACCCAGCCAGGCTCCTATAGGTAAGCCCTCCTCAAGAAGCAGGGAGGTGCAGCAGTAGCGTCTCCTCTGCTTCATACAGCCTTGCTGGCTGCCGCAAGGGATGCTGTAAGTGGAGGGGGCACAGTCTCCTAGGTCCTTCATACTGCCCTACCTCAGAGGGATTGCCCTACACCTTCAGGCTAATGAGATAATGGCTGCAATCCTGATGCATCATTCTGGGTGCATTGGAGCAAAGCTGGGGGGAGTTGGCAGCTATGCAGTGCTTTCCAGACTGAATTGGGGGGGCATTTTGTGGCCTAACTAGGAATCTAGAGAAAGAAAGACAAGCTCCAGAGCTAAGGCCTACTAGAGACTTATTGCAGACACTCTCTGAATTGAGCTCACAGCAGGACAAGAGACCCAACTTGTGTGAACTACATAAGAGTCTAGCCCTGTAGGAGGGCAGCCCCAAGGTAAATCCTAGCAGCAGTGCTTAATTTGTAAAAGCCTGTCCTGGAAACACCACCTCACCCACACCTTGGATGCATGGGGCATATTTATTTATTTATAATAAAATTTGTATGCTGCCCCCTCCTGCTAAAAGCATCTCAGGGTGGCTAACAACATATTAAAACTATTTAAAACAACAATAATACGATTAAAACACTATTAAAACAGAGTACAAAAATACAGCATTCCCCCCCCCCCTCCCTCAGGAAAAGCATGGCGGAGCAGGCAGGTCTTACATTGTCTACGGAAAGAGGGAAGGTTGGTAATCAGGTGGACCTCCAAAGGGAGGGAGTTCCACAACCGCGACTGGGCCCTCCGCAAGGTCGACACCTGAGAAACCCGGGGGACCTTGAGAAGGGCGCCCCCGGCCGACCGCAGGGGCCGATCCAGGTCCCGGAGGATGAGGTGGTCCCGCAGGTAGGTGGGTCCCAGACCGTTCAGGGCTTTAAAGGTCAACACCATCACCGTGAATTGGCCCCAGAAGACTATAGGCAGCCAGCGCAGAGAGCAAAGCACTGGTGTAATATGCTCGCGTCGGCCCGTCCCCGTTAGGAGACAAGCTGCCGCATTCTGCACCAGCTGCAGCCTCTGAACCAGCCCCAAGGGTAGGTAATAAAAATATGGACGATCATTGCTAGGTCAAAGTCAGACATACGGCTGAAGCCGAGGCACCAGATGTAATTGGTGAAATGCCCCTTTCGCCACAGCCATCACCTGAACATCCAGGTGGAGCTGTGGGTCCAGGAGCAACCCCAGACTCCGAACCTGAGATACCAGGGCAGGACAGATCCCATCAGTGATGGGAGCCACCACTCCCCCGGCCTTCCCCACGACCATCACCTCCATCTTGTCAGAATTTAACTTCAGACGGCTCGCCCTCATCCAATCCCCCACAGCTGCCAAGCACTGGGTAAGCACCGAGACTGCCGGGCCTGAGTTGGATGAAAAAGAGATAAAGCTGGGTGTCGTCAGCATACTGATGACACTGTATGCCAACCTCCCTAACAACCTCCCTCAAAGGCTGTATGTACACACTGAACAAAAGAAGGGAAAAGATGGAACCCTGCGGGACTCCACACGTGAGGTCCCGGGGAGAAGCTGAAAAATCGCCCAGGACCATGTGCTGGATTCTCTGAGCCAGGAAGGAGCAGAACCACTCAAGAACGGTCTCGCCAATCCCTGCCCATCCCACAGCTGAATCACGAACAACTCATGGTCAACGGTATCAAATGCAGTCAAGAGATCTAATAGGATCAGCAGGGTCGAATGACCCCGGTCCAACTCACGGGAGAGGTCGTCAACCAAGGCCACAAGTGCAGTCTCTGTGCCATACCCAGGACGAAAACAAGACTGCAAGGGGTCGAGAAAATTAATCCGGTCCGGATGCTCCTGCCACTGCCGAGCCACCACCCTCTCAATAACCTTCCGTAAAAAGGGAATGTTAGAGACCGGCCAATAGCTAGTCGGGATGCCAACGTCCAATGATGGCTTCTTGAGCAGGGGCCACACCAGTGCCTCCTTAAGGCAGTCCGGCAACCTGCCCTCCCCCAGGGAGGCGTTGACAATCCACCGCCAGCAATGGCCCTAATGTCTCCCGGCTGGCCTTGACCAGCCAGAACGGGCATAGATCTAATTCACAATAAGTGGATCGGACAGTCCCCAGGGCATCCCCTGCATCTGAGGGTGACACATTCCGAAATTCAGCCCACAAAACAGGACAAGGCGGGGCTTCTACTGCCTCTGGCTCACCCACTGCTAAAAATGTTACATCAAAACTGTGGTGAATCTGAGCGATTTTATCTGCAAAAAAGTCCACAAACAAATCATGATACATGCGAGGAGCTGCCCTGACAAGGCCCTCCATTCCACCAGCCAAAACACTCACTGCCAGACAGCTGATGGTATAGACATAAGTAGGGTGGAGGATATGAGGGAGACGTCCCCCACAAGTTTCCTCCCCGTGCAGCTTCATTGTTATGGGGGCTTATGTGGGTCATGGGGATTCAGCATCCACCACAGATTTTTGCTCAAAGTTATGGGTGGCAGTAGCAGCAACCTCTTTGCTCATCCATACCAGCCTCAGCTCTGTCAGGGGAAAGGCTGAGGGTGGTGCTTCCATGGGCAGATGGAGAAGAGGCTGCTGTTGCCATCCGTCGGTTGTTTAACACTGGATGTGTTTTGCTACCAAACAGCTGATGGGTGGCAGGAGCAGCACCACCAGTCCTTAGTCCTGAGCATCATAGAATCTTAGGCCATTTTTACACGGACACCACCCACCCACGAACACCCGTCGGATGGCTCGGAGAGCATCTGTGTGAATGTCAACAGGTGGGTGTGCGTGCTCCCACGACACACCCATCAACACCCATGGAGCAGCCAGGAAGGAGCCGGCGTGCTCCATGGGTGGAGATGGGTGTTCAACACCCACCCATCCGTGTAAATGGCAAAACACACCCACCCACGGGAAGGGTCCGCCAAAACCACCGAGACACGGCTAGAGAGGCTCCACAGGAGCCCACAAGCAGAGAGACACACCGGGGGTCATGCAGAACACCCGCCCAGGAGCCCTTAAAGGAGAAGCCCGCGAGAACATGGGTGTGCCAGCTCCCAACATGTCTGGCAGAAAAGCCCAAGACAAAACCAAGGGAGCCAGTGCCACGACATGTGTGGGTAGGGGCAGAGTAAACGGGGAGACCCTGAGATGCCCAGGGGAGGGGGCCCCGGGCCAAGAGCAGTGGGAAGGGGGGGCAGGACAGCCACTGACAGCACACCCTTCCCGACACAGGGCAGAGGGCGCAATGCAGCCCCAGCACCACCCGCATCCCTGCCCCAAACCAAAGCCACAGGGCCCAGGGAGGAGAGCGATCCAGAGAGTGAGGTAAAAGCAAAGGCACCCACCCACCCTGGAGAGGGGGGGAGGGAGCCAACAAGCCCCGAGCACACACCAGGGAAACCCCAGGTGGGCAGCTATACCATTCCCCCACAGGAGAGCACCCAGACCCAGGTGCACAGCACTACCGGGGAGACAGCCAAGGAGAGCCTCTGTGGCAGTCAGGTAAAATAGGGGGAGCCCCCCAGGGGAGCGGGGGCTTTGGAACACCCCACAGAAGCCGCAGGGGTGCAGCAGGTCAACAGCTCACCACCATGCACTCCCCCAACAGGAGACCACCTGCTTAACAGCCACCAGGTGGGCCTCAAGCTGGACGGCCCCCCACACGTGGAACCCAAAAGGGAGAACTCTGGACCAGGCAGGAGTTCCTGGACTTCATATGCGTGTGGAGGGTCGAAAAGGTCCAGTACAACCTGGTGCACAACTACAAGACCAAATAGGTCTATAAAGCCATCGCCCAGGAGATTCAGCGATCAGGGTACAATAGGGATGCCACCCAATGCATGCAGCAGGCAAAGGACTTGAGGTCCAGATATAAAAATATCAAGGACAACAATCTCAAGTCCGGCCATGCCATGCGCATAATGGAGTTCCAGAATCAGCTGGATCAGTTCCTCTGCATGGATGGAGACATCGTAGTCGCCCACATTCATGGCACTGCCTTTGCCAGAGGCAGAAAGAGGGCTCTAACAACACCACCCTGCTCCAACCACTGGAGCAGGGGGAGCCCTCAGCCCCTGGTGAGGCCAGCCAGGATGTGGGAGGGAACAGAGGTGGAGGAGGCATCCCTTGAAACAGAAATGGGACACATCACCCTCCACGTGTGCCCCTGAAACCCACAGGGTCAGAACCCACAGGAATAGAGGGTGCACGGGGAGTGGACCGACACCAGAGATGCCCCCCAGGAGGTGGAGGAATATGATCCAGGTAAGAGGAACACCACCGGGGGGGGGGAAGCCAACAACAGCCAGGGCCTCAGCCGGGAAGGACAGCCAAACTGACAGATCACATCCACTCACGTAGCTCAAGGGGACCTGGTGGTGCATAAGGAGGAGGTGGCGGCCCTGGAGAAGGATGTGGGGGAACCTGAGGCCATCCAAGGGCCCACTAACCAGGAGACCGATAGTAGGCACACACAGATATGGGTACAGTGACAGGAGGTAGCGGGGTGACACTAGGTGGACTGGGGCACAGCAGCGCTACCAGTCCCAACCCCATCCAAGAGGCAGCGAGGGTTGGGCTGAGGGGCCAGTGAGAAGAGGGGCTGGGAACACCAAAGGAAAAAGGGTGGGGNGGGGGGAGTGCACAGGCAGACTGTGGACCATGGCAGTTACCAGGCTCATTTAAACCAGGGGTGGGGAATCTTTTCTGTCCTGGGGACCACATTGAATATTAGTATTAGCTCCAAGGGCCACATAGATTTTGGGGGCAGGGGTGCTTAATGGGTTTATTCAACAAAAGGAGGGCCCAGATCATGGATCTGTCTCCTACCTGTGTGTGCATGCCCTCCTCTATAGTCCATTATCATGAGCTCAGTTTTTCAGTGCTTGGGGGTAGAGAATGGATCCAGAGGCCACATCCAGGCACTGGAAAGGGGCCACATAAAAACTTGCTGAGGGCCACCACATTTGGCCTCCGGGCCCGAGGTTCCCCATTCCTGGTTTAAAACCAATGCTGTCGGGGCTGCATGTGGGGGATTGGGGGCTGGTCACTCCCTGGAGCAGGTCTTAGGGTGATCCATCTAAAGACACCCATTGTGGGAGGGGAGTGGAATGCCAATCTGTGCCTTGAAATGAAGACAAGAGGGACAAGGGCTAAAGTCTGGTTTACGAGAACCATTGGTATGCAAGATTCCTTTCGTTTAAGGCTTTTAAAATAAAATTTCCAGCCAAATGTCAAAGGTAGGCAATAAAGTTAGTTTGTATAAATTGACATAAAACATACATTTTTATTCTCCATATTAACAATTTAAAAGCAGGACACTTTCCTCATTTCAGAGACCAGGGGTTGAGTGGTATGCCCTACCTCACCCTGTTCCGTCTTGTGGCTATAGATCAGTCTATGGTGTCAGCTGGGTCTTCTGGGTGTGTATTATAGTGGTTCAGCCACTCCATAGTTAATGCATGTGACACATCCTATTAAAATCAAACATTATAGTGACTATAAAATTGGAAGGAGAGGTCCTAATAGTTCAAATGTTCTATTGGAAGGAGAAGTCCTAATAGTTGGGAGGAGTTGCTTGGGTAGCATGTGGAATTTGTCCAAATTTGGAGAAAATCGGTTTAATAAAGGCTGAATTGCAGCAGTTTGAAAGTTTGAGGTAAAAGCAGAAAAATAACCTTTTGTGTCATCACTGGGTAGCTAGTGCACTAAAGGATAGGAAGGAAGTGATAGGTGTTGTACACCTTTACAGTATGCAGCCTTTTCTTACTGCCTCCAATACATCCACACCATAATGATTGGCCTCAGGCTGACCAGAATACTATAACTGGGGATGAGGGGTGCTGTGTCATGTGCCCTGATGTTGTCCCAGCGGTGTAAGACTGTGGCTGTGCAATACTAGATGAGAATGCCTCCATAAACAAGTATCCTTATACCACAGGTAGCACTCTTATCACCATCATACAGAGTGTCAGAGCAGGTGGTGAGCTACAAATGCCTCCAATCCAGTCTTGGAAGCATTACTACGTTGTTCTGCTACAAAGACATTGTTTTCTGGGAAAACCCATTGCTGTATAAACAGCTGCCCTCACTGGCATTTCAGAGCACCAGGCTACAGGAAGCAGAAAGTCAATGAGAGCAGGTACAGAAGTGAAGGAAATACACCCTGGCCATGATCATTTGTCAACCGTGACCACGTGCCCTCTACCCCTTTGCCAGCAAAGGGATAGATGTGTATAAGAGACAGTCCCTACCCTGGGCTGGGCCACATAGGCCACCTTCCCCTCATGGTTCCCCAACAGTACTAAGGGGGGGCCCCCTGGCCAGCCCGCCCCACTCCCAGTTCCCCTCCAGCACCCTCCATGACACCCCCCCTCCGATGTCCCCAGCCACCCCAGAGCATACCTGCACCCCCCAGACATCCAACCGCCAAGGCGGGCCATCCCACATGCAGAGGTAAGCAAAGGGAACAGGTGGTGGCCAACTGATGGAGGGAGGGGGGAACATGGGACACGGCACCCACCCAGCAATGTGGAAGGGCTGTAAGGTAGCATGGGAGGTGGTGATGGGCACAGAGAGCCTAGGAATGGGAGCACCAGAACGGGGGCACAGTAAATGGCTAACAACTATCTCTAATGCTGTGTTCCATATCCACAGGAGCAACCACCAGACCCCGCAGTGGAGTGGCTGGTGGAGGTAGGAGAGCCAGGTCTGGCCAGCCGGAGATCCTAGTGGGCAGTGACTGCCAAGTCCCACAGAGAGGCATCCCTGGTGGTGCTGTGAAGAGGGGATGGGGAAGACCCAGGAGAAACTGACCCCAACTCCCATACATATACGCCAAATAAAAACCATTAATGGAACATATCTGTCTGTCATGGAGTCTGTACTGGGGCATGCACGTGAAGTGAGGGAGGCAGCAACAAACCACAGAGGTGGCCACTGCCAGGGAGGCAGGGGCTAACAGAGGCAGGCCAGGCAGCTCACACCTGTGCCCTATTGAACAGGTGCTACCTGCAGGGCACAGCCAAGGGCACTGATGAAGGGACACAGACTGCCAGCCACAGGAAGGGATGGAACAGCTACCTGCAGAGACCTGGTAACCGCCTGGAACTGGATGGAGAGGGGTAAGGTGACAGGATTGATGGGTGTCAATGTGGGACAGCACACCAACACCACTCATTCCCCACCAACAGGTGGTGGTCATGGCGAGGGGCACCCAAGGGACCAAGGGCTATCACCACCCTGAGCACGCCAGCCAGCCATCGCCGCCAGGAAAGGTACCACACAGGCACCGCATGGTTGGAAAGGTGTGTGAGAGCATGCACACACCACCATGGCCAATAGGGTCCCACTACCAGGCATTTTATTTTATTTATTTATTTATTTATTTATTTATTTAAAAGCATTTTTTAGACGCCCCCTCATGCCTACAGCATCTCGGGGCGGCATACAACACTACAATAACAATTTAAAATATTTTTAAAACCATCAACAAGAAATTTAAAAACAGTCCCATCCAACCATGGCACACAAGAGGTACTACGGAGTGCCCATAGAACAGGTTGGTTGGGTGCACCAACAGGTAGCCCTGCCACGGTGTGGGAAATCAGACCCAAGGCGGCACCACACGAGCCTATATACCGAGGACGGGGGTCCCCACATCACCGGTCAAGAAGGACAGAGGCAGGAGAATGGGTAGACAGCACACTGTAATGGTGAACTGGGTACAGGGATACGGGGCGGATTGGAAGGGACTGCCTATAGGCAATGGTCAGTCCCTGACCATTTGGGCAACTATGCGCCAGCATAGGGCGTCATGGTTTTCGTCAGAGATCCGCCTGAGGGCCTCACCCTGAACATGCTGGTACAGGGGCACAGGGCTCCATCTCTGTGCAGGGAAGGCAGCCCCACCAGTCTCAAAGATGTTATGGAGTACACAGGCCGTCAGGACGAGGATGGGTGTGTGCTGCAGGTTGAACTGGCTCCGGTTAAGCAGGAGGCGCCACCTCATCTTGAGCAGGCCGAAGGTCCTCTCCGCTATGCACCTCGCGGAGGCCAGCTGGGGTGCGGGCAATGGGATTGGACCTCATAAGCCATGGGGTCACGGGGTAGGCAGGATCCCCTATGACAACCGAAGCCATGGAGACACCCTTGATCCTCCTGAACATATTCAGGGCTATCTCCTCATCAAACATCCTGGTGAAGAATGGGGAGGAGTGCAGGATCAGAGCATCGTGGCTCTTCCCCGAGCAGCTTGTGTACACATTGATGAACAGGCATTGGTGGTCAACGACAGCCTGCAGGTTCACAGAGAACGCTTGCTTCCTGTTCAGGTAATCAGTCTTTGTGTTGGGGGGTGGGGTGGAATATCGGGATGTGGGTGCTATCAACGGCCCTAATGCAATGAGGGAAGTCCATCACCCCAAAGCCCCGGATCACTACCTCCGGGTCCTGAAACTGGATGACCTGCTCCAGGAGCAATTCGACTAAGAGGCCGCTGACATTGTGGAGTGCCCTGTTCACAGCTGCTCCCCCATGCCAAACTGCTCACCCACACTCCAGCAGGACTCGGGGGTTGCTAGGCACCACACTGCCATCACAACCCGCATACCCGGGGCAGTGCATGTTGGTTTCGTTCCTGCCAAGGTGGGGATCGAGGATCTCGGCAATCTGGTTCAGCAGGGGCCGGGTCATCTAGAAGTGATCGATTCACTCCTCGTCAGCCCAGGTTGCAAGAATGTTCTCCCACCAGTCATTGCTCCGTGACCATGCCCAGGCCATCCATCAAGTGGGTACGGTCACCCGATGCCCATACATGTTGAGGGGCAACCTGGAGAGGACGAGGCGGATGTGGTGTGATGCTGCTGTCCCCACCATCACTTGGCACCTGGCCTTGATCCTCCGTGCCCATCGAACTGTTGCCACGTGGCGCAGGTTGGCTGCTCTCTGGTAGCATAGACCATAGGTATACCAGTGGGGGGCTGTGTGCAGGAAGTTGGCCATTTGCTTGAACACCTGCACCAGGAGACCAAAACATGCTGCCAGGATGGCGATCAGGTCAGCCCGTACGTGCAGGGGTGTCCACTATGGGCATCGTGCTCCCACTAGCGTGACTTCTCTCCGTTAACCCAACTATGCACCCAGTGACCACGCAACCAGCCCCCACCGTGTACCCCACCCTGTGCTTGGGTACCCTGATTCAGCTATTTGCCCTGTGCTGTCACCCCTCACGCACTCCCCCTCACCCGCAGGCACCACTCCCTGCACTCACTGCCACACCCCCACATGCCCCACAATCTTATACCCTTACGCGCCTCTCTCACTCTCCACATGCTCCCTCTATCGCTCTCACTGCACTCTCTCTGCTCCACAACCACCGCAACCAACACGTCACACCCTGGCAGCTGATCCAGCTCCCTTATTTATTTATTTATATTCCGCTCCCTCCAGCCCTATGGCAGCTCGGGGCAGCTCACAAGACATTTAAAACAATATATAAAAACAATACCTGTAGATGGTTCATGGGTAGTTGGCCCTCAGCGGTTGGTGCAGCACTGTGGGTGTGGTATGCACACCTGTTGGGGGTCTCCAAGATGCTTCCCCTGTGCATTGGGCACCAGCTATATGCCAGGCTGATGAATCAGCCTTCAGCAGGCACCCGTACCTGTTACATTGGATTGGCTTGCTGGCTCAGCCCTACCATGCCCCCCCTAGCTGTCCAAGCAGCTGCACCATATGGTGGGCATGTGGTATGCATCATGGGTCCCCCATTCCCTGGGACGGCTGTTGTCAAGTATGCAGCTGTCCTGCTGCAGCCCCTTGATGGTTTCCTATCCCTACCTCCCCCGGGCCCTGTGCATCCTCCCTGCGCCTTATAATGTGGGGATGGATCTGCTCTGTGCATGGGATGGTTCTCAGACCCGCCGCTTTCAGTTGACCAAGGTCACCCTCCAGATAGCTGCCAGCTACGGCCCCATCCAAACTCAAACACTGCAGCTCATCATCCACTTTGGTTGAACTCCAGCTCACAGCCTTTGTGCAGGCCACGTCCATCCGTGGAATGGGTCATGGAACCGACCGCTTGGTAGGGGAGGAGTGGTCGGTGTGTGCCACCATGCTGCTGGGAACCCTGTGGCAGAACAGCAATGTCCAGATGTTGGTGAGCAACCCCCATTCCATGGGTGATGGCTTCAATCTCCTGTCCCATTACATGTGGCTGTTTGGGCACCACTTTGGGGGTGTGGAGTGCCAGAGGCGTGCCATGGAGCTTGGTTTCGTGTCCCTCTGCTGACCTGACCGTGGGCCCCCATCCACCATTGTGCTACCATGGGAACCCTGGGAGCTTGCTGCTGTTCACCAAGTGGCCAGCCATCAGGTGTTTGGTCTGGCCATTCAGGTTGGTGGGTTGTATGTAGCACGCTGCTACGCCTGTGTCCTGCGTGCTCATGGAATCACTTGCCCTCAATCTGCTTGCCAGGCTGCCTTGGGGAGCTTGGCTTGTTCCCGCCTGATGTCGGTGGGCCCTTCCTGACTGGGCGTCCCACACTACTGGAGAGGGCTGCCTTGAGAGCTGTTCTGAGCTGTTCAGTTTTCAGAGCAGCTGCTGCCACAGGGCACCCCCTCCTGCCCCACTTCATGGTGGATGCCCATATGTGTGCCCGTGGCTACCGCTGGTGTTCCTTTGCCTGGGATGATCTTGTCCAGGAACCCATGTTCCCTGAGCGCCTGGCGCCAGCACTGTGATCCTGCTGTTGCTGGATCACTTCACCATGGATCCCCACTCCCCGTGATGGACTGGTGCTATTGCTCCCCCTTGGCCATGCTGCTTGCTTCCTTTCACCTGTGTGACCCATCCACCTCCCCATCCGTCTACTGTGGTGCGTTCCGTAGGTCTACCTACTGCCGCTTTCCTGCCAGGTCTGACTGCCAAACCCTTGGACCCCGTAGACTGGTTGAACTGCTCCATCCGTGCACCATGGGGTGCTTCCCCTGGCATCTGCTCTCCCTGGCCAGTGTAGCATCATAGAGGTCCCTGTGCCAATAAACGTTGGCCTTGTATAGCTGCCTCTGTTCTCTTGCTGTGTCTGCAGGTCCACCCCCTCCCCCCCAGCTACTGTAGGTGCTGGTGTCATGGGTGTGGTTTGTGGGGGTTGGGCCTTGGGGGGAGTGGAGTGTTGTTAGGGCAGGATGGTTGCTCCAATGGGGGCACCTTGCCATCCGCATGCTGGGCGTGCTGCTGTTATGGCTATCCATATCCGGGTGTGTGTGTTAATTCAGAGTTCCGGCGCTGTGCGGTGCCCATGCACCTTGCAGGCTCTTGCAGCTTGTGGTTTATATTAGCTGGGTGTTACTGTGCTGCAGGGCCCTGCCTTTCACCCCCTTCAACTGGTCTGGGGGTTCTGGGTCCACGGATGGTGGGGCCATGGATTGTGTGGATGGGCACCGTGCTGTTCTGTTGGGGTTGCCTGTGCACCCCTGCGCATACATATGGGGGCTGGTTCCTAGCTCTTCCGGGTGGGATGTTATGTGGTATGGGCTCTTGGCTTTCTAGTGTGCTCCTTCCACGATCTGTCACTTCCTGCCCTGTTGTTGCTCTCCCTAGCTGTGTTCTGCATGGCTCTCTGAGCTCCATGGCATGTTTCAGGACTGTGATGTCTCCCACAGTAGCCTTGCTGCATGACCAGCCATGCACTGGGGCTGTGTGCTTGTGCATGGATCCGGGTGCCTGCTGTCATTGCCCTCTGTGCCACCGGTCTCTGTGGTCTGTCCCTGGCTGCCTCCGACCCACCCCCTCCTAGGCGGTTTTGCTTGCTGCATGGGGCAGGATCCTTCCTTCTCTCCATGCAGTACTGTCTGTTCCTATTGGCCTGGCCTCGCTCTAGTTCTGACCCCATGGTGTGCTGCGTCTACCACCCCCTATTGACCCGCCATTCCTACTCTTGCAGCTATGGAGGGGCGCTGTAACTGGAGGGCTGCTGACCGTGAATCTGGGTGGTACTCAGTGCGATCTGCCTCCCTGTGTGCTTCCTTGGGCTCCGTTACTGGGGCAGTGGCTGGGAGGGCCCAGTGGGAGTGGTTGGGCTGTTGTGAGCTTTTGGGTGGTGACCAGGGCGCTCCCCCGTTGCTGCCGACTCCCCGTCTCCGTCCCCATCTCCCACTTCCTCTTCCCTTCTAGCTGCTGTGACTGTGTTCCTGACGGTGCTGCAGCTGGGATAGATGATAGATAGATATATTTTATTGATTGTTTGACCGCTGGTCATAACAAAGGACAACCAAAATATAAACAATCAATACAAATTCATTGATAAAATATTAATTCATACAGGATTAACACATTTCCATCAGTCGATACGGCTTACTACCAAATTAAAACAATTTTAAACCACATCAAATAGCTTGGTCTCCAGCAACCGATACGGCTGAAAATAAATATGACCATCATCATTGACAAATTTGTATAAATCCCGAGAAAAATACCCAGGATACCTACAAAATAACAGCTCCCCACTCTATAATAGAATTCTATCTTCATACTTCAACCACTCTACTTAAAAGGGACAAAGAATACTATCATTCAGCCTCCATAGGGCCCATTGATCACCTGCCCTACTCGTTTTTCTTCTGTGTTCTATCACTATCCCCCACCCATTTTTGCCTTACCTGATCAGCTAAGCACGCAAAAATTGCGACTTCTTTGGTTAAGTCTGAGGCTATTGGATTCAAACATAACACATAACACAAGGCCTCTGAGTTCTTTTCTAATGATTTCTGAACCAACGTTAACACCCTAGCCCGCAGAGATGCCAACCTTGTGCATTCAAAGATCAAATGGATATTAGTATCTAGGGCTTGAAGGTCACAGTATCTACATATCCTGTCCTCCCATGGGATCCCCCAATATCGGCCCTCCAAGATAGCTGACGGGAAGACCCCACAGCGCAATCTGGAGAACATCCGCCTAGTGTGGAAATTTGACCAGGCCACCAAATACGAAAAATTCGCAAGAGGGGCTCCCGGGGGGGCATAATCCCAAGCTACCCGTTGGAGCTGCGCTTGAGCAGACTCCAACTGGCGTTGTTGGTCTCTGAGGCGTTCCCTCACTTGAGGCCAAGCTAAATTGAAACCAATATCCATCAACCTCAGTGGATCAAAGCCCAACTTCCTAATCTCCTCCTCCACTTGTTTTAGCCAAGAGGCCAAAAGGCCTCCGTCCCTTGCTGACCTCACCAAGGACTTATCGTCGGGGGGCAACAGAATGATCTTAAACCAGTATCTGATGATAGACTGGAGAGCCAAAAGACGTATTGGCCAGCAGCCCAATTCCAGTCTCAACAAAACCTGAGGAGTTCCTTTCGGGACTCCCAGGATTCCTCGCATAAAAGCGTTTTGAACCATCTCAAGAATGTCAATAGACGTTAGACCCCAGACTGGGATGGCATAGAGAAGCTGAGGCAAAACCATAGCCCGGAATAAACGGAGAACCGGGAGCACCATCTTTCCCCCTTTCCCATAGAAGAATTTCAGGATAATTCCTGCCGTCTGGGACGTTTGACTCTTAACAACCTGCCAAGTCAGGGTATTGGAAAAATTAACTCCCAAATACCTGAATTGGGACACTTGGGATATTTCGTTCGACCCAATCCTCCACTGATGAAGTTCTTTATTCTTCCTACGGCCAACTATCATAACCTTTGTTTTAGCAAAGTTGATGACTAAGCCCTCTCTCAGAGCATACTCCCCCATCACCTGCATAACCCTCCGAAGACCTATTAGGGACTGCGAAATAAGGACCGCATCATCCTGTCACATCACGGGCTCGCCAGCCCGCCCCCCGACGCTGACCATCGGCAGAAGGCCATGCCCCCTCGAGCCCAGACGCAGGGCTGGGGCCTGGAGCGCCGCCGCCGCCGCTCGCGGTTCCCCCAGGGCCGCCAGGAGCACAACAGGCGGGGCCTCCTGTGGACGCTCAGCGGCCCCGACCCCCACCACGCCGCTCGGAGCGCCTGCGGGTGCGCGCTGGGGGCGGAGCTAGCCCTTCATCTGCTGTCGGGTCACGGAGCTCTGTGCCGGTGAACAGAGCTTGCGTGTCTGTGGAGACTGGCCCCCCTGCCTGAAAGATAAGTGCTTGCTTCTTTGAGTGTGTTATCTTGTTGATTCCCTACTGTTCCTTACTTGCTCCCCAACAACCCCTTTGTGCCTGCCTTACCTGGATATTTGAGAACTTGATTCTTGTGATAGTGGTGTGTGTGGAAAAACCC
>QEPC01006872.1:2662485-2673752 GCA_003113815.1 Sphenodon punctatus
CCAATCAGTATAAGGGTAATTGAAGTCACCCATTATTATTATTATGTTGCCGACTTTAGTAGCCTGTCTAATCTCTTTTAGCATTGCTTTATCAGTCTCTGTCCTGATCAGGGGGACAATAGTATAGTCCTACTGCAATACTCTTCCCATTTATACCTGAAATTTCTATCCATAGATATTCTAGGGAACAGTTTGTATCCTTTAAATTTTTAATTGTACTTGACTCAATGTTGTTTTTTTACATATAGAGCCACCACCAACTCTATCTCCTCTTTCATTCCAATATAATTTGTACCCTGATATTACAGTGTCCCATTGCTTATCCTTGTTCCACCATGTCTCTGTGATGCCTATAATGTCTAGATCTTCATTTAGAGCCATACACTCTAATTCTCCCATCTTACTTTTTAGGCTTCTAGCATTTGCATATAGACATTTACGTGTATTCTTTTTAAATAATCCTGATAGGCTTATTCTGAAACGAGTGAAGTTACCCAGGAACCCGTTGAATATGATGGAGTATAAATAAGAATATGATGGAGTATAAATAAGTGTGACTGTACATTGGATGCCATGATTTTATCTATATGTTAGATTGTTACTGATTATTCAGAGGTTTTCAATTTCTATTGATTGTGATATTGATTTTATATTGATTGTTGAGTACCCATTTCTATAGCGTATGTATAATCAAATTTGAATGTGATTATATTAAGCTGTTCCATCTCACCCACAGTATTCATTTATTTTGATAAAGGTTTACAGAGGCAGGCTTTCCCATATATGTGTGATGCCAGTCCACTGTGATTTTTGCACTTGGTGTGTCATTGAATCTTGCCAGTGCCAGGGCTGAGTCCTGACACAAATTAAGCCCTACCTTGCAGGATCTGGCTCGTACATCCTACAAAGTTGTCTCTAGAACAGGCTCTCTCTCCATGCTCTTTTATTCATCCATGCATTAAGGAACATGCAATTCCAATCTGTGTCCTCTGTCATGGAGGAACATAGGGTCACACGTGTGATACTGGCCTGCATGTAGACTACAAGCCTAGTAAATATGTAAAGCGAAACATGCAACATGTATGTAATGTTACAATTGAGAACCGTAAAACCCAAATCAGGACTGTGACGCGGGACCAAACTCCAGGAAGTAGGGACAGTTAAAAGATTGTGTATTGGCAACCCTTGCCAGACAGAACCCTATGGAGATGCAAATGGATCTTCATGTTTGTCTGGGTTGGCTACGTGAGGAAAGACACAGGCTCATAGGCGGGAACGAGAGACAAAGAAACCAGCAAAGGTATTTAAGGAGGCCATTAAGCCACCTTCAATATATCTCCCTATCGCTTGCCCAGAGCCATCTGGAGCACTCTCATCTGCATCCTACCAGCAAACAAGGGTGGAAGACATGAACTGAGAGGAGGGACTTTGCTTTCTAGCAACCCTAAGACTAAAGACCCAGTTGCTTACATCAAGGACTGAGAAGAACTTATGGACCTTTGTAGGGTAAGATGCTTATTTAGGAACTCAACCAGTATAGGTTAGGAATGCGTTATATTTACCTTTGCTTTCTAGTAACCACTCTGTATCAACAATCTTGCTTATGTAATCAATAAACTAACTTCTTATCTTTATGGATAAGTGTCTGTGTCTAACATTGGAACACAAGTGAGCAACAAGAGTTCTCAAGCTCTTGCGAACCCAGAGATTAAAGAGTCTGTAAACGGGAAGGATCGGGCCCTTGGGTGACAAAGGGGTTGTCCCTGCAGCAGGCTTGAACCAGCCAGAGAGAAAAACTGATTCAAGTGGGCTGTACGTGAGGGAAACTGAGTCACTCAAACCCGATAAAGTGGGGGTGCGGACCTCCAACCCATGACATCCTCTCTCACTTGAGCTCCTTTTCTGGGGGAGCCACCATCTTGACTCCCAGCCTCTCACAGCCTCTGGCATGTGGCTTCCTGCCAGGCCTCATCAGCTCTCTTTCTTGGTGGTCTGCCCAGCTGGGTCTGAAGCTCAGATCTATAAGGTTCTGCCCTGCTCTAATGGAGTCCATTAGGTGCAGGGCCCAGTGCGCTATCCTGCAAGGGGTCTGCTCCACATAAAACATATCACCGCTCCCTGACCCAGCCTTTGAAAGCAAAGCCAATGATCTGAGCAGGGATCACACTTTACAGGTTCTGAAACAGTTGCCTTTCTCTCCTCCAGTCCCGAGTCCCTGAATTATTCAGAGCAGATCCGATATCTGTGTAGGTGCCAAATGACAAAGGTTAACAATGGCACTGTTGACATTGTGCTGGGTCATGTTCAGACTGTTTGTTTCTTAATGACAGGTTAGCCCTGAGGAGCAGACAGCAGGGACGCTGAAGCCTCCATGCCTAGACATCAGGCGTGCTCTTGGAGGCAGAGATTCATGCCCTCCTGCCACTGAGGCTGGAAAAAACATGGGATGTTGGATTAGATGATCCTTGAACGGTCTTCCAGCCCTATGACAGCTCATGGGCAATTGATCAGAGATGGGGCAGGAATGGGCTCAAAGCAATTTGCAAATTTGTGGAATTCTGAAAATCCCATTCCATTTGTGAACTTTGTTTGCAAAGTGGGACGGTTTTAATTAATGTTTTAATTAGTTCCAGCCATCTTTGATAATTTGTATTAATTACAATTAGACTGATATTCATAGAGTCCAAAGTTAGAGACAACCACCAGGCTGTCTAGCCCAACCCAGGAACACGGCAGTGTGCTCTATAAGTCCTTGAAGGCAGGGCTGGTTTTTCACATTTTGCTACCCTAGGAAAATATCCAAAATGCTGCCTCCCCTCATCCCTGCAAAGCAGAAAGCCTTGCTCTGCAGAAGGAAGTAGTGCCTATGATTCCTCACTGATCAGCTGTCCCCTCCTTCCCCAGCAGTGACAAAATGAGCTGCCTCTTTTTAAAGCCAGGGGCTCGCACAGCAGGTGGAGATTGGGAAGGGAGCACTGCTGGTTCCTTTTTATGCCCTTGGCATCCACCTATTCCTAAAACCAGCCCTGCTTGAAGGATCAGGACCAAAACAAGACAGAATTATTTATTTATATTTATTTATTAAATTTTTACCTTGCCCCTCCTAAAACAGCTTGGGGCAGGGAATTGCAGGACTTCTCCACCAAGTGCATTGATTTTTCAATAGTTCAATAGTTCACCAAACCAAAGATAGCATGCTCTATCTCTGTCTTGAGCTGTGATCCACTGAGCATCTTCTCTCCCAGTTAGGCGCTCCAGTTCTGGGCCCTTCAAAATTTTCATAGCTCCCCTTCCAGCTCCTGCTGGCACAGGGCTGGGCATTAGGGTGGCCAGATATGGAAATTTTAGAGGACACATGCAGCTCCAATGCAGCCCTGCAGTCTGTATTTTTCATAAGTGTCCAATTAAAATTTGTATATCTGGCCACTCCACTGGGCATTCACCACTAAAGCCCTCTGGCCCACGTACTCTAAGACAGTCCTTGATAATGCAGGGCTATGGGGTGAATTCCTATCCTTTTCCCTGCTTCCTTCTGGGGAACCCAAAGGCACTGTCCAGCATTAGAGACAAGTTCCTAGCTTCACAGCCCCCAACTCTCCCTCTTGATCCTCTCCTAAGCCTACTTGGATTCACTTCCTCTTGGCTAACCTGCAACTGCCTCTGCTTCTCCAGCTGAGAACAATTAGCCGTTACCCATGCCTGGGATGCACCCTTCTCATGGGGTCTAACTCTGTATCAACTTACTCCAGCCCATACTCTGAGCCCGACTCCACAAATACACAGGATCATATATAGGACAAATCATTAAGCCTGCCATCCTCATAAAAAACCCAATTCCTAAACAAACAAACAAATAAACAAATAAATAAATAAATAGAGCACAGCCCTCAGGAAATTATCAGGGTATGCCATCAGCAGCAGTAGATGGGGCCAAGGGGTGATGCCAGCCAAAGTGGCTATCTTCTCCCTGCCATTAGGATATAATATTACAAGTCTGAATGTTTAAGGTTAAAAGGTTATTTCCTGGTTAAAAGGTTGAAAAAGATTTCTACCTAATTATGATCTGGGGTATTGATGTAACGGCGCCAGAAGGTTCATGCTACCCCTAGTGGTATTCCTTAGGTGTGAATTAAACTCTAAATGTAAGAGTGCGTTAATAATCCTTCTGTTTAAACATCTGGTTGCCTGTAAAAGAAAGAAGGTGATTATGATGGTTATGGAAAGATTATATAGATGGGATGTGAAAAGGTGACTGATTAAGAAGGCTCCTAAAGCACTCTGACAAAAGGGCAGAAGTCACGTAGGGGATTGCTGGTCAGGCTACTGGATCACACAATATAAAAGGAATTAGGCTGTAATATATATTTGACATGCCCCTGGTGAGGAAGCTGTCAGTATAATTTACAAAGTGGGTTTTTATCAGAAATCTGATTAAGTCCCAGATGGGAAACTCTTTGAATATGCTGTAAACCCAGGGTGTAGAAAGGCTGTTTAAGTTGGATCGTAAACTGACCAATGAAACATCAGCTTTTGCCTAAAGTAACCAATCAGAGTGTCAGATTGGCTTTCCAAGTTTCCCCCCTAGTAGTGGCCAGCGTCCCCCTTGCGGTGATAGTGCTCAATGTGGGCATTTGCCCTGGGGAGTGAATCAGCCAATCAAAAGTGCAGCCTATGATCCAGGCAGAAGTAGCAAGCTCAGGCTTAGTCAGCCTAGCTAGAGTGCCGTGTACAAAAGCGTCAAGCTGGGTGCAAAAGTCTGTAGGGTCATGTGCAGAAAGTGGGAGGAGTTTGGGGCTATAAAAGGCAAGTTGGTCAGTGTTGATGTGTACTGTGCTATGAAGCTGAGAGAGTGAGTGTGAGTGTGAGTGTGAGTGAGTAAGTGCACACATGCACGCACGCGCTCTGCCAGAAGAGCTGAAGCTGTGGGCTGGTTGGTATGAGCAGCTGAAGAAGACATGTCACAGAGAACAAGAAGCAGCAGAGAATAGTGTTTTGTTGAGCTGTTATTACTGTTGCTGAAACCATTTGCTAGGCCACTGTTGCTGAGACCTTGTATACCGAGTTGTTGTACCCATTTGAAGCCTTAAATAGTGAAATTGATTTAAGCACTGAAGATTTTGTCTCAGAGTCTGGCTCTTCAATAGAGATCTCGAGGTGGTGATAGATGCACCATACCTGGGCCCAATGATCCCCCGCAGCAGGATAATTGGCCTAGCCCCTTCATGTGCAACAAGAGGCATCAGTGCTCTCACCATTATCAAGGAATAGGCCCAGCAAGTGAGCTATGCTGGAAGTGGCTATGTATAGGCACCATGGGTAACCAGCATGTGTCTAACAAAATCCCTATATCCAATGTAAGTCTTCAGTCAAATGTTGCTTCTGGACAGATGCGATATCCCCATCTGTTTTAACTCCTGGGCAACAACTACCTATAAAAGAAATGGGGAAAATGTTGCAAGTGACTATGTATAGGCACGATGGGCACATGCATGCACACAATGAGCAGAGTGGCACAACACAAGACCTATAGGCCTGTAATATCAAATATAGTTATAGTTGTTGGTTGGCCAAGAATGCTGGGAAAAATCAAGAATTTTTTGTACCAGGAACAGAGAGAGGCCTAGGGCCCCTGGAATGTAAGAGTAAACAATTGTAAGGGGAGAAACCAGGTCTGGGCAAGGCAAAGATGAATTGGTTACCATGGATACTGATGGGAACACAGAACATTATATATATATATGTGTGTGTGTGTGTGTGTGTGTGTTAATAACCAATAAAATTGAATTAATATGTATTTGATATATTTGCTAATTGTGATTGATTATACAGGATCTTTATTAGTGTAATGATATATTAGAACTTATATTAGAATTTCTGACCAAGCCTGGGGGTTGAACTGACTCAAAGGTACAACCACAGGATGGCACATCCTGCTTAGGTTCTGGGCAATAAAATAATGCCAAAGATAAGTCTGGAGAATTAAGGAATTTGAGCGTTGCACATAGTACCCCAGCAAGGAAAGGCCCAAAGTTGGGATCTGATAATACACACATTCCAAAGGAGTCTGGAGGGGCCAGTAAATGGGCTTTATCCTCCTCAATGTCAACTAGTTAATTATTGCCTATATAATTGACCATTAACCAATAATATACCTTAACACTCCTGTAATTAGCTCATCAGCTAATCGTAGACAGTAATCACGGAATATGTATTTATGCATGTGTCATGTGTATATGTCATTTTGTTAAATCTATTGATGTAACTCTGGGACCGGGTAGCTGGTCTGACTGGTATATCCAGAGCAACTGGCACCAGAGCCCTGTCACGTGGGTTCAATAAACTCCTGTTTTGTGTACCAAAGTCTGAGTTCTCACTTAGAATATTTGTACTGGTCTCAATACATGGCCTAGAATACCGGCTGGGCACCTTGCATAGTAAACCCAGTGGGAGTAAGCTGACCCAATGCCCCATGCTGCCAGGAAATGAAGCCCCGCCCTCATACATTTTGGGTCATCAGCCAATTGGACCTGGTGGAAGAATCCTTCCCCACTCCTTGGGTGTGATCCTCCACCCACTAAAGTCAATAGCAAAACTCACATTGGCGTCAATGGTGGACCGCACCCCTACTATGGCAAATGTTATACCCTGAGTACGTGAGTCAAGACTCACCAGCCCAGCAGCTGAGAGAGAATTCTCCATTCTGTCTCAGTACCTGGCTACCCCACCCAATGTCCCCTTTCCAACCAGTGCCAGCGTTGCTACTTCAGAGGAATTGGGGGGGGAGGGGAGGGGACAATTTTGGGGGAGGAAAATTTCTTTCCTGACCTCTGTAATCAAAGGTCTGAAGCATCAGATTAGGACGCTCTTGTATGATGTCACCTAGAGATATCTCACATATTTTATAATAATTAGGGTCTGTGCTCCCAGCACTCTCATTAGGAGACTGTATCAGGATTCTGTTCCTCTAATGCTTAGCAACTTTCTTCATATTCATAGCCTCCAGTTATTCCTGGGCAATTCATACCCATTTGTTCTTGGGCCAACATTTTCCTTTGGATGTGATCCTCACCCATTCAAGCCACTGAGAGCTGAGCCATTGACTTCAGTGAGGATTAGGGTTGTCACCTTTGGTTGTTTTTTTACCTGACACTTCTGTTTTGGCCTATGGAAGTGTCAGGTAAAAAACAGCTCCTGCCCTTCCTTGTGTTTACTCCCCCAGAGCTTACAATTCTATCTCCTCTTAGGCCCTCTTTTGCCAAGCTGCTAAACACTTGCAGGATTATCTTCCATTCATTAAAGTCAATGGGAGAGTGAAAGGAGGAGTGCATTTAATATCTGTTAATCAAATATTAAATGCCTGATCCTGCTTGGTGTGAGCAGGTGGGATGGGGGAATTGGTGGGGTGGGGGAACTCCATCGCCATGTGGGAGGAGCAGCTGGGAGGGGAAGTCTGCCTGAGGGGGGCGCAGTCATTGGGGTCGTGATGGGGCAGGGGAAATATGATCCCTCTGGGAGGGGTGTGCGATCTGAGACGGGTCAGGTGTTTGCTGCTTGTCCCTCTCACTTCCCCACAAGCAGGTGATGAAGCAGGTGATGAAGGAGGACTCCTGGACTCAGTTTGATGCTGCTGAATGTGAGGTCGTGGTTAAAAAATCCACTACAGTCCAGGAGTTAATCCTGGACCATGACGCTGACCTCATGAGCATTACGAGACCTGGCTGGATGATGACTCGGGGCCTATTTTGACTGACCTCATGTCAGCCGGGTACTCCATGCAGCATCAGCCTTAGACGGAGGAACGGGGGTGGAGGGGGGGCAGCGTAGCCATTATTTTTAAGGATTCGTGGTCTGCCAGGAGGAATCTGGTGCAGGCCATATTGGGGGTAGATGGCCTCCATCTTGTGTTTGATTTGGCGGGGGAAAGATTGGGGGTGCTGCTAGTATACCGTGCACCTACCTGTACGGCAGCATCCCTACTCGCTCTGACGGAGCTGGTGTCAGATGTGGTGTTGCGATCCCTGAAGACATTAGTCTTGAGGGACTACAACATATATGCTGATGCCAGTCTCGGTGGTACAGAGCATGAGTTCATGGCTTCCATGGGCCTGTCCCAAATTGTCAGCAGCCCAACATATGATGGGGGGCATACCCTGGACCTGCTTTTTTGCACTGGCCTGGAGACGGGGGATTCATTGATGGGGGGAGGTGTTTGTAGAACCCTTGTCATGGACAGATCATTACCTCCTGCAAGCACGTCTCCTGGTGCATGTCTGCCCCCAGGGAGTGGTGGTGTAGAAATGATTCAGATGGATTGCCCCCGGAGACTAATGGAACCCGAGAGGTTCCAGAAAGTTCTTGGGGAGTTACCCTCTGATCTTGATGACCGCCCGCTCGATAAACTTGTGGCATTATGGAATATCTTGCTGTTGGAGGCCATCGACCAGACGGCTCCAAGGCGTCAGCTCCCTCAGGGACGGCTCCTCAGGCCTCCATGGTTTACGAAGGGCCTGAGGCTGCTGAAGCGGGAGGGAAGGCGGCTGGACCGACGGTGGTGCCATTCGCATGCTGAAGCTGACAGACTGCAACACAGAGCCAGTTTATGTGTTTATGCTATAGCTGTATGGGCACCAAAAAAGGAGGTTTTTGCTGCCTGTATAGCCTCTGCAGAATCTCGTCCAGCGGCACTTTTACAGATGGTGAGGAGGTTGGTTGGTCCTCACTCCCTCCGCCTGGAATTGGAGTTATCTAATGCCCGCTGTGACATGTTTGGTGATTATTTTGCAGAGAAAATTGCTCGGATTCACCACAACTTCGATGTCACACTTATTGCAGTAGGTGAACCAGAAGTTGTGGAAGCCCCACCTTGTCCAGTTTCATGGGATCAATTTCTGTCAGTGTCATCTGCCGGGGCAGGAGATGTCCTTGGGGCTGTTGGGTCAAGTTCACAAAAGGTGGCCCTATGTCCATCCTGGCTGGTTAAGGCCAGCCAGGAGATGGAACCGCTGCTGGTGGGGGTGATCAATGCCTTCGTTCGGGAGGGCAGGGTGCCGGGCTGCCTCAAAGAGGCAATGGTGTAGCCTATGCTCAAAAAACCATCACTTGGCGTTGATTTCCTCACCAGTTATCGGGCAGTCTCTAACCTTCCCTTTTAAAGGAAGGTTATTGAGTGGGTTGTGGCCTAGCAGCTGCAGGGGCACCTAGACCGCACTGGTTATCTGGATCCCTCTCAGTCCGGTTTTCATCCAGGCTATGGCACAGAGACTGCGCTTGTAGCCTTGGTCGACGACCTTCGCTGTGATTTAGATCAGGGTCGACTGACCCTGCTAATTTTGTTACATCTGTCAGCTTATTTGGATACTGTTGACCATGAGATGTTGGTGACTTGCCTGCGGGACCGAGCCGGGGTGAGCGAGATCATCCTTGACTGGTTCCGCTCCTTCCTAGCTGGGAGGACTCAGCATATGGTGCTCGGGGATTGTTTTTCATCTCCATGGGACCTCCCGCAAGGTTTTATTCTGTCCCTGCTCTTGTTCAACATGTATATGCAGCCACTCGGCAAGGTCGTGAGACGGTATGGAGTGTGGTGTCATCAATGTGCTGATGACACCCAACACTACCTCTCGTTTTCATTTGACCCAGACCCAGCAGTCTCGGTACTTACCTGATGTCTGGCGGCTGTTAGGGATTGGATGAGGGCAAGCCAACTGAAGTTGAATCCCAACAAGACAGAGGTGATGGTGGTGGGGAGAGCAGCGGATGTGGCGGCTCCCAACATTGATGGGATACGCCCTCCGCTGGTATCCCAGGTCCGTAGTCTGCACATGCTCTTCAATCCGCAGCTCCGCCTGGATTCCCAGGTGGGAGCTGTGGCGAGGAATGCGTTTCGCCAATTACATCTGGTGCGATGGCTTCGGCTGTATGTTTCAGATAGTGACCTGGCCACCATCATCCATGCTTTCATTACCTTGAGACTGGACTATTGCAACGCGCTCTATGTGGGGCTACCTACGGTGATGGTCTGGAGACTGCAGCGGCCTGTCTTCTTACGGGGACAGGTCACCATGAGCACATTACACTGGTGCTCCGGGTTTCTAAACTGGCTGCCTCTAGTCTTTTGGGCCCAATTCAAGGTATTGGTTTTGACCTATAAAACCATGCATGGCCTTGACTCAACTTACCTACAGGACCGCCTTGCTCTCCACGCTCTGAAGCGGCCTCTGTGGTCTGCTGTGAGCGCCCTTCTTGAGGTCCCCCGTGTGGCTACTATGGAGAGGACGTTCTTGGTGGCTGCACTTAGGCTGTGGAACTCCCTCCTGGTGGAGGCCCAGGTGGCCCCGAATCTCCCCTCCTTCTGTCGTATGTGTAAAACCTGGCTGTTCCGCCTGGCTTTTGGCGAGGGAGATGGGGTATAGCGTGGTATTGGGGTGTGTGTGCGTTTATGTGCCTTCTCTTTTTATTGTATTGTTTTTACTGATTTTATTGGGTTTGTGTGTTTTAACGTTGTAAGCCGTCCCGGGCTGCTTAGAGCAGGAGGGGCGGGGTAGCAAGTGATTTTATAAATAAATACATGCATAAATATAAATAATTATTTGACTTGTGATTGGCTGGCTGTTGTCATTTAACTGGATCAGTGAATTTTAATTAATTTGAAATTTTAATCCACAGATCTAACAAATATTGAAGTCAAGTGTATTTAACTTTCCAAGCTAAGGGCATCATGATCCTGAAACCATTAAACTCTGGTGCTAACAGGCGCATCCTATTGTGGGGAATATGGGATCGCAAGGGAAAACAGGACAGAAGGAGGGGGCACACGACGCAAGTACACAACCCCGCTCACAGACATACACTAGTAGTGTTAAAGGAGCCCTCAGTATGGTGTATCGCTGTGGGGTCAATTTTATGCTACAAGGCACCTGACTCAGCCATCATCCATCAGGGGGCCCACCGGAGATGTCACACCCTGGATTATAGTGAGGAGGGGGTACCCCCGAGGGGAACGGGGAGGGATTAGGGCAACCACACACAGGAAGGCATGAAAGGTCAACAACAAGGGAGATAGAAGCACACACCACTCGAACACAATCACTCACCACACGCAGCACTCATCACATAGGAACAGGGAATGGGAAGGGATTCTAGCAAACCACAGGTTCTCCAAATACCAACGCATGGGCCAGATCACAGGAACCAAGAAGCTCTGATCACCAGCAAGGAGAGAACCCAATGGCCCTCCTTTTATGTGCCTTGCTTCAGACTCCACCCTC
>QEPC01006872.1:2679244-2700982 GCA_003113815.1 Sphenodon punctatus
GCCAGCTTGAGGCTAGGGAGTGGGGTTGGGGGGGGGGGGAGGATCGGCTGGCAGGGACAGTGATCCTTTTTCTGTCACAGATCTTCAAGGAGCAGCTGAACACACGCATTGTGCTAGTTGCAATGGAGACGTGGGCATCGGGAGACAAAATCCGTGTGGATGAGGATTCACTGGATACGCTGAGCGAGTTCATGAAATACCGGCAGGAGGCACTGCCTGATCACAGCGACGCTGTCCACCTCTTCTCGTGAGTGCTCCGTGACCCGCCAACACTCCCTCCCCCACACCGACCCAACAGCACCCTGTGCTTGGTCTGTAGCAGAGCCGGGAATTCCCCCCACGGCAACACCCCTTCCGTGCTTCCTATAGCACCCCCTGCTGGGACTTGAGTAGCTGAGAGCTCCTTGCCACAGCCAGGGCCTCTGCCTTCCTTTATACTGCTTGGACTGGCTGGGACTCAGCCAGAAACTCCCTCCATGGCCAGCGCTCCTGCTTAAGTTCCTACAGCAGCGTCCCCCTGCTGGTGCTTTAGTAGCTAGGAGCTCTCTCTACTGCCAGGACAGTTGCCTCACTCCTTCAACAGCCCCTGCTGGGACAGAATGATAGCCCGGCTCCCACAGTTAGAACTTCTGCTCCACTCCCTACAGTGTCCCCAGTTGGAAGTCAAGAGATGGGACTGGAGTAGCTAGAAATTCTCCCACAGTGCCAACTCCTGCCCCACTTCCTACAACACTCCCTTTTGGGAAAGACTGGTGAATTACTGAGGGCGGTGCAGGCCAGAGGGAGGGTGGAATAGCAGATGCAGGAAAAGAACCCAGGAGTCCTGGCTCCCAGGCATGTGTTCAAACACATTGTCTCTTTCTTGGAGGACACATTCTGGCCATTAGGTGAGACCCTTTGGATCCTAGCGACACTGTACTGGGATTGGTCATGGCTGCCATATCTCCTCCCCTGCTGTTCAAACCCCCCTCCCCTTTTTTATGCTTCCTACAGGGGTCGAACTTTCAGAAGCAGCCGCAGCGGAACAGCCTATGTCGGAGACATCTGCTCGCTTGCCCGGGGTGGAGGCATCAATGAGGTGAGCAAGGGCAGCTGGGGAGTGGGACAAAATACCCTGTGTCCCCCTCCATCTCCCCAGGTCTCTTCTTCTCCGATTCCTATATTCATATTACCCATGCAGGAGAGGGGCAGCCCTCTGTGGGTCCCTCACCTCTGAAGCCTGAGCAAACTGCCCCACCTGCCCCGAATGAGATGGGGGGAGGAGGATATGGTCCTCAGTCTCCACCTGGGAGGCAGGATCAGGGAAGGGGCAGGCCTACAGGGTGATGAGAAGGTACAGTGAGGTCTGGTGTCTGAGCCTATGGTGTAGATTCCAAGGGTGTTATGGTGGGATTAGGATCAGTAAGGGGTTGGTAATAATCTTTGAAACCTCACCCATACGTGTTGCCACCATGAAACGCAGCTGCCTGTGCAGATGTTGTCCACATCCCCGAACACCATACACACTTGGTCATCTGGATGCTTCACTCATCCAGAGGCACTGCATGTTCTGAGAGGAGTGAAACCTCCAGATGAACTGAAGTGGCTGCAGGGGGCAGAGGGAAAGAGCCAGATGGGAGGCCAAGTCATTCTGTAGCCAGCCACCCCCTGCTTCATGAGCGGTGAGGCAGACCGTGAGAGGCCACTGCTTTGCCACGTCTCCCTCTCTGCTCTCTCCCTTCTGGCACTCAGTTTCTTCTCCCCACCCCAGACCTTGAGTGAGCCTCTCCTGGACTGCTTGCTCTCGCTCCCCACCCTCATCATTGCCCCAGTGGCAAGGGAGACATGCTCACTGGATACCTGCTTATCAGGATGCTTAGGTGACACACACACACCCCCAAGCAGATAAGCAGGGCTCTGTTCTGTACCCATGGGCCCATCTCCTCCTTGTGTAGGAGAAAATACTGCAGTATATTATTTATTATTATTATTATTATTATTAGCAGCAACATAACTGGTGCTGAACAATTGTAATTAGAGACAGTCTAGGATGTACAAAGAAGGGGACACAGGAATATACTGTGGCAGGGATGGGCTTGCCTGGGATAAATCCTGGCAGGATTAAGGCCCCAACAGTCACTCTTCTGGGAATTAGCTCACAATCTTTATTCCATACAATGATAATCCTCCACTATATACAGTCTCTAATTGATCAATATCTTTATTCACAGTCTCCAACAATTCTCTGGGCCAGGCACACTTCCTCTGTATTCCAGCAGAACCCCCCCGAGCCTTGTATCCCAGGAGACAGAGCCACAACTAAGCTCCTGTCTCCTCCAGGTTTCTCTATGTCTTGAGGCAGAGCTCTGTCTAGCTTCTACCTCCTCTGCAGCCTACTAGCATTGGGTCTTCCTGCCTGTTCTTAGCACCATACAGGTCTGTCCCTGGGCCACCTTGAGCTGCCTCAGCTCCTGCTCTTTCTGGACCAAGTGGTCTACTATCTTTCCTTTTGCTTTGGTCAACTCCTTTACCTTGCTTCAGAGTTTCTTCTCTGTCATACACATCTCTGTATTCCGAAACATCCTCTCCAGCCACTCTGTCAGGCCAGTCCAAGTCATTCTGTCTCACATTTCGATTCTGTTACCCTGCGATTGCTTGACCAGCTTCTCTCCTTTATTCTCTACTTTAGCCTTGGCCATTACTTCCTTCTGGGGCAGTCTGGTAGGGCAGGTTCTCTTTGGATGCCCTACCTCATGGCAAATCCAACACCTTGTCTTCGGGCCCTCCCTGCTAGGGCAGGTTCTCTTTACATGCCCCACCTGGTGACATCCTCAGCACCTCCTTATTCCTTGTGGTTCCTTTACTACTCTGGGATCTAGCTTGGGGGACCTTGCCATGAATGGTTGGGGTGCCCCTGACCCCTTTCAGAGCCCTTTGTGACTTGGTTCCCTCACTTACGGCACCCGCTGGACCAGTTCCCTTCAGAACTGCCCCCCAGCCTGCCAGAAGCAACCTCTTGTCACCCCTGCTCTAGGATTGCTTTATTAACGACTCAGAAGAACAGATTCCCCAGATGTCTAATCTGGGTTCCCCTTCACTGTGAATCTCCAATTGCCAGGATCACTCACACCAATACACCAGATTTAATGATATATGATTTTTATGTGTAAATTTGAATTTAAAAACAGTGCAATGATTAAAGACAAGAGTGCAAATAAAATACAAGAAGAAAAATGCACTGCTACCCTAACTTTTAACGTCCTTTGGATATTATGCTGACCCTATTCAAGTTCATGACTTAAAGTTGGTATCGTTGCAGCCTTGGCTTAGGCTGGACCCATTTTCTTTCCTCTTGGGGTTTCTCCCCCTCATTCCGTGTGTTGTTCCTCTCCCAGGTAGTGGTTGAAATCCCCTCCTTATCTCTGTCATTGTCTTTTAAAACTCCCTGATGTCTTTTCCGGAACCTTCCAGTTCCTCTGCTCCTCCATTGGCTGTGGTTGCTCCGTCCTGTTTTCCTTTCATTTACATTTGTTTACATAAAAATCCTTTGCACCTTTCTATCCCACATCCTGTTTGTCAGGTTTGAGGCTTACAATCTATACTTGGATTTATATTACATTTACATACAAGCCTTAATCTTCATTAGATTCAGTGTTAATAGACCATTTGATAGATATGAAATATGGGTACGTTACAGTTAAGTTCTGCGTCACACCAAGATCATGCATGTTCTGTGTATGTTGCTTTCTCTAGTTTTATCATAGACCTGCTTCCCGCTAGGATGGGCCCTTCCTGGCCAGGTTTCTTTCTTCTCTCAAGCTGGGGCTGTCCCTCAATCTCTCAGACGGACAAGCCCCTTGTCCAAGTCCTGTACCCCCACAGGTCCAACAGGCTCATGGCCCTTTAGTTGCCTAGCCCATATATTCCATAGGTATTCCTCCTCTGGCAACTCAAGAGTCCTTAAGTCTCTGGAGGGACCCCGCCTCCAAATGTGTCCCCACTTTCCACACAGTAGCAGTTCCTCGGGGTTCCCCTTCCGTCAGGACCCCAGTACCTTTGTTCCCGCACTATCTGTCTCTGCTGGGCTCGTTGTCCTGAAGGAGTTCCCAGCATCCGTGTCCTTTGGGCAACCGTGTTCATTCCTTCCCACCATACTCTTTGCTGGCACCGCCACATCTCCACCTATACCCAGCTTCCCAAGCTGATTTCCTGTCTCCATCTCGGGCATAGTCCTCCACTCACCATTTTGTGTATCTCTGTCTGCCTGGACTCCCCCTTTCCTGTCTACATATGGCACCCAGGCTCACCTTTCCCTCAGGGAGCTCCCATAGATGTTGCTCATCCTTTTCTCTCTTTCACTCACTCTTTAGCCTCTAGGCACAATCCTCCACTCAGACTCTGGAAACTCCAGGTCACATCACCCCCACCCCCCTTTCATATAGGTCACACTCCCCTTCACATCGATGGCTTGGCAGGCAGCCAACATTAGCGGTCCTGCATTTTCCACCACTTTGTGGCAGGGACAGGCTTGCCTGGGGTAAGTCCTGGCAGGATTAGGACCCCAACAGTCATTTTCTTTTAGGAAATTAGCTTTAGTCTCTTTAATCTCGCCACAATCCATGTACAATTAGTCTTTAGCCGTTGCCTGAGCCAGGCACATTCCCTCTGCACCCCAGCAGAACCCTTAGCTCAGGTACAACCCTCTGAGCTTTCCACTGAGGCAGAACTTCTCTTCTCAGCTCTTCCCTCCTTCCAGGCCCCCTGCACTGAGCTCTGGCTCAGCTTTATCCCTCGGGCTGGCTCTGTCACATCCTTCACACAGCTACTGCAGCTCAAGCACTATCCCCTGCTTTGTGGCACCTGCAGCCCTGCTAGCACCTGTAACCACACTGGTGCTAGCTCTCTCAAGGGACCAGTGACCACAGGGACCCTGCCCTGTCATTGGTCATGAAGAGGAGGACAAGGGACACTGGACCCCAGTTAGCAGTTATGGGGCCTTCCATCAGCAGCAAGAAGTTCCCAGGGTTAACATGGGAGAGACCTAGTGGGAGCAAGAGAGAGCAAGAAAGATTAGAGAGCACATCACCTTCAGGCAGGCAGTGCATGGGACCCCGGTAAGAGGATTAGCTTCCCTCCACTCACCCAGTACATGCATCAGGGGTAGGGCTTCATTGAGCAGCAAGGAGTTCCCAGGGTTAACATGATTGGACCCAGTGGGAATGAGAGACAGAGGAAGGCACATTAGTTACCGTCAGAGGGGCAGCATACAGGATCCCTGCTTGAGGATCAAGGGTCAATATCTAGAATGATAACTAACATACAGGGACGCTAACCCATTCACCACTGTTTCAAGCTATTATGTCCCACGTAATCACGCTCTACTGGAAAGGGGGTTTGCTGAATGGCCAAGGAACAGACAGCACATCAGCCCACCCCAAAGAGATATCGAATAACACCAAAGTTCCCAAGCCATTGGTACCAATTCAGCCATTGAACTGAATAGAATCAGATTGATTTGAATTGAACGAATGTGCCATGGATAATATATGGTGGCTCTGATCACCGTATATGATCCTTTTGGTTCTGTGTGGCCCCAAAAGTTGCTTCTGTGTGGCCCCAAACATTGTCCTATTGCTGCCTGTTAGGACCCTCCTTTGTGGTGGCCCCTGCAAAGACAACATCTCCCCAACCCCATAGGATGCCGAATAACAGTTGTGTTCCCTGGGCCATTGCTACCAATTCAGCCATTGAATTGAATCGAATTGAATTGAACTGAATGGCAGGTTCCACAGCCATTGGTAATAATTCAGTACAGATAACACATAGAGAACGCTTTGTACTAATTCAGCCATTGAACTGAACTGAACTGAACTGAATTGAATTGAAGGAACGTGCCATGGGAAATATATGGTGGCCCTGATCACCATATATGATCCTTTTGGTTCTGTGTGTCCCCCAAAGTTGGTTCTGTGCGGCTCCACATGCATTCCCACTCACCCCCCATGGAGAAACCGCCATTGCTCTGTGCGTGGGGATGAGTTGGGTAAGTGGGGATGCGTGTTAGGTGGGCGCACGCACACACACCCACTCACCATGGGAATGTGTGCCAGGTCGTTCACACAGGGCTCCCCCACCCATGAACATGCAGCGTGGGGACGGGGCTTGGCTTGGGGGCAGGAGCCTGAGAAGGGCCTAGGGGCGCAAAATTCCTAAGTCCAGCCCTACCTGTCACATATGCACATTTCCATTTTACAGACGAGGAACTGAGCCTGAGAGACAGTGACTTGCCCAAGGCCACCAAGTAGTTCCTGTTTGAGACAGGATTTGAACTCTGGTTTTCGTGGTCTAAGTCCAGCACCTTATTCACTAGGCTGCACTGGCTCAATATAGATAGCGTAATGGTTAATTGGGACAGATCCCAACAGTACAGAGCCGCTCACTCGAGCCCTGTTCCTACAGAGGCAAATCCTCTTCCCCCAGTGTAACAGACTTTTCCTCTCCCCACACAGTATGGGAATGTCGGCGCCATGGCCGTGACCTTAGCGCAGACCTTGGGGCAAAACATTGGCATGATGTGGAACAAGCACCGCACCTCTGCAGGTAAGCTGGCATGGGCAGGACAGGGAAGGCTGCCCACTGCCATCCAGACAGATGTCATGCTGGGCTTGCCTGACTAAGCAAGGGACCAAAGGAAGTGAAGATCAGCTGGGGGTGCTCTACTTTCTGGGTGTAGGTCCCCAGCACGGTACTAGGGAGTAGTGCAAAGCAGATAAAACATGGCTGCTGAGTTGCTTGTGACTGATTTGGGATCCCCCAGCACTTTCCATGAGAGCTGGGGTGACTGCGGTGCATTTTCCATCTCTGTTTCTGGGGGAAGCGGGAGATGAACTCCCTGCTAGTCAGGGAACAGTGTGATAGCCCTTGTTGGAAAGGGTTGAAATCTCCTAGTGCATTGTCCCCCTGTCTCTCTTCAGGGGATTGCCGCTGCCCTGATTCCTGGCTGGGATGTATCATGGAGGACACAGGGTGAGTGGGGGGGGCAGCATGGGGATTGTGATAAGTGTCTAATTTTCCCCAATGTGGAGTAGTTTTTTATGCATGCACACACACGACCCCTATGCTACCTCTACCCCTAATTTGCATGTGTCAAGTCCTGTACACTTATACACATTTAAAACATCACATTGCCTAAATTTGAGACTGTGTTAAAAAAAATTCCAGTGTTTATAAAAGTAACATGGATCTCACATGTATTATGGCAATCGGACCAATTCTGAACCAAAAACTGTTTCAAACCTTTGTTTTTCTTCAAACCGGAATGGAACCTGAACTGTTGTTCGAAAGTATTTGTTGAACTGGAATTGAAAAAAATAATACAGGTTGGTTACTAGTTCAGAGTAAGGGTTCAACAAAACTGATGTGCTGCGCTACCCCATCCCTGCCAGTCCCAGAAGCATTGCAGACACAGGAAAACAACATCTGGGAGGATTTTTATCTATGTTGGGCTTGTCCAGGCTTCTCCGCCGTCTTCAAGGGCTGGGAAGCAGCACAGGAGCTCTGCAGTTCACTTGGAGTTTCACAAAGTGAAAGTAGAGAAGAGGGGCTGGGACTGGAGTTTGGGGGCTCCTGCAAGGGTCCCAGGCAGCGCAGAGTGCAGCAGGCCTGAGGGAAGCCACTGCTTTCCCTTTCAGTCCAGGCTCTATCAGGCCGCTTTTATACGAGGCGCTGAAAAGTCACCAACGGGGAGCACGTCACTTCCGGCAGCGCGGGGAGCGTGTAAACACTCCCGGCGCGTCTTTTCTTTCAACGCGGGACTCAGGAGGCACTTTTCAGCACCTCATTTAAAAGCGGCCTCAGTCTGTTCCCACAGGTAACCTTCTAACCCTGCCCCCTGGTTATCTCTCTCTCCTCCCATAGGTATTACCTCCCCCGGAAGTTCTCACGCTGCAGCATTGACGAGTACAACCAGTTCCTGGCTGAGGGTGGGGGCAGCTGCCTCTTCAACAAGCCACTGAAGGTAATTCAGCCTTGCCTTGCCCTGCCCTTCCCTGGCCTGGGGCCTAGATCTCAGCCCTCCTGTGGGAAGTGCTGGAAGTTGCTTCCCTCTTCCAGGAAAGGAGGCTCTCTGGACATACTGGGGGTATGTCCAGAGATAGATAGCTGGGAGGTGTTTCTTGCCCAGAAGGGGGTGGAGTTCTGCTCCCAGCCTGGGACCATATTATACGCTGTATGTGCCTGGGGCAGGGATCTGTGCTCGTGCACAGCCTTTGTGCATTGAGTGAGCACTGCGGCACTGGGCTGCCATGAGGATTCTGGAGGCCCTGGGTCCAGTGCTGATTGGGGACTTTGACCAGGGGAAATGAGTAGAACACGGAGTCCTCCAGAGCCAGTGTAGCTTAGTGGAGAATGTTTCAGACCAGTCTGGGAGACCAGGGTCTCTCAGACAAGAGCTTGCTGGTGGCCTTGGACACATATCTTGTTTTGCCACTGGTTAATTGGTCCTGGAGGGCGTATGTAGGCTGGCCCAAGTTACTGAACAACAGCACCCTCTCCCCTCATTAGATGGTTCCTTTTCTCTCCCACCGCTAGGAAGCACATTCTGATCTTTCTCTCCCCACTTCTCTTTGCAGCTGCTTGACCCACCTGAATGCGGCAATGGGTTTGTGGAGGCTGGAGAGGAGTTTGACTGCGGGTCCCTGGCGGTGAGCACTGGGCAGGAAGCCCCAAACTTGTAGAAGCGGGGTGGCCTGAAAGCCCAGTGCATTATCTAGTATGGGCATAATATGCACGGGGCGGAATGAGGCTCGGTGGTTGCAGAGGGGTGAGGGGAATACTGCGAGGAGGGAAGGAAGCAGGGACCTCTGGAGACTTGCGGAATGTGGTCATAGAGGATCCATCCAGCTGGAGGTTCATTCCCTCCCTGACTCTTCTGGGTAGGGGAAGGGGTCCTGTCCCAGGCTGAGCTCTAGAGGAGGGCCATTGCTGGTGGGGATGTGGGAGGGACTCAAGTACAGCTCACAGCACAGGCTGATACCCCACCCCACCCCACCAGGGAACCATATTCCTTTCTTCTTACCTTTCTCTGGAATAAGACAGAGGGCAGGGAGCTAGAACACCCTAGGACATGGAGCCCATGCAGGCTGCCCCACAACAGCTGCAGCAGGAGTCACTGCTCCACTCAGTGGTGGGACAGCAGAATTCCTAACCAGAGGGGCAGGGCTAGGACTTTTTTAGAGGGGATGTTAAGCAGTTTCACCCTGTGACTCCCATTTTAGCTTCTGGGAGACTCAAGAGTCAAACTGCAAGAGGGAGTAACTAGTTAAGGGGGTGTGGGGTGGGAGTGATTCATAGGGGATTGGAGCCCTGACTACAAGTGAGAATGGGGGGTCACAAAGCACCAATCTCCGCTCCCCCCCCCCCTCCTGCATCATGGACCTCCCTGCCCTGGCATGGACCACGTATGACTTCTCTTTGTGTCTCTCCCTGGCAGGAATGTGCAAAGGGCGGTGGCAGCTGCTGCAAGAAATGCACCTTGACCCATGACGCCATGTGCAGTAATGGGCTTTGCTGCAGGGACTGCAAGGTAAGAGAGAGGAGGAAGGCTGGGGGCTATGCCGCCCCCTGTGTGCAATGCCAGCGACAGGCACTAGAGGGTGGCAGAGGAGTGAGAGCTGGTCTCCTCCAGCTGGCTGGGGGTGGTCTCTGCAATTGCTTTGCCAGTTCACAATGCAAACTACAAGCACTAAAGGGCAACAAAGATGCATGTCTCCTCTGTTGGGGGGAGGGGTGGGAAGGGTCACTGTAGCCTCTGTGCAGTGCCAGCTGTAGGCACTAGAGGATGACAGGAGTGGTCCCCTCCAGCTAGTGGGGGAGGGGGGTCTCTGCAGCCACCTTGTCAGTGCACAGTGCTAACTGCATGCACTACAAGGCAACAGTCAGAGGTGTATGTTCCCTCCAGCAGGACAGGATGGGATCAGTATAGCCCTTTGTGTGCAGTGCCAGCTGCAGGCACTAGAGGGCAACAGAGGTGTAGTCACAAGGCTCCTCTAGTGCAGCGTGGCAGGGGCCCGTCCTCCACAGTCATTGTGCAGTGCTGACTACAGACACCAGGGGGTGACAGAGCCCAAGACTTTTCAGCAGGAGGCAGTAATTCCCACAATCCGAATTAACCTGAGATGGAAATATAGAGCCCCGCCCTCAGAACAAACAGACTGCTCTGGACTGAATCCTTCGCCCTGGCAGTGGCGCCTCCTGATACCAGGATGCCGTGTTGCCAAGGTCAACACTGCTATCTGGCCACCCTGAGGTGGCTGCTGTGTGCCCACCCAGCCTGGTCACACGCACTCTTCCCCCCATGGAAGGGGCAGCAGAGCCGCCACAGAGATTGATGGATCCCTGGCCTCCTTTCCCCTCCCTCAGTACGAGCCACGTGGTATGTCCTGCCGGGAAGCCGTGAACGAGTGTGACATTCCTGAGACCTGCACTGGTGACTCCAGTCAGGTAAGGGGGCTGCAGAGTGGGGGAGGGGGCTGAATCCGACCCTTCTCTGAGTGACAGGACCGCTGTTTGGTGGCAGAGTCCTACCCTCTGCTCCTCTTCAGTGGCACAGACGAATGCCATGTCTGAGCATGCACCCCCCAGCAGCAGGGAAGGGGAGGCACAGAGTCGAGACCCTGCTGGGAGCTGGGGAACCTCCCCCCCCGCTCAGCCCATTAGCCTTGTGTCACCCACAAACATTTGAATGCACCAAACTTCACAGGCTTAGAAGGGAAGGGATTGTTGCTGCAATGGTGTCGAGAGGGGAGAAACAGGATAGCATGGAGTCTGTGGGGTGGCATTAAGGGGCACTGGCAGAGCTATGTGCATGTGGGAGCCTGAGGCTAGTACAGCAAGGGGACTGTGTGTTGGGACTGACGGGAGTCAGCAGAGCCGGTTGGCAAGGCTGGAGTAGCAGGAGGCTGTGGGTTGGGACTGAAAGGCATTGACAGAAGTAGGCAGATGAGGGGAGTTCAGGGTTGTGATAATGGGGCTGAGGGGAGTCAGCAGAGCTGGAATGGCAGAGAGTTGTGGGTTGGGGCTGAGGGGCATCAACAGAGCTGTGGGGATGAGGGAGCCCAAGGCTGTGATAGCGGAGGGCTGCCGCTGCAAATTGGGCGCGAGGCCACATTCACATCTGCGGCGGCGAACAGCAGGGATGTGCCGCGGCTTCCCTCGCACACGTCAGGGAGCAAAATCCTGCCCTGGCATGCGTGAGGGAAGCCGTGGCACATCCCCGTTCGCACCGGCTCTCCTTCTGCTCTCCGGCTCCTCCCCAGCGCTGCCGCATCTCCCTCGCTGCTCTCGCTGCCGCAGATGTGAATGCGGCCTCGAGTCAGCAGAGCTGGCGGGCATTCTGGAGGTTGTGGGCTGGGATTGAAAGGCATCAACAGGAATGGCATGGGGGCAGGAGGAGACCAGGGCTAGGACTGCAGTGGGGCTGCAGGCTGGGACTGAGGGGAATCAGCAGAGCTGTGGGAAGACCACATCCGGGATAGCAGGTCAGGTTGGGATCAAGGGGCATTGGCAAAGCTGCCTCTGGGGGCTGTGTAACAGGGCTACAGGTTGGGATTGTGGGGCAACAGCAGAGCAGAAGAGTCCGGGAGCACAGATCTGGGGTAGCAGGGGCCGCAGGTTGGGATCGAGAAGTGTTGGCAGAGCTGGTGGGTGAATCCAGGGCTGGTGTAACTGAGGGCTGCAGGTAAGAGCTGAAGAGGGTCAGTGGCTGAGCTGAAGGGCTGGGGAACCCTGGACCAGCAGGGTGGGCTGTGGGTCAAGAATGAGGAGCATCAGCAGAACTGTGAGGCTGGGGAACGGGGACAGGAAGTAGGGGGCTGAAGTAGGGGATTGAGAGGCTTTGGCAGAGCTGTGGCGTAGAATCCAGCTATTGCACTCTCTCTCCCCCTCTAGTGTCCCCCAAACCTGCACAAGCTGGATGGCTACTTCTGTGACAACGAACAGGTAAGGTGCCTGTACCCACTCCCAGGGTGGGGCTGATGCACTACGTGCAGCCTCATGATCACTCCTGTGCGCACAGTATCCCAGCTGCTCCAGTGCTGGCTCCTATGACCACCCTGCTGGGCTCCTATGCCGTGTCACCAGGGACGTGACTATGAGCACATTCGCACATGCGTGTGCCTGCCATCTGATCCCTGCTCTTTGCTCTACAGGGCCGATGCTATGGTGGCAGATGTAAAACTCGGGACCGGCAGTGCAGTGCATTGTGGGGACGCAGTGAGTGCCTTTTGCCTGTACATGGGGGTGGAAACACAGGAGGGGCAGAATGGGGCAGGGGACAGTCCCTTCCTTAATCTGACCCCGCCCATGCCACTCAACTTCCTGCTGGCACTGAGATTTCTCAGCACCTAGGACAGTGGGTTCAGCCCCAGACATTTTAGGAGGGGTGTGTGTGGCTTCCCTGCCCTTTAGGACTATTGTTTACCCCCTGCCAATGTGGATGGGGGACTTTTGGGGTCAGCCTGAGAGAGGCAAGGGCTCTGTGGAGTTTGGGAAATACATGGGGGAAGCAGGGATCCAGTGGGCAGGGTACAGTGACATCTCAGGGTAATTAAGGAGCCTGAGTGAATGGGGGCCACATAAGCCAGTCCCTTCCGCTGGGAGTTTGATCCAATCCATTCCCAACCTCCATCCGTCCTCATGGCTGCAGCATTGCTGTCGGACTCGTTCCCCTCCCAGAGGAGCTGTTAGCAGGTAAACGGAGCCTGAATCCCCAAGGGATGGAGGCAGCTCTGGCCTATTTGTGTACCTGATCCATCAGCACCAAGTCAATCTCGTTCAGCATGTGGCTCTGATTCTCCTCTCACTTACAGCCCTGCCAAGGTCTGATTTCCCCTGGCACTAGCTCTGATTTTACCGGTGGCCTCTGGGTCTGAGTTACGATGTCATTCAGTGCTAGGGGCCTTCCCTCTAGAAAAGCCTTCTGTTACTAATTCAATACCAGCTTCAGTAAAGCCGCAGACAGTCCCACTGAAGCCAAACTCAGAGCATTGTTCTGCTCAGGGGTTTGTGCCGATTGGAAAGGGGTCACTTTCCTCGTGCAGGCCCAGCTTTAGTGAGTGGGCAGAGAAGGCAGGAGCCTAGAGCTGCAAATTTTAAAGGGTTGTCTGTTGGGTACTTCTCCCAACCAACCTTCGGTCTGCCGGGGGTGCCTTCTTGGAGGTCCCCCGCATTAAGCGGGGGGCCACAATGGAGAGGGCATTCTTGGTGGCTGGGCCACATCTTTGGAACTCCCTACCGGAGGAAGCTCGCCTGGCCCCAAGTCTCTTGATATTCCGACGAAAGTGTAAAACCTGGCTGTTCTCCCAGGCCTTTGGGGATGGGGGGAGGGTTTAGTGGGTTTTGCCTCCCCTCTCCTATTTTTTTTGTATCCCAGGCCCTGCTCTTAATATTTTAATATTTGATATTTTATTTTTATATGTTTTAAACTGTTTTATACTGTTTTTATTGTTGGAAGCCGCCCCGAGCTGTATTCAGGAGGGGCGGGGTATAAATTCAATCAATCAATCAATCAATCAATCAATCAATCAATCAATAAACCGAGATTGGCCACTGCCAGGGACAGGTGCTTGCCTCGATGGACCATTGGTCTGACTCAGTCTGGTGGTACTTATGTTCTCTGTAATTCGCTGCTGGAGCTTGTACTGTGTGTGAGGGAGAGAATGTTGCTGCTTCCCTGCTGATTGACTGGGAAAGCGGTGGCACCATCCCCACTGCAGTGCAAGAACATAGCCAGACACTTGCACTGGGAGTGGGGGAAGAAGCGCTGGTACTTTCAGAATACCCCTCTCTTTCTGTGCGATACCCAATTGATTAACCTGCGGAACTCATTGCCAGAGGATGTTGTGAAGGCCAAAAGCATAACTGGGTTCAGAAAAGGGCAGGATAACTGCTTAGAGGATAGGCCCATGAATCAATGTCTATTAGTGGATCTCTTACTCCAGGGGGTTAGGAGTGAACAGTAAAAAAAGGATGGATTGCTCAATTTTTATGATCTGAGTGGGGAGAGGCAGAGCTGCCACAAGTGTATATGGGGCAAACAAATCTGTCCAGCTGGCCCTGTCCTTGTGGAGAAGAGAGTCAACCCAGGCACAGCACAGCCTGTCTTTGCAGTTTGTTTTCCCCCAAACAGCCTGGTTTCTGGCTTTGGTCTCCCGTTAGTTTCTCAGCTTCCCTGCCCCTTGCAAACCTTGCAGCCAGAGGAGGGTTAACACAAACCTAGGGAGGGGCACCTTCCTCTCACTGCAAAAGCCACTTTGAAAATGATTCCAAGCCCCAAATGCTGGAGCTGGGCTGGAGGCTCCCTGGGGAGGAGTAAGGGGGGTTCACTCAGAGTGGGGAAAAGGAGGGGAAGGACCAGCCAACTCATGGAACCTACCCACAGATCAAGCCACTACCCTCAAACTCTCTCTGATCGCTTCCCCTAAGCCATTTTTCCTCAGTAGGGGCGAATCCAGGGCAAGGTTCAGGAACTGGAAAGGGAGCAAACAAAAACTAGTCATGATCCAGATTTGGCCAGAGGTTCCCAGTCCCTGATTTTAAATCGAAGCCCATCCCAGATTAGCTCTTCTGCATCATGGAGGCTTCCAGCCCAGGGGTCAGTCACTGAGGCTACATTCCAACAAACCATTAACTTGATGTAGTTGGGCCTTATTTCTGTTACTCCTGAAGCTTTCGCATGAACAGCACACAAAGCCGATGTTATTCAGCAGTAGGAAGAATAGTATACTCCTGAAGAATTTTTTATGTTTTGTAGGCGCTCTTGAATCCCTTGGGAGAAGAGTGAGATATCACATAAGAACATAAGTAGTGCCGTAGTGCATCAGACCAACAGTCCGTCAAACCCAGTATCCTGTCTCCGACAGTGGCCATTCTCTGTCTTTTGGGAGAAGTACCCAACAGGTTGCAATGGGCAATCTATTCCTTGTTGTTCCAGCCCACAACAATAAGAGGTTGTGTCCCCAAAACCTACTTGGCTAATAGCTGCTAATGGACGTATCCTCCAGAAACTTGTCCAGCCCTTTCTTAAACCCAGCTATAGTACTGGCCTTGACCACATCTTCTGGCAACAAATCCCACAACTTAATTGTGTATTGAGTGAAAAAATACTTTCTTTTATTTCTTTTAAATCTGCTACCCATGTGTTTCATGGAGTATCCCCTAGTTCTAGTCCTATTGGAGAGGGTAAATAACTGTTCCCTGTTAATGTGTTCCACACTGCTTATGATTTTATAAACCTCTATCATATCACCTCTGTCGTCTCTTGTCCAAGTTGAAGAAACCCAAACTATCCAGCCTCTCTTCATAGGGCAGCCATTCCATACCGTTTATCATTTTTGTTGCCCTTTCTCTGTACCTTTACTATTTCTACTATATCTTTTTTGCGATGAGGTGACCAGAACTGCACAAAATATTCAAGGTGCAGTTGCACCATAGATTTATGATATTTTCAGTTTTATTCTCTATTCCTTTCTGAATAATTCCTAACATTTTGTTTGCTTTTTGAAGGCCTCTACACACTTAGCTGAGGATTTCAATGTATTGTCCACCATGACTACAAGGTCCTTTTCCTGAGTGGTAACCCCTAATTTAGAACCCAGCACTGTGTACAAAAGGTTTGGATTGTTTTTCCCTATGTGCATCACTTTGCACTTGTCCACGTTAATATCATCTGCCATTTAGATGCCCAGTCATCCAGGCTCGCAAGATCCCCCTGCAATTCTTCACAGCCTGCTCATTTTTTAACTACTTTGTATAACTTGGTGTCATCTGCAAATATGATCACCTCATTCTTAACACCCTTTTCCAAATCATTAATGAATACATTAAACAGCACCGGTCCCAGTACAGATCCCTGAGGCACACCCCTTTTTACATCTCTCCATTGTGAAAACTGACCATTTAGTCCTACCCTTTGCTTTCTATCTTTTAACCAGTTTCTGATCCACAGTAGGACACTACCTCCTATCCCATGACTTTTGAATTTCCTCAAGAGTCTTTCATGAGGGACCTTATCAAATACTTTCTGAAAATCCAGATACGCTGTATCAACTGACTCCTCCTTATACACATGCTTGTTTACACCCTCAAAAAATTCCAATAGATTAGTGAGGGACGACTACTCGTTGCTAAATTCATGTTGACTCTTCCCCATTCTTTCTCCTGCTGTCTTTTTTTATTTGTGGAATAATCTGCACTTCCAAGATATTGTTTTGAAATAATCTCCATGCTTCTTGCACACATTTAACCCTCATTTTTGCATAATTCCCCTTTTTTTTAAAGTTATATGTTACTGCAGTGGTTTTATTTGTCAATCTCCCTCCTATAGCTATGTCAAATTTTGATTATATTATGGTCACTATTACCAAGTAGCTCTACCACCATTACCCCTTGCACCAGGTCCTGCTGTGCTCCAATTAAGGCCATTTGTACATGGATGCCCCCCTCCCCCCACTGAGTGTTAGATTTAGATGTGTGGGGGCATCCATGGAAATGGTGCATCGGTGGGTGGGGGATGGGTGTCCGTGCGAACAGCATCGGCAATGGGTGGGGGTGCATGCACGCTCCCGACGCACGCACACACCCCCACTTCCACCCATCACCCACCCACGGAGGCTCCGTGGGTGGAGATGGGTGAAGGCGTGTGTGCACCCATGGAAATGGGCACACACCCACCTCCACCGACCGAGGCAGCACACCCATCCACCACTGCCCGTGTAAAAAGGGCCCAGAGTAGATCCTCCTGTTGTAGGTTCCAGGACCAGCTGCTCCAAGAAGCAGACATTGAATTTTACATTCATATGCGTATCACACCCTGAGGAGACAATCACCCAGCCAATATTAGGGTAATTGAAATCACCCATTATTACTGCAGTTCCAACTTTAATAGCCTGTCTAATCTCGGTTAGCATTTCATGGTCAGTTTCACTGTCCTGATCAGGGAGTCGATGGTATAGCCCGACTGCTACACACTTCCCTGTTGCACATTGAATTTCTATCCATAGATATTCCAGAATACATTTCACTTTCTGTAAAATATTAAACCTGCTTGACTCAACGTCTCTAACGTATAGCGCCACCCCACCACCAGCTTTATTTACTCTGTCGTTTCAATATATTTTGTACCCTGGTATTACGGTGTCCCATTGGTTATCCTCACTCCACCAGATCTCTGAGATTCCCATTATGTCTATATCTTTTATTTAGTACCAAACACTCTAATTCTCCCATTTTACTTTTTAGACTTCTAGCATTTGTATATAGACATTTAAACATATTCTTTTTATTCTTATTCTGGTGGTTGTTATTGCATATTTTGTTTAATTTGGAAGTATTTCAGTTTGTCTGTTCCATACTAATGCCCACCTGTTCTTTCTCTGATTCTTTCCTGTCCTCTTTACCAGAATACACTGTATCACTGCATCTCTTTTGGCTGCCTCTGTCTGAACTACGGGCTCCACAGCAATTGTTGGCTTTCCCCCAGATCTTAGTTTAAAAACTCCTCTATCACCTTTTTGATTTTTAGCGCCAGCAGTCTGGTTCCATTCTGGTTAAGATGGAGAGCCCATATGCTCCAAAAGGTTCCCCAGTTCCTAACAAATCTAAAACCCTCCTCCCTGCACCATTGTCTCATCCACACATTGAGACTTCAGAGCTCAGCCTGCCTCTGGGGCCCTGCGTGTGGAACAGGAAGCATTTTAGAGAATGTGATCCGGGAGGTTCTGGAATTCAAACTCCTTCCTAGAAGCCCAAATTTAGCTTCCAGAACCTCCTTCCTAGACCTTCCTATGTCATTGGTGCTGACATGGACCATGACAACCAACTCCTCCCCAGCACTCACGAAAATCCTGTCTAGACGTTGCGTGAGGTCCGCAGCCCTCACCCCTGGCAGGCAGTTGGCCATGCGGTTCTCACAGCTGTCATAAACCCAGCTATCTATATTCCTAATGATCGAATCACCCATTACTACAGCTATCCTACTCCTGACGGTTGGAGTCTCCTCCATGATAATTAATTAATTGCTCCCCTTTGGTTTGGATTTCAAATTGTTCATGTGACCATTTATGGGTGCGAGGGTGGTGACCTCAGTTCAGTGATTGTTATATTTCAACTGGCGGTGGGGAGGGGGGCGGAGATTGACACAAGAGTACTTCGGTTTGCACTGTTCATCTGAACGCTGCTGAAGTGGAGTAGTTATGCTGATTTAATTAAATCGAAGTAGTTAACTTCAGTTTACCTCTCTTCGTCAGAACCTGGCCTGAAGTTTCGACAAACAGAGGTAAATCAAGGTAGCTACAAGTTGAAGGGGGAGTATGTACTCATGATTTTTCAGGAATACATACTTTGCTTTCTAGTCCTGAATAACACACGTTTAGTGCTCTGTGTGAACGCTTCAGGAATAAAACAGAAGAAAGGCCCAGCTACATTAAATTAACAGTCTGTCAGAACGTGGCCTGAGCATACATCTCTACCTTGCCCCAGGGGGAGTCCTGCAGGATCCTGTCCCTTGTACTGCGGCTGCCACCTGGCCTGCTTCTCTCCACCGTGGCTCTGGCTGACTCCCCCTCCACACACACTTCAGGGCCCCTCATTGTTTAATCCATCCCTGTCCTTCCCAACGTCCTGCTGGCAGCCTTTTATTTGGCATCTAATCTGCCTTTGGGGACAGACTCCCATGGCCAGGCTCTTCTGAGTCGCTCAGCCTAATTAATTCCTAGTGCAGGATCCCTCCCCCGTCTTCCCCCCCTTCTCCTCCCCTGGATGCAGTGGAGCAGTCGCTGTCCTGGTTAGCATAACAAGGGATGGCTGGGTGCACTGGCGCCATCTGCTGCCCTGCTATGGCATGTTATCCTTCCCAGTGGCTGAGAGTGCAGAGCTGCCTGGGAAATGGGATTTCTACGCTGAACTGGGACTTGAAATCAACACAGCAAAGCCTTTAGTCTCTGACACTAAACAAAATGGGGCCTCCAAGCACCCTAGAGGCTGAGGTAACTTCTTTCAACCCGGCGGTGCCCAGGGAGCACTGGAGGTAAGGATCAGTGCCTGGCAGACATCCAGGCATGGCCTGGCCAGCTCTGGAAGAAGGGGGCACTGGCCATGGTGTAGGTGCAGTTGAGACAGGACACTGCAGAGCCAGGCCAGCCTCTGACCCCCTGAGCCCTGCTCTCTTTCCTCCCAAGCCTCGGCTGAGCGATTTTGCTACGAGAAGCTGAACGTGGAGGGGACCGAGCGAGGGAGCTGCGGGCGCGCGGGCAACAACTGGGTGCAGTGCAACAAGCAGTAAGTGAGTCTAGGCTTTCCCTTCCCATGGTGCCCTGCTCAGAGCTGGCTGTGATGTATTGACAAGTAATCGTCTCCCTGGACTTCCTCTTCTCATGGAGCACTGTGCTTCCTTCCCATGGGGGGCTGGACAAGGCTGTCGGCAGTGCAACAAGCAGTAAGAGGCTCCCTGGTCATGCTGCCCCTTCCCATGGGGCACTGCACTGCTTTCCCATAGTGCGCTGTATGAGGCTGGCTACACTGCAACAAGCAATAAGTGAGACTTCTCATGATACACAGCTGAGGATCAGGTGCCCCTCCAAGCTCCAGAGGGAGATACTATGTCCCCAGAGCTCCTTTTCCATCTGCCATTTCCCCACCATCCCCTGCTACTGTCCAACTCTTCCCTTTCCAGACCCTCCCACTAACCCCTCACCCTGAGGCCCAGCTACACTTATCAGGTTCCTCCCTTCACTTGGTGCAACCCCATTCCACCCAGTTCCCTGCAGGCAGATTAGCCATGAGATGGTGGGCTCTAGATCAGGAGAGTGTGGATAATTCTAGAGCAGGGAAGCCCGGGTAAGTTCTAGAGCAAATGATTGTGAGTAATCAACCTCTAGGGTATGGGGTTGTGGGTAAGCTCAGTGAGTGATTGCCCAGCTGGGGGACTCCATTGCACTATCTGGCCAAGATCTGTCTCTCTACTCACAGGGACGTGCTGTGCGGGTACCTGCTCTGCGCTAATGTGACAGGCTCTCCACGCCTGGGTGAGCTCCTTGGTGACATCACCACCATGACCTTCTACCACCAGAAGCGCTACATCGACTGCAGGTGAGCAGACAATGCCCTGAGGGGTGAGGGTTGTGCGTAGGGGGAAGCCCCCATGGCCAGGCTTGTTTGGGGTCTTCCTTCCATGGGGGTTCTTCATGCAAGGGCACTCCCTAGTGCCCTTCATGCCACATCAGCTCTGGGCTGGTGCATGCTGGGATTTTGGGAATGGTGATTTCCCAGTGCACTGTGGGAGGGCATTAGAACCAGTGGCTTCCTGTTTCCAGAGAGATGCCATTGTGGGCTGGGTTAGCTCAGCCGGTCTCACCCTCACCAGGCACAGGGAACTGGGAGAGGGAGGAGGGAGAGCATCCGGGGGGATGGCAGCCAAGCAGCAGGCAGTGCCCACTTTCCCTGTCTCCCCTAGAGGTGGCCACGTGCAGCTGGTGGACGGCTCGGACCTGAGCTTCGTGGAGGACGGCACGCCCTGTGGGCCCAGCATGCTGTGTCTCGACCACAAATGCCTTCCGGTGTCCGCCTTTAACTTCAGCACCTGCCCAGGCAGCTGGGGCGGGCAGATCTGCTTCGCACATGGGGTGAGCCTTGGGAGGGAGGCACACCAGCTGCTCCCCCCATCCCTGGAGGTCAAGCTGGACCTTGCCAAAGCTGGTCTGTGGTGCTGCTAACACCTCCCTCCCTTGGGGGTGGGCTGTTGCTGTTGCTGAGGAAACAGCCTGGGAGTCACCTCACCTGCCTGAGGCACATGTACAGTTAAGGCCGCTTTCACACCTGTGTAAACAGGTCATTAGAAGGTTCTCTCAACCTTCTAATGGTCCATTTGCGCAGGTATGAAAGTGGGCTAATTCGATGTACTTGGGTCTTCTGTTTTACTCTTGAAGCATTCATATGAACAGAGTACTAAACAAACATTATTCAGGAATAGGAAGAGAAGTATGTACTTCTCAAAAACCAGGAGTTCGTACTTCCCTTCAGTTTGTATTCCAGAGTAACATTCATGTGAACTCTTATTAGTGTGAGGGGAGTGAGCTAGTTTCAGTGATCATTACGTCTCAGCTAGGGGAGAAATTTACGCAGTACTACTTCGTTTGTCTGAACACTATCAAAGTAGAGTAGTTACTTCAGTTTAAAGCTACTTCAGTTTCTCTCTGTTCATTGGAACGTGGCCTGAAATCAGGGCAAGTCTGGGGCTCAGGGGCTAGTCTGGACGGGAAAGGGAGGCATAACCCCCCCAATATTTTTAGAGGCCAAAAAGGGACATAAGCTTCTCCCTCCCGAAGCCAATAAAACCTGACCGTTCACCAGGGGCAGCTGGTGGGTTTTGATGTTGGAGGGGCACTGGGGCAGTAAGGTCAGCGGGCCTAGGGGCGGAGCCAGGGGGACGCTAGGCCAGTGGCATGGCATAACCCAGCAGCAAGGAGTTCCCAGGGTTAACATGGGATGGAAGAAAACACAGTCTACATGCCCATCAAGCTTAAAATAAATAATTTATAAACCCAAAACACAGGGGAACACCCAAAGCACCCATAACACTGGTGCAAAACCGGCAAAACACTGGCAAAACCCAGCAGCAAGGAGTTCCCAGGGTTAACATCGGATGGAAGAAAACACAGTCTACATGCACATCAAGCTTAAAATAAATAATTTATAAACCCAAAACAC
>QEPC01006872.1:2709140-2732310 GCA_003113815.1 Sphenodon punctatus
ACACCCCCCCCAGGGATCGGGTCATACTTACCGGCGGCTGCGGGGACGCCGCGGCCGCTGGTGCTGGGGGGTGGGCTCGCCTCTGGGTCTTTTTTTAAACAAAAATCCAGGCTGGGCAGGGTGGGTGGGGGGTGTCCCCCCTTCCACCTGTGCAGCCTGGACTCGGGGAGGTTTTTTTTTTTTTAAACTTTTTTGCTGGGGCTTTAAGTTTTTTTACATTGCAGCCATTTTTAAATTACTGCAATGTAAAAAAAATCCGGTACCCCGGAATCCGGTACCCGGACCGGATTACCGGGTAGAATCCGATAATGCCGGTACGCCCGGTACCGGCATTATCGGATACCGGATTTTACCGGTTTCCCGCCCCTAGTAAATAAGCATGTGAATAAGGGTGCGCCAGTCAATATTGCGTATCTGGATTTTCAGAAGGCATTTGATAAGGTCCCTCACAAGAGACTCTTGAGGAAATTAAATAGTTATGAGATAGGAGGAAGTGTCGTATCATGGATCAGTAACTGGTTAAAGGATAGGAAGCAAAGAGTAGGATTAAACGGTCAGTTTTTACAATGGAGAGAAGTAAATAGTGGAGTGCTCCAGGTATCTGTACTGGGGCTGGTGTTGTTTACTCCCTTTTCCAGATCATAAATTAATATATTAAAGAGTGAGATGATTAAATTTGCAGATGACACAAAGTTATTCAAAGTAGTTAAACCCCAGTGGACTGTGAAGAATTGCAGGAGGATCTTGCGAGACTGGGTGACTGGACAACTAAATGGCAGATGAAATTCAATGTTGACAAGTGCAAAGTGATGCACATAGGGAAAAATAATCCAGACTATATGTATACAATGCTGGGTTCTAAATTAGGGGTGACCACTCAGGAAAAGGGTCATTGTGATTGTGAACAATGCATTGAAATCCTCAGCTCAACATGTGGCAGTGGCCAAAAAAGTAAACAGAATGTTAGGAATTATTCGGAAATTGATAAAGAATAAAACTGAAAATATCATAATGCCACTATATACATTTATGGTGCAACCGCACCTAGGCTGGTCTCCCCATCTCAAAAAATATATAGTAAAACTAGAAAAAGCACAGAGAAGGGCAACAAAAATAAAGGGCATGGAATGACTGCCCTATGAAGAGAGGCTTAGTAGTTTGGAGCTCTTCAGCTTGGAGAAGAGACAACTGAGAGAGATTATGATAGAAGTTTATAAAATCATGAGTGGGGTGGAATTAGTAGATAGGGAATGGTTATTTACCCTGTCAAATAATAGTTCTAGAACTAGGGGACACTCCATAATAGTCAGCAGATTTAAAAAGAAAGAAAAGAAAGTATTTTTTTCACTCGGTTCACAATTAGCTTGTGGAATTTGTTGCCAAGGATGTAGTCAAGCCCAGTAATGTAGCTGGATTTTAAAAAGGATTTGATAAGTTCTAGTAGGTCCATTAGCAGCTACTAGCCAAGCAGGTTTAGGGGAACATAACTTCTTACTGTTGAGATCTTGGGAGTGAACAAAAGGGAATGGATTGTCCATTGGGTCCACTGTTGGGTATGTGGCAGAAGCTGCCAGGAGCGACTCTGCCCTTTCCAGCTGACCTTCACTGACACCCTGGCTTCCAGGGGCTACTAGGCCTGATTTTGCAACCAGCCGCATGGCAGGATTTCGCAATCCCAGGGGAAGGTACAGCCAGGTACCGTTACACCACAGGGTACTTCTCTCAAGCAAGCGAGGTTGGCCACTGTTGGAGACAGGTGCTGGGTTTGAAGGACCATTGGTCTGACCCAATATAGCACTACTTTCATTCTTATGTCCTTGTACTGACCTACCCCTCCCCTCTATTGGCAGATTTGCAGCAACGAGGGGAAGTGCATCTGCCAGCCCGACTGGACGGGCAAGGACTGCAGTGTCAGCAACCCCATCCAGGATCCCAGGCCTACTGGAGAGACTGAGAAGTACAAGGGTACGTGGGGGAAGGGGACTCCCAGTTGCTGGGCCACTTGTGGTCCAGGGAACTCCCTAGGGCAGGCTCAGTTGCAACACTCCAGAGCCTGAGGGCGTTTATACACGAGACAAAAAAGGCGGCTGATCCTTTGATCAGCCGCCTTTCTTTGCGCTCGTCTACTTCTTCCAGCTGCGTGTTACCCTGTGTCAGAGGGGGCAGGCGATTCTGCCCCCTTCGACGCGGATCCCTGAAGTGCCGGCTTTAAGGCGCACTTCCGGGTTCCCTTCTGAAGTGCGCACACGCAGACGGTTGCACATGCGCACTGAGCTCTAAGACGGGTCTGATGCTCTTCTGAACATCAGACCCGTCCGAGAGAGGTAGGCGCGGGGGAGATGCGGCACATTAAACGATCCCGCTTGTGAGCGGGATCGTTTATAAACGCCCTGAGTCTTGTGTTGAGGTCCCTGAACAGCTATTGCTTCCTATGCCAGAAGCAGAGAAGCTGTTCAGCGGGTGAAGCCACTTGAGTGGCTACCACACCTTGGGTAGCCTTACCCCACTCTGGGCAACCAGGTCACACAATGAAGTCCATCGTATGGTCGGTGCCTGCCAGATGTTCCCTCCACCTCAGGGCGGGTGGAGAAGCTGGCTGCTATGCAATATGTTCTGGGAAAAATTCCAAGGATGCGTTGTGGAGCAGTCTTACCCCAGCTTGGGTAAGACGGTCCAAGGCAGGGCAACTTGTGGGCCCAGGCCCCACTTGCCCCGCTACAGAGGCGGGGCCTTGAGCGGCGGGCATTGTTGCCCATTGGGCACAGCCACACCACGGCCAGGAGTGGGATCTCAGTTGGGCCAGGTGGGGAGGGAGGGAGGGCAAAGGGCCAGGCGCTCACTTTTGTGACCAGCACCATGGCCCACCACAACCATGACGGCAGCTCACCCAGATTCCCCGTGACCGTCTGCCCAGCTCCCCACGCTGGCTCCGCAGTATGGCAGTGGCAATTGTTCACCACAGGGCTCAGGCCCTCACAGCTTGTGTGGCTGCACCCAGCCTGGATCCCCCCCACAGAGAGACCTGGGATCCCTCCCCATCCCTCATCGCAGTCAAATCTGGGAGTGCCTGGAATTACCCACAGGCCTTTGCCCTAGAGCTTACCCAAGGCTACCCTGCCCCAGAGTTCACCCATAATCCTCTTCTCTAGAATTTATTCACACAACATCTTGCCCTGGATCTTACCCACAATCTCTTGCTCTAGTGCCTACATCACTCCAGAGTTTACCAATAATCCCCAGCAATGTACAGTGCAGCAAGGCCTCGGATGCTCCGATTCCCTCTCCGTGCCCAGCTTGTCATGGATGCAGCAGCCTGTGGTGCTGGTGGGTTGGGTGTGACCCACCTCATATTCTCCTCTCCCCCACAGGTCCCAGCGGCACCAACATAATCATTGGCTCCATCGCAGGTGCCGTCCTTGTGGCAGCCATTGTCCTTGGTGGCACCGGATGGGGATTCAAGTAAGCAAAGCTAGCGTGTTCTCCCGGATCACTCCCCACTCCTGTGCCTGGGGCTTCTGCATGCCCTGATAGATGCCCTCCACAATGGGTACCCACACTTGGTGTGGGGAGGGGATTTCCCAGCCGATGGAACCGGATCACCCTGGCCAGTGCGTGGCAGGATGGCCAGCAGAGCCATGCCTCAGAAAACTGAGACACACCCAAGTCTCTCTCTCCATGGCTGCTTCTCTCTAGTGCTGGCACCAAAGCACTGGCAAGCATGGGCAGACTAGGGGCTGAGGAATGAAAGGGCCCTCCCCCCAAGAAGGTCCCCCATGGCAGTGCTCGGGTATATGCAGTCAGGTGCCGCCACCCCACCCCACCCCCAGCCTGGCTGCAGCCTATATGACCAAGGCTCTGACTTGGAGTGCATACTTTTCTTCTGCTGTCCCCATGGTCCCTCTGTGGACCACAGTGCATTGCACTTCCTCACCAGAGCCAGACACGCATGAGGTGGGTGGTATGGGCTGGAGAGGGGGGGCATGGAGAGGGAGGGCGGTTTGGGGAAGGGGCTGGTATGAAGCTTGCAGCCCCTGGAAGGGGCAGGGGGAGCATCCTGTACCAGCTAGAGGCATCGGATGAGGAGGTGGGTACAGGGCCGCTGGGAGCCCTGCTGTGTCTTGCTGCATGGACCAACTGCAACTCTCCTGCCCCCTACGCATGGATGGAACACCAGCACTTGGGCTCTAGTATGCATACGCCGACCAACACCAGAGCACATAGGGGCGCATGATGGAGTACTGAGCCCCTTCCTATAGCCCCTCTTAGGAACAGGCAGTACCCCTGGTGGAGCTTGCCTGGTTCCAAATCCCAGGGCTGGGCGCTTGGCATTCATCCTACTCTGCCCCTGCCAGCCTGCATAGTGGCACTAACTTCATTGCTGAGGTGCCGGACGTGCCCAGCCCTGTACTTCTTCCAGCTGTGGGGCTGCGTGACTTTTCATGGGGTGTCTGTGCATTGAGCTACTCTATAGCATCAGCAGGAGCCAGGCTGAGAACTCCCTATGCCGCTGTGGATGTCGGCCTGATCGTTGCATCATGCAGGCCAAAGAATACCCCGTTGACCCCTGCACCTACCACAAGACCTGGGGGCCAGCCGTGCCCCTCCCTGCTTGGAGCCGCATGGGGTTTCCACTCCCTATCACCCTGGGATCTTGGTGTGGACTTGGCATGTGTCCCCCCCTCCCCCTGCATCCTCTCTGGGGTGACCATAGGAGGCACCGGAAGCATCCCAGGGTGGGTACGGAAAAGTCATGGTGGCTGGAGCTTGTGTTGCTGCCTGGAGCATGCCAGATGAGACCAGGCATGAGGGGTCCCTGGCTCCCTTCAAACCATGCCCAGAGTCCCCTGCTAACCCCTCCACCCCTCTCTCTCTCCCTCTCTCCTCGGCTCGCAAAGGAACATTCGCAGAGGAAGGTACGACCCTGCTCAACAGGGGGTGTAGCCATTCTCTCCTACCCCCCATCACCTGCCTCCATCTCAACCTGCATCGCTACCTCCCTGCATGGAACCGAATGGTCCACTGGCGGGTGACTGCCCTGGATCCTGCCTGCTGCTTTATCGCTTTTCTCCATCCGTCCGTCCATCCATCCTCCTCCTGCTTCAGCACGCTGCCTTCCCTTTTTTCTGAGCCTCTGGGGTCAAGTGGGACACTGCACCAGGACTGGGGTTTCCCTAGCCGGGCCCATGGGGTGGGGAGAGGGGGGATTCCACTGTGGGGGAGGGCAGCTATTGTATATTGTGTGACTCAATGGCCATTGGGCCATCTGGGTTGGTGTCTCCAGACCATTGGGCCACAGTTTGGTAGGCCTTCCTCTCTGGGATCAGCCTTCTGGGCGGGTGTCCCCCATTTAAGTTGACTTCTTCCTGCTCAGTGGGTGTCAGTGAGGTATGGTGTGCTCAGGTAGTGGGTCTCCAAGTGACAGATGATGCCCATTCCCTGGGCCTTGGCTGCTTCAGGAACTGTATGAAATACCAACATTTACTTTTCCCTGGGGCTTGAGGCAGCACCCACCCCTCTAGTACCCCAGCTGCCTGATGTGCTCCTTGCTGATTCTGTGGGTGTGTCTGGATGAGGAAATCTCACTCTTGCTCCCCTGGCCAGAGGGCAGCAGCACCAGAAGGAAGCAAAGCCACCTGCTTGGTGCAGCTGCAGGCAGCCAACATGGGAGGTCAGGGGTTTTGAGGGCTGGCAGTGGCCCATTGGCCCAGCTGCTGGACTAGGGGGCCCTTTCCCCATGAAGCATCCAATCCCCAGTGATTCAGCTGTTGGCATCTTCCTCCTAATTCCACAGGGGCTTGTGGATGGGAGCTGGCCTTGGCTGCCCCCTCTCTGCTGGTCATTGCTGGCCACAAGCCTCACCTTGTGCTGGCAGCCTGAAGAGAACAGCCTGCCTCAGCTGTTATTCCGTCATCCCTCTGCTCAGAACAGATCTCTTCAGCCTTATCCCTAGGAGCTCGAGTCACAGGGAAGGCAGCAGATTGTCCCCCTGGGAGTAAAAAGTGGGGAGGTGTCCTTCCAAGCTATGAGCTCTACCCTCCATGTGTGTGTGTGTGTGTGTGTGTGTGTGTGTGTGGCCTCATTCCCCCACATCCCCCCATGCCATCTCCCGCTGGAAGTTTAAAAGAGCCAGGTTGCTCTAGTGGGGTCCCAGTTAAGCTCCCACAAACACAGGAGAGCAAGGCCTCCCCATTCCTGGGGCTAGACCAGGGGTGGGGAACCTCAGGCCCAGGGGCCAAATGCGCCCCTTGGCAAATTTTTGTGGCCCCTTTCCAGTGTCTGAATCCTGGATCCATTCTCTAACCCCAAGCACTGAAAAACTGAGTTCATGATAATGGAGCAGAGAGGAGAGCATGCACACACGCGTAGGTGACAGATCCACGGCACAGATCCATGATCTGAGCCCTCGTTGTCTTGAATAAACCTGTTAAGCACCCCTGCCCCCAACCTCTATGTGGCCCTCAGAGCTCGTACTAATATTCAATGTGGTCCCAGGACAGAAAAGGTTCCCTGTCCCTGGGCTAGACCCTTCCAATGGGGGGGGGGGGGGGGGGGGTGAGGCTGAGACAGGGAAGCTGTGTATTGCATTCCTGTAGAGGTGGTAGGTGAGGGAGACTACAGGGGGATCATACTTTGTGCCTAATAACAACCTCACCCTGCACACACAACAATAAATTCACTGTAACCCACATGCCTTTCCCAGGCTGTGACTGTTATAGTGTGTGGGGGAGAGGGTACAGGCAAGGGTGTGGGGACTGAACGGGTGTCCAAGCTCAAGGACATGGCACTGGTTCATTCCCAGAGTGAAGTCCCTCCTGTGACTGGCTGGGCTGTAGGGACTGGGCAGAGGGGTGCACTGGGTGGGGGGAGTTAGGTGTCTTGAGCCACAGCCGGTCTGGGTTGGGGCTAGGTTTGCTACTTTTTGCAATTTGACACAGACTACCATTTTGGCCTATGGGAGTCTCAGGGTCAAACCGCAAGAGGTGGCAACCCTAGGCCACTTTTACACATGACAAAAATGGATTCTTATAAGTGCTTGAGATAATACTGGGTATTATAAATGCTGGAGTTTTGTCATGTGTGAAATAACTATTCCCCTTTTATGCAGCAATATCTCACAACCTCATAATGCTGCTTTTAGACATGCACAGCCCACATGCGGCGTGAAACCACACCATGTGTAAAAATTCCACAGGCGGGGTTTAGACGCGCCATTTTGTGTGTTAAAGCCGGTTGCGCATTCTTTTAAAACAGTGAACTAAATACCTCGAGGTATTTAGTTCACGGTTTTAACGTGTGACCGGCTTCAGCGCGCCAAATGTTGCATCTAAACTCCACCTGCAGGATTTCTACACGTGGCGTGGTTTCATGCTGTGCGTGAAAGAAGAGGAAGTGTATCACCATACATCCAAGAGACACAGGACAGGAACCTGGGGCAGGTACAAGTGCAAGTTTTTATAAGGCTAGGAGTTAATTGGGATGCCCTGGTCTGACCAAGCAGAAGGGGGGGGGGGGGGTCTCAGCATGACACAAGGTTGCATTCCCCATTCCACCATAGCTATTCTGTGGCAGCAGCGTTAACACTCCCAACCAAGTGGACCACAAGGTCTGTAGGCTCCTGTTGGTCATGACATAGTGGGAGGCGCCTGATTTAGAGACTGGATGTGCTGCACCTGCAGGAGCACTGTGTTCATACTGGCTCTTTTAACCAGGCCACTGCCATGTTCATCTTCATCTAGGGTTGCCACCTTTGCAGTTTGACCTGGAAACTCCCATTTTGGCCTAAGGAAGTCTCCAGGTCAAACTGCAAATGGTAGCAACCTTATCTTCACCCCAGCATCTACACACACCACTCAACTGCCCCTTGTTTCCCTGTTCCAGGTCAGGAGGGGCCTAGCCCCACCCCTGAGCCTAGCCCTTCTGCCATTTGGCCTGTGCTCTTGCCACAGGACAGGGGAGGGAGAGAAACGCCAAAGCTGCCCAGGCCGGCAAATAACCAACAATCCAAGCCACCAAGTCTTCCACTACTTCCTGAAGGCACCCATAGACGGGCAGGAGAAACAGCCCCCATCCTGGGGCCTGGAGTCATGCTGTACTGTGGGGATGCTGAATGGGACAAAGCCCCATGGAAGCCACGGACCTGTTCGTAGCTTGCCAAGCACACTGTCTTCTACTTCTCTCGATCTTCTCTCTCCTCGAAGAAGGAAGTGGCTGCCCATCCCTGCCGGAATGTAGCTCCACCCTCACCGGTCAACTGCACCTCACTTTGCTAATAACACAAAGGAATGTACCAATGTGGCCCCACTGCCAGCCACATGCTACGGACACACTGCATCCCTGGCACATATGGCTGCAGAACTCTGCAGCCTCCTCTTTCCTTGGAGAGTTGGGAGGATCAAGGTGCTGTTTTTACTGCTGGTTCTTCGTCGGGGCTGGATCTATCCCCGGGTTTGTTGGCAGGTTAGATGGGTTGCTCTGTGCCAGAAGCAAACAGCACCCAAGGGATATTTCTAAAAACACAACGAATGTAGCCGCTGCCAGGGGCTGGTGGCTGCAGCTTGGGGTAAAAGTATCATGCTCCCTCTCTGCCCCTATATGCTGATTCACAGCGTGGGGGGGAGGGATGCAAAGACACATCCTATATAGGGAGTTCCTTGCTGTGCTGTCCAGACAGTTCCCAAGCATTATTAGACCCCAGAGCAGGCTAGATTAGACAGGGGGAGCTGGGGAAACCAGGCTACTTCCAGCCATACAGGGGTGTGTGGGAGACCCTGGAAAACAAACCCCAGATGCTAATCAAAACCAGCCCCCTGGATAATGAGATCAGTGCCCAGCCCTGTCCTCATATGCTCTGCATTATACTAGGAACCAGGACCCCATTGATCTTGTCCCAGCTCTACCACTGCCCCACTATACAGCCTTGGACAATTGAATTTCCCCTTGCCTCCTTGTGCCTCATTTTCCCCCATGGTGTAATTTGGGGATTAACAGAGGGAAAGCACTGGGCATTGTTTTAGATACATACAGTGCCTGCTGCCCTCTGAGCTAAGGGATTCCTATGCCCCTGAAACCAAACAACCCCCAGCCGCTGAATTTTTGGAAGGGAGAAGTGAGTCCGCAATTTGTCAGGAAGAGCAGTATATCTCACTCATCCCCATACTGTGCCAGCCTCTTCTGCTGTGCCGTGTCAACATCTGCTGGCCCCAGACTGTAGTTTGTACAACTATCACTGTGTCCTCACTGTGAGTGGCAAGCCGAGGGAAAGGCCTGAAGCCCCTCCCATCAGCCCCGCACTCCCACCCTACTTCCTGAGGGGCAGGGAGTCTTGTCTCCCTAGACTAGAGAGTGAGTGGCCTCCCTGATTCATTTCACAGCCAAGAGGCCAGCCATGGCCTATATCCCCCAGGAACCCAGCCCTGAAGCCCATGTTTGCTTTGCTTCAATGCTTTTGTTCACTCTGCTCCTTAGAGCCCGAAAAGACAGGCCCTTAGCTTCATAGCACCCCACAGAAACGTTAACCCCCTAGCACTCCATAAAATAGATACCTCATAGAGCAGACACAGTTTATTAATACCCTGTAGAAATACAGCCACAGCCCTATAGCACCCCAGAAAACAAACAGCATAGAACAGACAACCCATAGTCACACAGTACGTGACCCTATAGAAGTGACTCCCTCCATAGCACAGAGTTGTTTCCCAGTCCATCTGGGGCAGGGAGAATTTCCCTTCACTCTGTGGGGAGGACACTGCAGGTCAGGGACATGCTCCGAGTTTGCTCTCCATTAATGCTGGTGGGAGGAGAGATCTGAAGTTAAGCTTCCGAGGGGGATGGGCTGCCTTTGCTGAGTGTGGGATCCTCCCTCCTTGGCCCAGTTTTATATGGCTTGGCTTCCTTAGCGAGCCTGTCCCCATAGTGACCACATTTTCTAGATTTAAGAGCACTTGAAATTATTGCGTAGTGGGGAGGTGCTGGCAGGAGAGAGGTTATGACCCAACTTTAGGCATGAAAAGCCATATTGAGGCACCTCAACGAGTGGCCAGATTCTTAACAGTGCTTGGTGGGGCACAGCTAGGTTGGAATGGGCCCCTCATCCCCTGCCAGTGGCACTGGATGCAGCAGAGGGCAGGAACCCCCGGGCTTATTGGGCCCAGGTGCAGCTGCAGAATCTGTCCCTATTATATGCTAACCCTAGGTGCTTACAGTTGAAAATTATTGGTTACTAGTGAAGTCAGTTCCAGAGCAGTGTGGCTGACCCTCAGATCAATGGGCCCCAAAGATTTGGAAAGATCAAGCCGCCTGCCCTGTATTCAGTTTTATTCTGTTTGGTGATGGTGCACCTGGGAAGGGAGGCGGGAGCAGCCCCTGTCCTTCTTTTCCTAAACAGGAGTGGGGCTGTTATCCTCATCTAGCCCTGCCCCCCCACTCCCCTTTTCCTGCTCCTTTCAGGTCTCAGGAGTCTCAGAAACAAAATCTGCAGACTTCTTTCTCACTGTTGCTGCTCTTGCCAGGTGTTGCCTTACGCCCCTCCAGTCCCCACAGGACTACAGAAGCGTCAGGGGGTGTATTAGGAATGGGATGGGAAATCTAATGCCACTCCATGGGTTGCCCACATATCTTGAACATGGTGCCGTTCTGGACAGCCCACCTCAAGAATCATAGAAGCTTAGGTAGTGTAGGCCTCTTTTTAGGGCCAAGAACATTGAATGTACTCACAGTTAGCCACTGTAGATCGAGGAACATGCTGTTTTATTGCTTGAAGACCGAACCTAGACTAAAATGGTAGTGGTGTAAAAAGGTGAAAGGGAACGCATGGCTCATGTCCATCTAAGTCACTCAGTTAACCCCTTAATTATCACTTTACTACAGTAGGGAGTCATCCAGTCCAGCTCCCTGCACTCATGGAGGATTTGCCAGCCTTAAACTACTGTGACAGAAAAATAGAACTTAGCTAAAAAATCTGTCACAAATAGAGAGGGGGAGTGCAATCCTTGGAATGATAGTGATTTAAAAAAATATGTATGATACCCAAGTCGAGCCATGTTCCATGCTGCAGGGGAAGGCAAAACTCCCTAAAGTCGCCTGTCAGTCTGACCTGAAGAAAATTTCTTTCCCAGTTAGACCCTGAGCATGCATGCAGGTCCCACCTGTCAGGCATCCGACACAGAACTCACGTACCAGAACACCCATCAGTCCCACCTCCAGTTCTGCGTATCTTTGATACTTCAGGAAGAAATTTTAAAAATACACTAGTGGTTTTAAAAAAAAATTCTTGCGATATCAAAAGGACAACTCATCATCAAATTTATTCAATCTTGTTTTAAACTTTTTAATTCAGAGGGTTGGACTAAATGACCTCTGAGGGTACTTCCAACTCTAAGGCCCTTTTCACACAAGACACCCCCACCCATTTCCACACAGTCTTGCTGCATGGAAATGGGTGGAGGTGCTCGTGTGAATGCCATGCGATGGGTGGGGTGTGCATGCATGCGTGCTCCCGTGCTTCACCCATCTCCACCCATGCACAAAGCAGTGGGCTCCAATGCCTGATGCTCCATGGGTGGAGGTGGGTGTGTGCCCATGGGAACGGGCACACATCCACCATGGCCACACACCCATCCCCCCACCCAGCACAGTCCGTTTTAAAATGGCCCAAGAATCTATGATTAATCAGGTTCTTTCCCCCCATAACTATCCTTTGGAGCCTATTCCAGAACTTTACTGCTCTGGTAGTTAAAAACCTTTTTCTAATTTCCAGCCTAAATTTCTTCATGACCAGCTTGTATTCATTCACGTTCTGGCACCTGAATTTATTTTCAGTGTAAACAATTCTTCCTCCTCCATAGTATTAACTCCCCTAACATTTGTACAGTGTGAAAAGTTTGTACAATGAAAGCAAGAGTAGAACTGGAAAAGGATCAGAGAAAGGTAATGAAGAGATCAAGAGTCTGGAACAGCTTCCATACAAAGAGTGGCCCAAAAGATTAGTGGCCTAGTGCTTTTCAGCTCTGGAAAGAAATGACTGGCATGGAATAGAATAGAAATTTATACAAACTATTGAGTTTTGTGGAGAAAGTAAAGCGGGAGCTAATATTTACTCTTTCTGATAATACGAGAACTACAGAACACAACAGGCAATCATTTTAAAACAAACAAAAGGGGGCATTTTTTCCACACGGAAAAATTAATCTGTGGAACTCATTGCCATTGGATGCCATGGAGACCAGTACTATAAATGGGCTCCAAAGAGGATTGAATAAGTTCATGGGAGGACAAATCTATTAATAGCTAAATAGCCAAGTTAATTGACAAACTGTAGAGGGTTCAAAGGGCAACAAAGATGATAAAGGGTGTGGAAAGCAAGTCCTGTGAGGAAATGTTGAAGGAACTAGGGATGTTTTGCCAAGCAACGCAGTCTTCAAATATCTATAGGGCTGCCACCAAGAAGATGGCAAGGAACTGTTCTGTAGTGCTATATAGGGCAGGACTAGAAATAATGGGATCAAATTACAAGAGGACAGATTTTGGTTAAAAACTTCCCAGTAGTAAGAGCTATGTGGCAATGGAACACGTTGCCCAAGGAGGTCGTAGGAGGTTTTCAAACAGAGACTAGACATCCATCTGCTGGGATGTTTTAGCTGTAGTCATCCTGCATCCAAGCAGAGAGTTGAACTAGATGACCCTCGAGGTCCCTTCTATCTGTATACTTCTATGATTTGGGGATGCAACCTCTGACTGCTGGGAGCTGAGACTGAATGGCAAGCAAAGGACCACTATCTGCCCTACTTTTGTGTACTTCTACAAGGCTTCTGGTGCTTCCCCCGGTTGGAGACAGGATGCTGGGTTAGATGGTCCCTTGGTCTGACCCAGCCTGGCAGCTGTTCTGTAAAACTTAAAACTTGCAGGCAAGTTCAAGTGACAATGAGGCTGTTTTGAGGGCAGAGAAGGAAGACTGTTGCCCCAAGGCCTCCCTGGGAGGTCTGTCATGGTGACTGGATCCTTCAGCCTCATCTTTTAATATCAGGCTCTGAGGCTACTTTTAGATGTGTGCGCCCCGCTCGCAGCGTGAAATCACCCATGATGTAAAAATCCCATGGGTGGGGTTTAGACGTGACGTCACACACATTATTGCCGCTCACGCATTATTTTAGAGCCGCAAACTAATACCTCAATATGGAGGAGTTGCAGCCTCTGCAATGCTCCGCAGGATCGCTGGCAAAAATGTGCTGGGGGGTGGAGAGCAGTTCCACGTTACAAACCCTATGCGGGCTTTGCCTCTCAGATTTTTTCCTGGAGGCAAAGCATGCACGGGAAGTCTTGTGGGAAAGCACCATAAATTTGGGGACCCAGTAATGTGGGTGTTCTCAGGCGGGAGAAGGGGATTTGTGCATTCTGACGGGCGCTAATCCTCACAATTAGAGAGCCACGACAGTTATTGTGACCGCCTCTCCCTGTAGCATCTGAAAGCAGCTGATAAAGCACAACAGCTCGCCTGTGCAGGTAATTTAAGAGCTGGGAGAAAAGGCTCAGAGGGGAGAACTCTTCCTCTCAAGTGCCTGACGGGAGTGGGAGCTTCTCCCCTAAAGCTTAAGAGAGTAGCCATCACCAGAGACTCCAGGTCTAGAAGCAGAAACAAGATTCACCCCTCATAGATGGAACTTTAATTCCCCCTGAACCCTCCAAGTAGGAGTGGAGAATTCCTCCCAACACCAGAGAGTGGGGGGATTTCCTGTGACCTTCCAGACCAAATGGCAGATTTGAGTAAGGAGAATCACCAGGGCCACAATCAAGAACCATTGCCCGGGGGGGTGGAGGGAGTGATCTGGGTGTCCCCACCGTGCCCTGGGACCCTTACTATGCCTCTGACAGTTGCCTCCTAGTTGCCATGTTGACATTGCAGATCTATGGTGATGGGGAGATTCTGTTTTTACCCATCAGCTCCCAGGCCAGGGGCACTAAGGTAGAATAATGCCCCTTCTGACTGCGGGAAACTCTCGGGGCAGGGGCACAGAATCTGGTACTGCCCTGGTCATGGCAGGTTTAAATGGAGAGGAGGCTTACCTTTATGCTCAGTATTAGGCCCCTCTAACAATAACCCCTCCATAAAGTGCAATAAGCCCTCCCCATGCCCAGGCAGGGCAGCACAGCCCTCCTACACCTCTTTCTCCCCCACCCCTCTGAACCCAGGGTACTATGCGATATTTATGGACCAAATTTGCATCCATGATGTAACTTACGGTAACACTTCCATCATTCCTGGGGCTATAGGTCTGCTCAGTTGCAGCATTGCATGCTGGGAGCTGTAGTCCCTAAGGGTGCTGCTGATTCCTAGCAAACTGCCAGTATAGTTCCTGTTCTGGGCACCAAAATGCCACCCAATCCTGACAGCACAGTGGGGAAAGCCCCAGAAAACAGGGCCATTGGGAACCGAAGCACTATTTTACCAAAGCCTTATATCTAGAGTCCGCTTGTGAAGCGTGTGTGGGTGTGTGCGTGCATGTGTGCAGACTCGATGCTCTAGGCACCCTGAACCCCCTTTTTTAACATTTACACAGTAGCAAGGACCAAGCCTCATAACTGCCAGGTGTCCAGCCGGAGCCACAAGGAAGAGGGCAAGCAAGCACTGGGCTGGAAGCACTTCCTTGCCTGAGAGAACACGTCCGCAGACAAACCCCACGCACTTCACAACGCCTTCATCTGGGGACCACCTGTAGCCCAGCACACTCTGGGGCACTGTGTTTGTCATGCATGGGGGGATGGCTCACCGGACCTGCCTATGTATTCTGTAGATTCACCGGGAGACCAATGCTATTGCCACGTGGCATCCTGTACATACACATCGTACCTTCATTGTACCTGCTGAATGTCGATGGCTGGGGACTGGAAACAGGTGTTTCAGAAATATTAAAAAAAACAATTTTAGGTCTTCCACTCAGGCCAGAGCTGAAACAAAATGACTAATGTGGCTTTGTGTCTTCTGCATGACTTACACCCCTTCCCCATTCCTCTACAGTCCTTTCTAGATGATCTCTAGGCTCCCTAGGAGTGTGGGCAACTGGGCACAATGGTGGGCAATCACTAATGTGGCCACGGGGTGTTCATACACGGCCTTGCTTATAACCCTCTCTAGCTCCTTTCATATGCCTATTGCTCTCTCTAACCCACTCTGCTCTTGGCAAGACTGTGCTCACAACGGTTCTCAACTGTGGGTGTTAAGTTAACCAAAGCGACGGCCGATGCTGCCGTCACAACATAATCCCGACTGGGAACCCACTGCCAACAAGTTTAATTCCCACCTGCTGCCCCGGTCCACCCCAGAAATGGCTACGTTTCAATCACAAGCAATTTTGTTTCCATACAAACAAATCCTGTAGGAGTCTAGAGGAGGGTGTGGGTTCTCTGAAACTCAAAGTTCCCCCAGAATTTGGAACCAGCACCCTCTAGTGTGGTCACAGCCCTTTTCCAAGGAAGAAGATGCAGAGACTTGTTGGATTCCCTTTGGTGAAAGCATATAGACACCATCATATCGCGGACAAGTCTTTCATCAGGACTTTCAGCCAGACAAGCCCTTTCGCTGGCAGTGGTCATCCAGGAGAGGGAGAGACTAGGGCTGGCCTTAACATTTGCAGGGCCCAGGGCAAAAATAAAATGCAGAACCCTTATGGTCCTGCCCTCAATCCCCCCACCATTTTAGCAATTGGCAGTCTGGTACACCCCCACACCAAGAGGGGGGCAGGGCACCACAGGAAGTAGACACGCTGAGAGTTGCAGGCAACAAGAGGGCACCCTGGGTTATTCAGGGCTACTGGCCTCCCTGTGGGGCCCAGACCATGGCCCCTATTGGCCCTGCTAAAGCCCCAAGTCCTATATCCCCCCCCCAATACCTGCCACAGGCAACTTATCCTTGCCCCCAATTCTGCATCCCTTCTGAGAGGGGTGGATGCAGGGGGAATGCTCTCCAGGTCAAGACAGGACTGAGAATGGGTTCCCTTTAGAGGATCCTGATTCAATGTGCCTCCTTTCCCCAGTCTTCCAGCTTTTCCCAGTTCCAGCAAGTCTCCCTCCCTTGGCTTCTGGCCTCTAGACCCTCTAGCTTGCAGCCTCTTCAGCCAACTAACTCCACACTTCTAACTAAGGGCTTGTTCAACAGTAAGGATTTCACACACCACTCAGAATGTGAGTCTGCGAAATTCCACACTCAAAGTGGTGTGGAAATGAGCATTCAGATTTATATAGGCCCTTGGTCAGCTGGAGCCAATGGAGCCAGGGTGGGTGTGGCCTCAGGGCATGATCTGGTAAGTATTTATGGTAGCACCATGTCACAGTGCCTCCTAGATGAAAGGTGCTGCGTAGACATGTTTCTCCTGACAGGAGGAGGCAACTTGGCTGGGCGCAGAGCTGCCTCGTAGTTGTGTGCGCATGAAGACAAGCCCAGTTCAGACAGGAGCACAGCCTAGAGGTGGAGGCTGGGAGGCACAAAGCACGAACCATGCAGCTAGTGAAAGAGAAGAGATCAATACAGCCTCTGCCAGTGTCCCAAATACAAGCAAGTGTGAGAGTCAGCTACTTCCCCAAACTCTCAGGGACCAGACAAGGCTTCGCGTCTGAAAGCGATGAGGAGAAATGACATCTGATCCTGGGGGAAAAGACAGAGAAGGGCTGCCACTTCTTGCAGTTTATTTTATTTATTTATTTATACAAGCATTTGTAGCCCACTCCCTCCTGCACAATGGCAGCTCGGGGTGGCGTACAACACAATCATAGAATAACAATAATAAAAACATCCAAAATACTACAAAGCATAAAAATATAAAATAGACATAGCGGGTTCAGACAATAAGACAATAAAACCCTCCTACCCTCCCCCCTCTCCGAAGGCCCAGCAGAACAGCCAGCTTTTACAACAGCTACGGAAAGAGGGGAGGTCCGGGGATACGTGAGCCTCCAACGGGAGGGAATTCCGCAGCCGAGGTGCGGCCGCCTCCCACTTTGGCCTATGGGAATATCAGGATTAAACCATGAGGGGTGGCGACCGTAGACTTGCGGGGGGGGGGGGGTTGGGGAATCTAGTTCCATTCTGGGTGGGTAACACCTGCCCTTTCGTGACAGATGCCTTAGGGCTCTCTCTTTCCCTAGTACATTGGTAGCCCCTGTACCGCTTGGCAGTGAATTATTACTGAATTGGATGGCAGAGCTGGTGTTAGTCCCAGACAGGCACCCTTCACCAATACAAACTTGTTTTCCATTACATTCATGTTTTCCCCTGAGCCGTGATATAACCCGACTCAACCTAGTGGAGTCCCTCTTGCCTGAAATCCATCCTAGCAATCACCTCAATGCATTTCCCCCACAAACCAGCTCTGCTGCCTGGCTTCCCCATGCCTTTCCCCGTGCACTCACACAGGTTCTGCCTTGGCTTTGCAACCCCAGAGCAGACTGCTGCCTGTGCAGTAAAGTCCGCTCAAGAGTCAGTAACCTACTGGGTCACCTCTTTGGCTAACTGATGTGTCTGCTCGAGGCTGCTTTTTGGAGAAGTGCAAAGGGGTCTCATATCCAGAGGGGAGCAGATCCTTCAGCCACCTCCAAGTTCGGAAGGGGGAAGACCAGCCCTGGCTAATTTGCTGTCCCAGACAAATAGCCCCCTCCCCCTTCCCAGAAATCTACCCAAGGATTTGGCTCCTGGCTCCTGTCCTGCGATGCACTGCTGACACATCTCTGGGAACATGGGTGTGCCGGGTGCTGCTGCTGGGCTGGAGCCCTGGGGGCAAGCCAACACTGTAGCTGGAGTTCCGAAGTTGCCTACATACCAATGCCTTATAACCGGTAGCTCCCAACTTCCTGGCCACCTTTGCTACCCAGAGCAGCTCTGAAGGCCAGGGTAGTGCTTGGTGCCAACTTCTCCACAGTGGGTATTTTTACACACACATTTCTCCTGCATGTCTGCTGTAACATCCTGAACTTTCTGTGTCTAAATCACTCACCCAAATCTTAAACATCTGGCTCTTGAACTTCTACATAGAACTTCTCCCAGAACGTTTGTGTGTAAAAGGTTCGCCTGGTAAACTGCTTTGCTCCAGGCAGCTGTGGTCACTTGGTTTCCATGGCAGCCCCTCACGTCTACAGCTGCAGCTACTTTAGGCTGCCTCAGGGCAGTGTGTGTATGAAAAATGCATCCAGAACTTACTTGTGGACTTGTAAACTCAGAAGATTGAAAAATCCAGAACTTTGAGGTGTGTGGTAAAATGCCCGGCAGCTGTAGAGAGCAGGATGGCAGCAGTAGCAGCAGCCCCTGGAGAAGCCAGTGATGCTTCCTGTAACTATGATAGCAGTGTTGCTCCAGAAGGTGACCACCACCCTGGACGGGTATCCTTCTCCAGCAGGTTCCAATCACAGGTAGTGGCAGCAGACTAGGGGACACAGCTCCAGTCTTGTAGGAGGCAGCTGAGAGATTTGATCTCCCCAGCCTGTACCTCTATGGGGGAACAAGTTGTCAGAGCAGAGGGGAGCTGCTTGCCGCTGGTGGACACTGCTGGCAGAGCAGGAAAGGGCAGGAGCAGCAGGGAGAGGAGGAGCTTTTCCTCAGGTTGGGGCTTTATTTTTCACTGGGGTTTGGGAAGGTGAGTTCTGATGAAGCAAGAGCCTCAAAAATCCATTTACCCCCCTAAAAGCCCTATCCCTATGTACTTGCCTTCCCCTGCTGACTCCATTGCCCCCCATGCACAGATGCCCCTGCTTCCTACTAATCATCTTGCCTTCCCCACTGGGCTCCCAGTGCCTGCTCATATGGTATCATCTGCCTGCACTGCAGCAAGGTAATTACTGGCTGCTTGTTCCCAGAGCTCTGCTGGGAGGGAGAGGGGGGCTCCTGCTGCCTACTTGGCTCCCCTCTCTCCCGGTCTCAGCTCAAGCACGATTAATGCCTCAAGACAGGCTGCTGTCGCCTGCGTGCCTCATTTTTGCTCTCTGAATTGCAGGGAGCCAGGGCCTACTAAGGGCCCTGTGTAAAGCTCCGTGTTTACAAAGGGCTCATCTGTGCTAGGGGCATGACCCACACTTGGGGAGCAGCAGGATGGGTACACGCCCCTCCCCTTTGCCCCACTACATCCCACAGAAAGATCCAAACTGCTAGCATAAGACTGGCTGTGCTCTGGGACAGAAACTTGATCCTTCGTGCACGATGCAGGGTGATTCCCTGATTCCTGTTCTAAAGAGAGCCTTGGTGGGAGCAAGGGACTGGGAGGGACTCACTCTCTCTAGCACCCAACCTTTGCTCCAGTCCTGTGCTTTCCCTTTCTAGCCCCAGCTCCTGTTCTTGTCCCTGCCCCACTCCTGTCCTGTCCCTGCTGGGGGGTGGGGAAGTAGGCCGGGGGTGTGTGTGGTGTCAGTGGGTTATAAAGAGGGTGTCCGTCTCTGAGAATCCCTGCAGGAGGTTGTGGGTGTACTTTGGAGCCCAAAAAGAACATGTGAAGAGCAGAGCTGTACATACGAATCCATACAAGATCAGTGGGGAGCATAGCTGCTCCATGCCAGTGGCTAGGCTACTATTGTGGGATGTGGAGCCAGACGCAGCAATCATAATAATGCTGCAGGGTTGCATTGGTTCCAGTGTAGCCCTGTAACATGTATTTTTCATAAGCATCCTCATTTAAAGGGGAGGCATGGTAACCCTAGAGGTGGCCAGTGGTTTAAAAAAAAATTTGTGTGTGTCTAATTGCATCAGGTGTTAAGGCTTTAATGCTTTAACAAGCCACATTCCTTGAGCACCTTGGTTTCTACAGAAGGTGCTGGGGCCTGTGGAAGAGCCCCAAATTGCAGCTTCGCACACCTCAGTCCTCCATATTTTAATGCAGCCCTGCCAGCTCCTTTTGTCCCCAGCCCTTTATCACCCATGTCCAGCCTCTGCTTGAATGCTAGCGAGCAGGGTGTCCTGGGTGGGAGTGGGAGTGTGGGCTGGGCAAGCTGTGGGGAGTGTGTGGCAAGGATGCTGCAGGGATGCAGAGCCACCAGGTTTGGTCCAAGCAGCATCCTCCCCTCGATGGCTGTGTGCTTAAGGAAGGAACGACCTGCACAGGATTTTAGCGTTTGCTTATGCCATGCCATCTGCTCCTGGACGTCTCTGGCTGTTTGTTCCCCTTCACAGTTTGAAGATGACAAAAGAATGGCTCCCTCCTTGCTGTCTCACTCCTTAAATACTCTCTAATAGCTCTTTGTCTGGTTTCCCGCCATTACCTCAGGTGGAGCCTCAGGCAGGTGTCAGACAGTTTCCTGATTTTACAATTTCACTCATGAAATGACGTCTGAGTTCTCCGTTTACACTGCATACATGCTTCATTAACAATTTCCATTACATGCATGTTACATATGTGTTTTACATGTAGCCCACGATAACTGCACCAGACACTTCAGAGCAACTTCCTTAGGCGCAGCACCACTGGAATCGCTGCTCAGGACTATACAGTCCTAAAACACGAGAGGCTTGCGTTCCCCGAGCCGCTGACAACACCTTTCCTAATCCCATTAGTCAACTGGGACCATGATAGGAAGCAGGAGGCTTCTGAGTTTGAGTACTCGCAGAAGCAAGCAAACCCATCAAATCCTTATGGTCCAAACCCAAATGAATGAACAAAATGGATATCTGACTGATCTTTGTTCCATTATCCATTTTTATCTAGTCAGGGCATTCATTAATTTTGTTTGTTTCGTTCAGACTGTTCATTTTGATCAGTTGTTTTCAGTCATTCATCCACTTCCAGGTTTTGCCCCACCCATTCTCATTTTGAAATTGCTAAAACTCGGTTGCTCAAACATCCTAATGGATGTCATTCGTGACAACCGCAGTCTACCCCAACTTGTGAAAAAACACATTCTGCAAGCATTTAGTCTGCTGCCCATTTCAGTTCTACTCCTGAGCAACCAGAAGCCACTGCTTGAGAGTTACCTGTGTTTGTGCTGTCGCCCTGCTCACCTGCCCTGGGACCCAGCCTCTGTTCCTGCGCTGCGTTTTCCCCTCCTAGCTCCAGCTGCTGTTCCTGTCCCTGTTCTGGTCCTGTCCGTGCACCAGCCCCCTGTAAGCATACCTCTCCCCCGCTCCCCAATATGTTCTCAATTTGGTTCTGATTTGGTTCTCCGGTTACTGCCTGGCTCCTTACTTCACCTCTGCATTAGGGCTGCTGGCTCTCCAGGTTTGATTCAGAAACTCCAACCTCCAGGGAAAGCTCTTACTTTTCTGGGCCAGCCAGGACCTAGAGACATTGTATCTTCCACAGGCTGGCAGCCCTATTAGAAAGGGCCTTAGCAATAGGGAGTTTCCTATCCCCTTCTCTGATGTGGCCCTACCCCCTTCAAAGCATTGTGATGTCAAAACCCTCCGTAAGGTCAGGGTTACATCAGAAAGGGGGGTGACAACCCCTTTTTTACCCAGGGCCAAGCTACCTTTGTCCTGCAGAAGGTGGAAACCCTTCTTACCCCACTGTCTGATGACAATAGCCTGACTTGGTGATTGAGACCAGCCCAGCTCTCTGGCTAAAGCCCTGTGTCAGCACCCCCTACTGTCCATTGAGCATCCTGGACCTTGGGGTTGAGGGTCCTTGTCTCTGACCACGTTGACAGACATGATGGTGGTGCAGCCTGCCTAGGCCCATGGGCCACCATCACTTCTGTTGGAGCCCTGCCAGATGTTGACTTGGAATTGCTCCCGGGCGTGGTAGCAGCTAGCCCAGACTGTAGGATCCTGTAGACCTCTGGGGTCATAGCCCGGACTACCATCTGCCTGATCAAGCCACAGCGGGCTATAATGTTCTTTATAGCCTGTTGTGGCCTGGTCAGGATTGGGTTGCCATGGCCGGCTGCCATGGCGACCATCATAGCACAGTGCGAGGCAGGCCAGCTGCACATTTGTGCAGCTCCCTGGCCTCCCTGGTGACCCAGCGGCTGGCACGTTTGTCAGTTTGCTGGACCCAGTCCTACTTGATCACACCATTTGAGAGCATCTTCTCTCCAGCAGGCCTGCTGCTAAAAGAAGAGCCAGCTCCTGAGGATGGAAAGGGGATGGCGGGGAGTGGGGGGGGATGTACGCTCTGATTTTGGGGTGAAGGAGACAGTCCCCTGTTTAATCTTGCCCCCTCACTACTCCTACCACAGAACCAAAATAAAGAAGGGGGCTGCCTCCTGCACCGCTCTGGTCCTTGCTAGCATTTGAGTTTCCTGGTAGCTGGGGAGTGAGGGGAGGAGAGGCAGGCTTTTTGTGAGGCTGAGAGGAGTCCTCCCCCTGCTTTGGACTGTATTTACTCTATTGGCTTCCTGACATGCTTCACTCAATAGCCACCACTGGGATGAGAGAGGGGGGCTGTAGTGCCACAGCAGCTCCCAGCCATGGTACCAACAGAACATGGAAAAAGTGGGCACTGTCTGGAGATGCCTTTCTGTCAGCATGGACACAACTACCCAAAGAGAGGGGGGGAAATCATCCACACACACCCCCAAAAAAAGACACTTGCAAGAGAAACTACTAAACAACCGAAGACATACCTTCAAAACAGAACCCAAACAACAAACCAAAAAAAGGCCACACGTATTAAATGATAACCATTTAAAATATAAACGCAAAAACATAATCAGAGTAGATTGACTCATGGTGAAAAGTGTTTATCAAAACAAATAATTCACTATAAAATGATATTTTTGAACATATTAAAACCCTACTTCCCATATGCACGCTACAATCATGCCAAGTGATTCCTTCACTATGGGTTAATCTACACCAATGATGTTTTTGCGTTTATATTTTGTGTTTATTGTTTTATGTGTGTGACCTTTTGTTTTTGGTTGGTTTGTTGGGGGATTTTTTTATCTCTTTGGGTAGTTGTCTCATGATGTATGTGTGTTTTTTGTGGGGGGAGATAATGATGTTGGATTTTTTTATGAGTGGATGTAACAAGTGTGGCTTACTGTTATGTGTTTTGTGGTTTGTTAATCTGTTTGGATTTTGTTAATTATTATTATTATTATTAACAAACATTTATATAGCACCAGCAGTGTACCTGGCACTTTACAAAGTAATAAAATAGACACAGTCCCTGCCCCTAGGGCTTACAATCTGAGAGACAGGAGCTGGGGGAGAGACTTAGGAAGGGGAACAGAGGGAGAGACAAGGGGTCTAACATTCATGAAGATG
>QEPC01006872.1:2733803-2747256 GCA_003113815.1 Sphenodon punctatus
CCCCCCCCCCCCCTTTTCTTCTTTTTGTAGTTGTTAGGGTTAGGTTGGATATTTGGCATGCATATGTGTGTACTGGTTGTAGTACATGTTAGTATTTGCAAGTGATTATTCCAGAGGAGTGCTTAACTGGTTATTTCCATGGTTTGTGGCATTTGGTTTTGGTTTGTTTAATGCATATGTTACTTGATGTTTTATGTCAATGTCATAGCTTAATGTTTTTGAAACCAACAGGTTTTTTAGTTAATTTCCTGGTTTTGTTTTATTGTTAATTTCTGTGTGTTTTCTAATTGTTCTTTTGTGTCGGGACTTTGAGAAAATGCTGACTGGCTGCAATTTATAGTGTCCTGCAACTTCTCACACCTTAGGGGGGAGCTAGAGTTCTGTGTAACTTTCTGGCTTGCTAGGACTTTCATGCAGCTTCTTGGAAGTTGTGGGACAGTAGCTGTATGTATGCAGACAAGGAACAGTGCACGGCATGAGATGCCATTGGGACCTCCCACTGGAAAGCCCCATTTGCACAAAGCACCCATGCATTCCTTCATGCCTGGGTACATACAGCCACTGTGAAACTACGTTTTTATTAAAAACTTAATGAAAAAACTCTCCAACTACACAAGACCAAATCAAGCATGATCTTCCTTTTGGTACCTAATTGCGTTCCGCAGTGCCTTCCCAGTGTCTCTCCACTTGTACAGGCTGTCTCCCTCCCTTCTCAGTTTTACATGCATGTGCCAAATACGTTTAGGTCTTGGTGCACAGTTTATTTGCCTCTGCCAGTTCACCCAGAGGCAGCAGACCTTCTTGTTGCTGGGTGGGTGGATGGGGGTGGTGCTAGGGTACAATGGATAAATTTGTGCCTTCATCACAGGTAGAGTATGGTGCTTTGTGTCACATCACAAACTGTGATGTTAAATTCACAGAATATCAGAGAACATACTAGGCAACAAAGCGAGAGTGGAGAAGGATCATCACCAATTGAGTTCTACAGTAGCTCCCCAGAGTCCTCCCACTTCTACACAGTCTCTCCCTCCCTTCCCAGTTTTTCTCAATGGGCAGTGCAGTCTGTTTTCTCAGGCAGAGAAGGGGGAAGATGAGGTGTGACATGTACTGAAGCTGGCTCAGGCCAGCCAGTCCTTTCAGTGTTGTGACATCCATAGACTTCCATAGACTCCTCCCCCCAATTTGAGCACTCATATATATCACCGCCACCACCACCATTTGAGCATGGATGGATTTCCCCATCTGTCATTCTCCCACTTCTAGCTAGAGCACCTCTGGAATGGGGGAAGGGGCAGTGGGTTAGGGGTTCCTCAGCCTACAAACTCAGACCCCCCCCAAGCTCACAGTCCAGAGCAGCCCATGACATAGGAGAAAGAAGCCACAGCCAGGGTAGTAGAAGAAGGCAGGGGGGTAGATTCATGTGAATATGTTTCAGCAATTGAATGTGGCGGGGAGGGGTTGTGTTTGCAATGGGGACATTGGAGAGGAAGGGAAAGAAGTGGAAGGACTCTGTGAATGGGCTCAGAGCCCAAGGTTGCATAGAGGGCTGTAGGATAGGAGGAGCTTGAACTTTGGTTTCTCTGTACACACAAGAGAAACAGAATGGATCCTTCAGCTCAGGAGGTGCGGGACAGGAGAGCTCAGAAGGTGGTGTCCTGAGGGGGGAGTCTAGGATGGTAGCCAGAGAGAGGACATTCTGCAGCGCCCACAATGCCCGCCCCATCCTGCTCCAACTCCCTTCACCAACACCAATAAATAAGATTGTGTAGGGTTAAGAGTCTAGCAGCTCCTAAACTGCTGCGGGAGGCGAGGATCTCCAGCAGTTAAACTCCCCGCAGCAGTTCAGGAGTTGCTAAACATCTTCCAGCCAATCAGAGCGGATGGAATGATGATTACAATGGGACAGGATGGAACTGTTGATCCAGGCCTGTGTAGCCAATGAGTATGCGTGAATGTACCATTAAAATAATAATAATAATAATAATAATAATTAAAACTCTCCAACAGCAGCAGACCCTGCCAAACATACAAAAGCACTATTCCGACTACCCAGGCTACAAATAGGTCAATTTTAAAGACTGAAAGTGAGCGCAGGTGAAGATAAACTCAGAGAAAATGTGCATGTCCCAGCTTTTTACATCAAAGCACAAACTTTGATTTCTGCTTTGCTGTAGCAAGCTGTACGTACCCAGGCATGGAACAGCACATGGCGTGAGATGCCACCAGGACCTCCCACTGGGCAGCCCCATTTGTACAAAGCAGCCGTGCACTCCTTCATGCCTGGGTACATACAGCCACTGTTGGTACTGTGAAGCTACTGTTATGTACAACCTTAACAAAAACTCCCCAACCACAGAAGACTAAATCAAGCATGTTCTTCTTTTTAGAACCTGTTTGGGATACACAGCACCTTCCCAGTGTCTGACCCCTTGTATGAGCTGTCTCCCTCCTTTCTCAGTTTTCCGTGGCTGCATCAAATACGTTTGGGTCCCGATGCACAGTCTGTTAACCGCTGCCAGCAGTTAACCCAGAGGCAGCAGATCTTGTTGTTGCTGTGGGGAAGGGGGCTAGGGTACAGTGGAAACATTTGTGCCATTGGCACAGGGGGAGTACAGTGCTTCGTGTCACATCACAAACCCCAATGTTACATTCACAGCATATTGGAGAACATACTAACTAGGCAACAAAGTGCAAGTAGCTCCGCAGTGTCCCGTCACTTCTACGCAGCCTCTCCCTCCCTCCCTAGTTTTCCCAAAAGGTCAGTGCAGTCTGCTTTCTCAGGCAGAGAAGTGGGGAGACGAGCTGTGACATGTACTGAAGTTGTGACATCCAGTGAGGTACACTCCCGACAGTCAATCAGAGCAGACGGAATAATTACAATGGGATGGGATGGAACTGCTGGTGTGTGTCTGTGTAGCCAATGAGCATGCATGAATGCACCATTTAAAAAAAAAACTTAATAAAAACTCTCCAACAGCAGCAGACCCTGCCAAACATGAAAAAGCACTGTCCTGACTACACAGGCTACATATAGGTCAATTTTGAAGCCTGTAAAGTGAATGCAGCCAAAGATATCATACTCCGAAAAAACGTTAATACCCCAGGATTTTCCATGAAAGCAGAAACTTCAAAACAACATAACTCCAAATTTTACTGGTATATATAACTAAGTTAGTTCCCTGTAACTAAGTGAAGCAGGTGCATCTACAAGTTCTCAACCTCATGAATGTATCCTTGTCTTGTTTTTACTACCAGACCAACAAGAAAACTTGCACAAAACCCATTGTAATTATTCCCAACACACCCATAAAAATCAGAGAAAACAAAACATTATCAAGGGGGAAAAAAACCATGTCTGAGCTTCAATAATAAGCATGAAAATGGAGTCATAGCTTAACGTGGCTGTAAAATTAATTTTATTTTGATAGCGCACCCTGCCTACATGGCACTTGGAGCACTTTACATTTTACATAAAGGAAAGGTAGATTGGAGACGGGGCGATAATTGGCAAGCACTCCAACATCAAGAGATGGCTTCTTGAGAAAGGGGTGGACCTCAGCACATTTGAGGGAGGCCAGGCATTCAAATGTCCCCACCTCTGATGTGGGCCACCTCGTGCATTGCAGGTGAGATGAAAAAATTAAAACCACCCCCTCACCTCTTTGTTCTGTCCTAGGCTGGTGGATGACTGAAAAGCCTGGCAGGACTAGCTGTGCCAAAATAGGACCTGTGGCATCATCCAACCAAGTCTAGGTGATACATGCCAGGACTGGGTGACACTCCGTGATAGAATCACACAGAGTGTCAGCTTTAATTATTATTTATTTATTTATATATTGAAAGCAGTGTACCTGGTACTTTACAATCAATAGTTATAGACAGGTCCCTACCCCATGGGGCTTAGAGACAAGGGAGAGGTGAACATCAGGAGAGACAAGGATACATTCATGAGGTTGAGAACTTGTAGATGCACCTGCTTCACTTAGTTACAGGGAACTAACTTAGTTATATATACCAGCATGGATCCATCCCCTGTCCTTAAATGCATGCCCTCATCTCTGCTCACTTCTCCCTGTGCTCCCTTTTTCAGTGCTTCAGAGTAGAGACTGGATCAAATTGGAAAGGGGCCAAATAAAAACCAGCCAAGGGCCGGATTTGGCTCACAAGCAGCAGATTCTCCCAAAGCAGTTATGAAGCAGGATTCGCCTCCAGCCTTGTTTGCAGTTTTTTCTCTCTTTTTGGACATTGGTCACTCTTCTGTCTCAAGTACATGGTTCACTCTGGTGGTGCTATTTAGTGGAGGGTTTTGAATTTTTTGAAGTGAATGTCATTGGTGCATTATGTCACATAGATGGACCAATCACACTCGTATTAAAAAAAATTTAAATACCTGCCAAATAGTTTCCATTTTCCCATTTCCATTTTTAATTTATATCCCGCACTCTCCCGACCAAGCTCGGCTTGAGGGGACAAAGTTCTGGCAAAGTGAATGACTCACTGAAAACCAAAGTGACTGTAATGCCAAAGGGAAGAAACATCATTGCAGTGGGGTCAAAGATGAATTTGGATCTTTTTATTTTTAGGAGTTCACGTATAATTTATTTGTTTCACAGCACAGCACAGCACAGCACTACTGTGGATTCGGCTCCCATCAAACAGGGATCTCATGAGGCTGCCAAGGCAGACAGTCAACACAAGGTGGCGCTCTGCCTCTGCACAAACCAGGATTGAGCAGGATGCTACTATTTAAAGTTGCTGGAGCCAGCTGGGTGGCAGGAAAGCCAAGCAGGGTGGCCGGATATGCAAATCTGAGAGGACACTTAAGAGAGATACAGGTTACAGGGCTGTATTTCTCATAAGTGTCCTCTCAGATTTGCATATCTGGTCACCCTAAAGCCAAGGAAAGCTGGTGGGGCTTTGCCCCTAGGTGATACCGAGGCAAGCCTCCCTCACAAGAGCAGCACAGCTTCCATGGCAACCCCCGCCAATGCAGAACTGTGACCCTGGCAGACGGGCCCATGCCTGGATGTGCACTGAACGCACAGCACAGCAACCTCTCCCATCAGGGGGAGCCCCCGCATCCCAGCCTGAGTCTGCTGCCCAGTTCTTCATCACTTAGAGCATAGGACTGCTTGGATAGAAGCCCCTCCCCACCCCACTCCCCCGGGCTGCTCATTCACTAAGCAGGGCCAGCCTTAGGGTGATGCCAGCCTTAGGGTGATGGCAGATGCCAGTGTCCCCCATTTCTCCCCCCTCCAGGAAGTGTCTGCCAGGAAGAGGGCCAAGAGCTACCTTTAGCTGACTCCTGCTACGATGCTACTGTTGCCTCTGCCTAAGGCTTCTCCTGGGACCCTGCTCCCACTTCTCATAGGCTCTTTGGGCCAGTGGCAAAGCCCAGAGCAATAAATAGGGATGGGCGAACGCGGTTCGGAAGTTCGGAGTTCGGCCCGAACTCGGCCTGTTCGGACGACCAAATCCAAACATGAACCCGAATGCGAACATACCGAACAAACCGAACAAACCGAAGGGCGAAATGGCCAAACAGTTCGGTCAATTAGGATCGTGTTCGGGTGAGTTCAGGTGGCAAAAAAAGGTTCACTGGAAGGTCAAACATGACAGGGAGGTGTCAGTCACTGAGGAGCAGACTTCCAGGCACCAGGGGTGGAGAGGCTTGCAAGAAACGAAACTAATTATCTGCATCCCCCCTTCCCAACACCTTCTGAGCTAGTCACTGTTCCTGAACAGCAGGCGTTGAGTAGGATTTTTAGATTGCTTTAAGTTTCATTTCAATTTTGTAATAAAATAAAACTTAAACCATAAACTGAAACCTTGTGTTATGCACTGTACAGACTCATTGAGTATGTAATGTATGTATTTCACTACAGACTCCTCTTCTGTTTGTGATTTCCCCCATCCCATATATATGGGATGTATATAATATCCATATATATCCATATATATATCCATAAGCCACTTTGGCTTAGGGAGCAGGAGACTTTGGGGCAAGTGAGGCAGAGGAGGAGCAAAGTTCCCGGTGGGAGTGGAGGAAGGCGAGGAAAATCTGAACAACGTAGTGGGCAAGCAGATTGTTGAAGAGGTGAGAGCAGAGATGGAGGCTACAACAGTCAGGCAAGAGATGACTAGAACGTGAACTAGAGTTTTCACAGTGGGAGCAGAAAGGAAGAGGCTGAAATGTAGCAAATCTTATGCAGAGAGAAGCAACAGGCCTTAGCAACAGACTGGATCTGAGGTGCAAAGGAGAGGGAGGAGTAAAAGATTAATCCTAGACTGCGTGCCATGGGGACAGGTTTGATGGTGACACCCTCAATGAAAATGTACAAAGAAGAAGGAAAATAAGGTTTAGGAGGGGAGGAGTTCAGTCTTGGACATATTAAGTATGTGTGGGACTCTGGGCAAGTTTTCAGTTTCAATTCATTTTGGTTTTGGTTCTCATGTGTTTCGGTTCTTGTATCGGTTTCAGATTTCTAACATTGCATTTTTCCCTATTGTATTCAATGGGGAAAACCTCAATGTTAAAAATCTGATACAAAAATCAATGCAAAAGAACCGATATGTTCAAAACCAAAAAAGAACCGAAATTTGCAATGCGCTCTATGTGGGGCTGCCCTTGATGACAGTTCAGAAGTTGCTGCTAGTGCAGAATGTGGCGGTCTGTCTCCTGACAGGGACAGGCCACAGGGAGCACATAACGCCTGTTGCTCTGAGTGCTGCGCTGGCTGCCTATTGTCTTCCAGGCCCAATTCAAGATGCTGGTGTTGACCTTGAAAGCCCTTCACAGTCTAGGCCTTACTTATCTAAATGATCGCCTCACCACCCGGGTCCCTGGGCGGCCCCTGCCGTTATCTGATGGAGACCTCCTGGAAGTCCTGTGTTATTGGCAGGTTCGGACGGACAGGAGGGCGTTCTCAGGGCCCGCGCCATTGTTTTGGAATTCCCTCCTGGTGGAGGTTCATCTCAGCCCGGACCTTCTCCCCTTCCAACGGAATTGTAAGGTGTTGGGGGGGAGCAGAGCGGGGGATGGTTTAGATGGGTTGGGAAGGGTATGTTTTCTTTATCTTTATTTTTTTATACGCAAGCCAGAGTTCTAGTTAGTTTTATTGTATTTATTATATTGTACCTTTTGCTGCTTATTTATTATGATTGTTGTTTTATATTTGTAACCTGCCCTGAGTAGCTTTTATAATAATAAATAAAAATAAAATAAATATTAAGCTTGGCGTGACATCCAAACAGAGATGTCAGAGAGAAAACTGATGATGTGAGACTAGATGAAGGAGGAAAGAGTTAGGGTAGAGAGGTAGAGTTGAATGTCATCCACATACAGATGATACTGGAAGCCATGCAATTCACTGAGTTTGCCCAGGGATAGAATGTAAAGTGAGAAGAGAAGAGGGCCAAGGATAAAGTCATGGGGGGGTCTTGAGGTTGGACTAGATGATCCTTGAGGACCCTTCTAACTTTAAGAGTCTCTGATTTAGATTCAGCTGAGAGGGGAAGCGAGGCAGAGATGGTACCAGCAAGAGAGACACTGACATGTTGGAGAGAGAGGAACAGAACCTCAGAAACCAAGGGAATGAAGAGAATCAAGGAGGATGGAGCAATCAACAGTGCCAGCAGCGGCAGAGAGATCAAGCAAACTGAGGATGGTGGTAGACTTGGCTAAGAGAAGGTCATTGGTAATTTTGGCGAGAGGAATTTCATTCAAGTGGGGGTCCACTTGAATGACCCCCAGCCAGACTGAAGGGAAGGGGAGTCGGTAGACAACTTGTTTCAGGAGCCTGGAAATAAAAAGGAGAGAAATAAGGATCTAGTTGGAGGGGGCAGGGAGGCCAAGAGTGGGCTTTTTAAGGCTAGGGGAGATTGTGACATGCTTTAAAGCAGAGGGGAAGGGAAGGAACCAGTCATGAGAGAGAGGTGGCATGCAGCAGAGAGGGAACAACAGTGGGGACAGTGGAAGTTAGGAGGCAAGAAGGGATAGGGTCAAGGGAAGTTGGGGAGGAGGAGAAGGGTGAGAGGAAATGGGGGAGGAAGAGACCATGGGTGAAAAGTGAGGCTAAGGAGGCAGCAAAATCTTGAACAGAGAGGGAAGAGAGTAGGGGAGGTTTGAGAAGGGAGTTGACGATCGAGAAAAGATGGCAGGGTCACGAAAATGAGATTTGATCAGGGTGGGGTAATGATGTTGTTTAGCAAGGGAAAGAGGGCAGAGAAGATAAATTTGTAGTGGACGTAGTCGGCAAGTTCATGAGATTTCTGCAGAGGTGCTCAGTGGATGGTGGAGGTAAGCCATGGTCAGGGGTTGATAGGATGGAGAGGGCAGCAAGAGAAGGAGTCTAGGATAGAGGAGAGGGATGCACTGCACTGAAAGCAGAGACAGCTGAGTGGGAGCAGATGGAGAAAGAGACAGATGAAGCAAAGTCCCAAAGGTTGATAAATTGAAGGTTGTGGAAGGAGAGGTTGGGCGAGGGGGAGAGTGATAAACATGAAACAAAGCAAAGTGATGGTTGGAGACAGGGAGGACACTAAAGGATAGGGGAATGGAGCAGTTTTCGGTAAAGATTAGGTCCAGGGAGTGGCCATCACAGTGAGTAGGGCAGCAAGTCCAAAGATGGAGGTCCGAGGAAGTGGGAAGTAACAGAGTTGGAAGGGATGTCAAGATTAAATGTTGAAGTCCCCAAGAATGAGGGTGAGAGAGAGGAAGAAAGCAAATCCAGTGTTAATTTTGGAGAGGAAAGTGGACCTGGGAGCAGGAAATGACAACTACCCGAAGATGGAAGGAGAAGTAGAGGTGCATGAAGTGGACCTCAAAAAGGTGGAGAAAGTGTGAGAGGGAGTAGAGTTAAGGGGTGGGAACTGACAGGATATGACAAGAAGCAGACCAGCTCCACCACCATCCACAGCCTTCAGAGTGGGGCGAGTGGGTAAAGGTAAGGCCACCAAAGGAGAGGGCAGCAGGAGTAGCAGTATCGCAGGAGAGAATCCAGAGCTAGGCGCTGGAGAGAGCAAGAGAAGACGAGATCATGAATGAAAGCTGCTTTCTTAATGGAGGGGCAACAGTTCCAGAGACAAGAGAATGGAAGCCGGGAGGGAGGCAAGAGATAGGGATGAGGATGGGCAAGAGAGGGCAGCAGCAGGTCTTAAAGAGATGAGAGTCCAAAGGAGGGGTGAGGGTCTGAGGTGGGAGTCGGGGGAGATAGATGAGGGTAGATGTTAGGGGGAAGAGGATAGGAGAAGGGATGAAAAAGCCACTTGCAAAATAATGCAGTTGGACTTCACTCCTAATCAGAGCAGTTAGCACCTTCCCTCAGTCACACAGACAAGAATAAGGGGAGATAAGATAGCAGCCTTCAAATATCTAAAGGGGTAGCCACAAAGAAGATGGCAAGGAACTGTTCTTTGTTGCTGCAGGTGGCCAGATGAGAAATAATAGGTTGAAATTACAGGAAGGTAGATTTCAAATTAGATATCAGGGAAAAAATTCTAACAGTAAGGTGTCTGGCAATGGAACAAATTGCTTAGGGAGGTCATAAGATTTCTATTGCTGGAGATTATCCAAGACTCTGGACAGCCATCTGTCATCCTACTTCTAAGCAGGAGGTGGAACTAGATGACCCTTCAAGGTCCCTTCCAGCTCTACAATTCTATATGGTCTCAGCATAAGGGTTCATCCTTGGAAATCCCATTGTATTCTTGCTGGTTTTGTGATGTAGAGTCTGTGAGGGGCAGCAGTTGCACACAATAAGAGAGATTGTTCCATCTTAATTTCACCTGTCAATTCTTGGTGCTGAACTATTAAGGCCTGAAGATTCTGCTAGTGGGGAGCTGGCCTGTGTGTGATTAGTTGCATCTCTTTTCAAGCACTTGTGCATATTGTATAAATGTGGGGAATACACATTTGGCATCACTGATTTCCTCCCTTTTGGGAAATGAACCTTCAGACCCTGTGTTGTGGCATTGCTCAGAACAGGGGAGGGAGGAAGGGAGAGAAGGACTGAAGGGACCATTGCCAACCCTCAATTATATGAACCATTGCCATTATTATATGAACCATTATTATATGGATAATTGCCAACCCTCAATTTTCTTTTTCCAGACCCCCTTGCACCTTCTGGGGAAATCTGCAGTCCAGACTACTCTCACTGTGGGCTGGCCCAAGCTGCAGAAGACAGAAGGCTTTGGCCCCTGCCAGCCCCATGCCAAACTCTGGAAGGGGAGATGGGGGGATGCACATGCTGTAGGCCATCCTGAGCCTTTGTGGAAGGGTGGGATATGAATCAAATTAAATAAATGTTTTGGCTAGAATATGCTTTCTGTTTACTGGCTGCAGTGTCTCCCTTCTCTGGGCTGGAATGGGCTTGGTGCCTCCCAGTTCCCAACTCTGGACTGTGCACCGACTCCAGCTTTGCTGAGCGTCTGTCTTTGTTTGGCGCATTTCACCATGGCATGAGTCTCATGGTGCAAATGCCATAGGCAGGGCTCGGTAGTCCAGCCACACAGGCAAGTTGCACACCGTGTATCACAGTCTCATGGACCATGTTTTGGGAACCACTGACCTACCCTTCCAGTCCAGGTCATTTCCTTTCATGAAGCCAATGGTAGTTGAGCTCTTTCAGCATCCTCCTTCCTGGAACGGCCTATAACTTTGTTGTGCATTCTGGGGAGACTGCTGCTGTTGCATTCCACCCCAGAGGTGGCCGCATTTGGGGGCAATGCCTGTGAAGAAAATTGCTTTTCCCTTTAGTGACAATGGGAGACAAAAGAACCCATCATCGAGGCCGGTCTCTCACAAGCCAGCACTGTTCAGGGCCTCTCAGCTGTGAAATCATTACGTATGTTGCATTCTTTGGACGAACAATGGGCTCAGTGTCTTTAGGCCCCACAATCCCTGGCTCCAGACCTCAATTAAAAACTTCTTTGGGGATGGGGAGGGTGGGGGTGGAATAAATTACGTCCTGGCCCCAGCGACATTCCTGCAAAGGTAGGGAATCTCCTTTCATCCTGCCAAGATGGGACACCGCCCACAATGGAGATGGATCCCCCTGAGAGGGGGAGGCAGAGAACTGAGGGATCTGGCTTGTGAAGAGCATCAACCAGCCAGGGCTCCCCTGCGGGGCCCTCCCATTAGACGGGATGATTCTAACTTTGCAGATGACAAGACAGGAGCACTCAACCACAAGGACGTATTTGAAATGACAAACCTGGGGGAGCCAGCTCAGCATTCGTAGCTATGGAAAAGGGCTAAACATTTCTAGCACCAGCTGTCACTACACAGGTCCCCACCCCATCCCCACACACTTTGACCAGTGCCGGTCAAAGACTGAGCTGAGTCTCTCACTGCGAGGAAGTAGGGAAAAGAGCACCTGCCCAAGCTGGGCTGCAAAGTCCCATATGCCTAGCAGAGCTACCCTCCCCCCTGCCTTTGCTAGCAGGCTCTAAGAGTCACTGGCTGGCTGCCATAGTAAAGGTGGGGCAAGCAATGGCCTCCTACAGCTTCAGCTGCCTTCCTTCCTGTATCCGTGGAGGCACCTAAGTCCATGGCCTTGAGTGGGCAAGATAACTGGCTTCAGGATACAGTCTTTTGGAGAAACAGTACAAGGGGTCAACCTGCAACCAGTTAACTCAGCTCCCAATAACTGAGGAGCCTGAGAAGGGAGCTCTGGAGGAGGGGTGGACATCACAAGGGAAGAGGCAGGGGTCAGGCTAGAACATGCCTCCAGAGGTTCAGGGGAATCAGACCCTGAACTCTCAAAGCCTGCCATGTGGCCAGCTGGTCAGAAACTTGGGTGAGAATCCTAGAGCTGGAAGGGACCGTGAGGGTGAGCAAGTCTCACTCCCGGCTTGGTACCAGATTTGCAATGCCTAGATTATCCTAGACACATGCTCATCCAGCCTCTTCTTAAAAAACAACAACCCAATGATGGAAAAGCCACAGCTTCCCTAGGTAGACAGTTCCATTGCCCAACTGTCCTTGCAGTCAGGATTTTTTGCCTGATGTTCAGTTTAAATTTCCCTTGCAGTCCTTGTCCCCATTGCCTCTTGCCCTGCCCTCCCTAGCAAAGGAGAACAACATCTTTATGGAAGCCTTTCATATATTTGTAGACATAGCTTATTCCCTCCCTACTGTTCTTTTTGTCAGCCTGAACATACCCAAACCCCTCAAGCTCTCCTCATACAATTTGTGTTTCAAACCCTTTGCCATCGTTGTTCCTCTCCTCTGCAACCTCTCCAACTCTTCTATAGCCTTCTTAAAATGGGGTGCTCACAACTGAGTCCAGTACTGCGACTGCAGCCTAATGAGAGTGGAATAGAGTGGCACAATGGGTAAAAACAGATGCGATGTAGGCCCGCTATGGCCTGCTTAGGCCAGGGACACAGCCACATGTCTGTTCCCTTGGCCTGTTAGTGCCCCGCGGCTGGCCCGGAGTGTGTCTCCCAGATGTTCCTTGGCATGCGTTCCAGGCCAAGGGCCTCCCAGGCGTGTCAATGCAGGGCACAGTGTCTGTTTGCCTCGCCATGGTCGGGCACCAGGGCTGCGGGGGGCAGGGGGAACAACTCATCAGCCGCCTGGGTCACAAGCATGTTAAGTGCTGCCTGCTGACCTGGCAAGTGGTAGCCGCTGTGTCCCCTGCCCTGCCCTGGGCCAGGGAGCTCTCTTTTCACTCGCAGGCTTCCCATGGCTTGCATACAGTGCTGCTGTTGATACAGCCTAAGATGGCGTTAGTCTTTGCAACAGGATCACTTGCTGACTCGGGGATGATCCACAGCTACTCCTATATCCTTCTCTGCCATGCTGCTACTGATTTTGTTCCCCCCACACACCCCGTTTTGTATTCACATCATTGGTTTTTCTTCCCTAGGTATTTTTGGTGAGGGGGGTGGGTACGTAGGGGTGGGACTGTCGGTATCAGATTAATCCGATGATGCCGATAATTGTTGATATCGGATTAATCCGATAATACCGATACTATCGGTATATTGGTTCTTTAACATTGCCGGTTTTCTGGATCTTTAACAGTGCGGCCACTTTAGCAATGGCCGCAATGTTAAAGATCCAACAAATCGGCAATGTTAAAAAACGGACATACCGATACCAATAAATTTGATACCTCTTTCGCTCGGCTCTGTCTGACTCTTTATCCTGCTGAGCCACTATTCCTATACCTACGGTCTGTTTAGCCTTATCCTTGCCACGTGGACCTGCCTGATGTCATTCTCATTGTAACCAAGCCAAGTACGTGCACTTGAGACCTTGCATCTTCATGAATGTTAGACCCCTTGTCTCTCCCTCTGTTCCCCTTCCTAAATCTCTCCCCCAGCTCCTGTCTCTCAGATTGTAAGCCCTAGGGGCAGGGACCGTGTCTATTTTATTACTTTGTAAAGTGCCAGGTACACTGCTGGTGCTATATAAATGTTTGTTAATAATAATAATAATAAT
>QEPC01006872.1:2754819-2822453 GCA_003113815.1 Sphenodon punctatus
TGCCTATGTGGACTGTGCTGCTGTGGGGGTGGGGGTTGCTGCAGCCTGTGCCCTGACCTGCCCCTTTGCGGTGCCCCCCTCTTCCGTGTTCCCCCCCCCCGCTCCCGTTGTTCCTTGTGTTTTGTCCGGGCGCCCCTGCCCCCCTTCCCGACCTTGCGTGTGTGTGTGTGTGTTTGTGCCCGGGCGTGTGGTCGTGCTGTGTGTTCCGCTGTGGCTCCGCTGTCTGTGTGCCTGCTGTGTGTGGTACCTGTCAGCCTCTTCTCCCTCTTCCCCCCTCCTTTCCCATTTCCCTTGTGTGGGCGTTCCCTTTTGTGCGTTTTGGCTTCGTTTGCCCTCAGGCGGCCATGTCTGTGTCCCACCCCTGCCCGGTGGCTTCTGGGAGTTTTGACCACGGCTGGGGATCGGCATCACGTCTGTTGCACTGCCCCAATCCGTGATCTGTCGGCCCGATTCCCGGTCGTGGTCCCGGTCCCGTCACATCTGTTTGGGGCTTTTATTTGCCCCGGGGAGTGGTTGTTTTGTTCACCCCTACTGGGGATCCACTGTGGTGAACCGCCCACCCGTAACGTCTGAAATCACCCTTGTTTAAGGAGTGCCTGAAGAGCAGGAAGGAGGCTAGAGCCAGAGTTCACCCAGCATCCTCCAGGCCTGTGCCAAACAGGGGGAAGCCCCCTAGAAGCGAGGTTGGGCCCTGTAGGAAGAACTCCCCAGAAAAGAAAAGCTATGAGAACCACCCCCCAATGCTAGATGACCTGAAAGCTGCTTCCCTCACCCCTCCATGATGGCAGGACGCTCATCCCAAACCAAACAGCCTGAACCCAGCTTGTAGAGAGCTTATGCCTATTTTGAGGGGGGGGGGGGGACTCACGCGGCCTATGAATAAACATTCCTATGTCAGGTGGAGGCCCACATCCTGATTTTGCACAAGACCCCAGCTTCCCTGGAGCCAGCACTGACTTTCCCATGGAGGGGCTGGGGAAAGAGCCACATCCAGTCCCCTGGCCACCTCCCCTTCCCCTACAGCTCCACCAGGCTGCCCCTCTCCCAATCGTGGAGCAGTGGCAGCAGATGGGGGTTCAATTCCACACAACCTCAGTTCCCCCCAGGTTGTTGGAGCCAAGAGGAGCTGGTTGCTATCAGAGGAACAGCCTAGAGAGTAGTGAAGGGAGGAGAGAGGTTTTTTCCTGGTTGGAGGAAATCAAAATCGACTCCCTAAAACAGTCCTAAAATGCATCTGTGAGATGCTCCAATCCTGTGGGCTACACTGATATCCCAGAGCACTGGTCCCCGGCTTCTGGGTTGCAAACAACATATGACTCTCAATGCCCTTTCAGGCTGCCCAAGACAACTCAGTAAACAAATGCAAAATATTGACCAGGAGGGAGAGAGCTGGCAAGGAAAAGGTTAAAATGCACATTCTTGAGGCTCCTGGTGAGGGAGAGGAAGGCAGGGCTAGGAGAAGATGCAGGGGAAAAGAAAGAAAAAATTGGCATTTTCAACCATTTGGGCTAGGAGTTCTTAAAGAGAGACAGGTGTACTAAAAAAAACCCTCAAAACAAAACCAAACAATTGTTAGTTTCTACTTTATTTTCTGCTTACTTATAACTTTAGAACAGAACCAACGACGACTTGTATAACTTGGTTTTTAAACTAAAGTTGTGGCTTGCCATAGTGGCTCGTGACCATGAAAATGTTGGGGGTCATGCCCTAGAAAAATCCCCAAGGTGACTCCTCCAGTTGTAATCCCTGTCCCCCACTTCCTCAGAACAATCCCATCTGCAATGGGGAAGAAGCCAGAAAGGATCATCCCATATGGGGGTGCCTCTCAGATGCCCTCTCAGCCCCCATAGGCCTCTGATGCCTCTTGTCCCCTTCCAATACCTTGGAGCAGATTTCTAAAAATGAAGTAGAAGTGGTGCAAGCAGTTGTTTCTCTCTAGCCTTCCCTGTCCCATATGAGGGGGGCAGTTCCCCAAAGGTCCTCACATTGCAGAGGCTGTGCTCACTTGTGGAAAAAAGCAGTGGGATGCCCCCATCCCCCTGGGAGATGCTAGTTCAAAAGGATGTGAGCATGTGGGCTCTGTGGCTCTTGGCAATATGAAGGTTTTGGTACACAGCTCTTGTACCAAACAGAGATGAAAGCTTTGACCACTTCTGGCCATCTATGGAGTTTTCCATCCCTTGTTGTGCACTTCGAGTTTCTGGCAGTCAAAGGTTTAGGGACATCCTGTCACGGGATTGGGGGTCCGCACCCCCACTTTACTGGGTTTGAGTGACTCAGTTTCCCTTGCGCACAGTTCTCTTGAATCAGTTCTCTCTCTGTCTAATTCAAGTGTCCCACAATGAAACTCCTTTGTCACACAAGGGCCTGATCCTTCCCGTTTACAGACTCTTTACTCTCTGGGTTCGCAAGAGCTTGAGGGCTCTTGTAGCTCACTTGTGTTCCAATATTAGACAGTTTCCACTTCTTTATAAAATACTAAGTAAGTTTGTTGATTACATAAACAAGATAGTTAAACAGAGTGGTCTAGAAATCAAAGGTAAATATAACGCATTCCTAACTTATACTGGTTGAGTTCCTAAGTTATTCATCTTACCCTAGAGAGTCCAGAAGTTCTGGTTTCTCAGCCATAAGATGACTGGCTGGGCACTTGGCTTAGAGAGCGAAACCTGTCTCTCAGTTCATGCTGCCCCCAGCCTGCTGTAGCCAGACTGGTCCCTTTCATATGCAGATGTCTCTGGCAGCAGCTTTGCAAGACGAAGCTTTTTCCCCTCTGGGATCTCTCTCCTTATATCTCCTGGAGGAACTCCTAGCAAGTTCTCCAGGCTTCTAGAATTCCCTTTGTTCTCTCATCAGGTCTCTCTGTCTTTCTGCACGTAGTCAATGGCTACCTGCATTAGCATTGTTAATGACTCTGGCCATTCGTCTGGCTCCAATACACATTTTGGTATCTCTTTGTATTTTCTGTAGGCCGGTGATGTATAAGAGCCCTAATTCGAGTTGTACAGTTCTCAGAGTCAACATTACAAACATGTGGAACCTTTGACATTATATAGTGTACATGTATAGTAACATTACATACATGTGAAACCCTTGGCACCACACATTTACCAAACATGTAGTCCCGTGTTACACGTGTGTGACCCCATGTTTCTCCGTGACACCCCCTAACCATGAGACTGTCTATGGCAAAATGTCCCTGTATGCATACCAGAGTCCCCTAGACAAACACTCTGTTGCACCCTATCAAACCCCCCAGGGCCTGGACAAGCACAAGGTCACAGGATGAGTCTTCTGGGCATGCTCCAAAAGCCAAAGCCAGGGATCAGTATCTCACTGTGAATGCCAGGTCTCCCCTAGGTGACATCAGAGGGCTCAGGCAGCTCACCTGGATTGGAGAAACCCCTACCTGGGGGCAATTCCCAAAGGGGAGGTGGGGTCGAGCTTAAAAAGACAGGACACACCCTTTCCTCTCTGACTTTCTCTTTCAGAACTGCAACACGCTGCTGGCAGAGAGCCAGCTAGGACATGTGCCTCACTTGTTTCTACCTGCACAGGTGATGAAAAGAAGTCTGAGAGTACCAGCAACGGCCTTTCTACCCTCAGTCCTAGGAGGCGGCTACCCAAACCAGGGGACATCCGATCCCCAAGATCTGAGATTCTATTTTAAGTTTGCTTTCCTCTTTATCCAAAGCCTGTTACCTTAGCCTTGTTGCCAAACCTGTTTCTCTGCTTTTGGCTAATAATGTCTCTCTTTTGTTTTGTAAAACGGGCTTATCTGTGCCAAAAGCCTCTGGTACCTTTAAAGGTTAGAAGGATTTGTACCCACAAAGGGGAGTCCTGGCAAGACACATAGGTTCCAGCAGCCCTGCCTACAGAGAGTGACTCTAGGGGGACTGACCTCAGCAGGAGGGGTACCCGGGGAGCCATGGGCGAAGAGCCAGAGCTGGACTGGGGTTCACATATCCGGGAAGGTGTGAATCCCTTTTGTTTCCTGGTTCCCAGTGGTGGCAGCGATCTTTAGACGTAACCCAGTAAGGTGGGTGGCTTCACTGTATAGTGCCCCCTCCGGCGTTTCGTCACGCTGTCTTCTGACCATCTCAGCTGATAGCCATTATGGACTCATCCTCCATGTGCATGTCTAATTGTTTTTTGGAACCCACTTATGCTCTTGACCTCTGCAACTTCCCATGTCAATGAGTTCTACCAGTTAGCTAGACATTGTAGGAAAAAGTAGCTTCTCTTTGTTTTAACCCTGCTGTCTGTTTGTTTCCTTCCTTCCTGATTAGTTTCCCAGCCATATGAAGCAAGGGCAGGTTGGGTAGAGAAATGTAAGGAAACCGAGGCTGATTTTGTATTCGTAAGGACCTACACCCCTGGGCTTTAAAACAGGACAGGAGTCCTTAATTTCAGCACTGTAGAGAGAAGACAACACAGGTCTCTGGGTGGCTTGGAAATGTTCCCTAAACAAGGATGGAGGAAGCAATGGCTGTGATCTACAACCCACGTATTCTGGGTTAGTACTGCTAATCCTAGCTCCCCAGTCACACTGTTAATGCTGCTGCAACATCCTATCTCCCCAAGCTATCCAACCAGTAGGGTGACCATATATACACATTTTAGAGGACACATGAGAAATACAGGTTTCAGGGCTACATTGGCTTCAATGCAGCCCTGCAACCTGTATTTCTCATGTGTCCCCTAAAATTTGCATAGCTGGCCACCGTATCACCCAGACATAGGAGCTCCCCACCCAAGCCACTTACCCGAGGAGGGTGGGGAGCAGTTGGCTAGCATCGGAGACGGGCAGGAGGAGTAGGGATGGAGAGTAGGTGGTCTTATTGCCACATGGTGCTCTGCTGTCCCTCTAGTGGAGGTGTGTCTGTGTGGCAGCCACAGTGCTAGCACCAGAGTACTCCAGAGGATGTGGCGTTGCCCAGAACTAGAGGCCGATAGGCTAGGCAGATGCTCGTGTGCTGATCCAGAGCATGCCCCACCCCCCAGGCCGAGTGTCCCCTACACAGGCTCTTTGATGCAAGGATGCTCCTTGGCCTGCTGCCTGCTGGAGATAGCCAGCTTGCCTGATCAAACAACTCCCTTAGCAGGTGGTATGCAGCAAAGACCAACCTTGGGAAATTAACCAAATCATGGATGTCCTTAAGCACAGACACCTCCTGGCACCAATCCAAGACTTCAATAGGTGATTGGGGATCCTCCACAGCACGCCATCAAGGAATCTCCAAGAGAAGACAGGGCTATGGAGGAGGAGTTGGGACTGGAATCACAATTAGCAAGGGGAGGTAGGTAGCTACAGTCTTAGGGCACCTCCTCTCAGAATCAGGGAAGCAGAATCCTGCCCAGGGCTAGACTTAAGCAGGGTCAGTAGGAGTCAGGGCTCAGGCCCTGCAGGAAGCCCAGTCCTGGTATCCTCAGGACCCAAGATCCTGGGATGGGCTATTTTTTCTGCAGGGCCCTCTCCCTGGCACCCATGACTCTCAGCCCAATGGGGCCCTGCCTGCCCATGAGGGTGGGGGAGCAGGGCCTTGCAAGAAGTGGTTAAAGGGGCGGGGCTATGGAGGGCAGGTCTATGGAAGAACCTGCATTTTATTTTCATCCTGGACACTGCAAATTCCAAGGGCAGCCCTGATCCTGCCTGCACATTGCATCAGAGAGCACATGCTGATCCAGATACAGTCTGTGGTCTTATTGTGTTCCATGTGTCTGCCAAGGAGATCCCTGGACATGAAAGCCCTGCAAACCCGTGTTCATTCCATGGCCAACTCCTGGGTCTGAGTGAACATGCAGAATGCTTGCCCCCATGCTAGTGGGCAGGAATGGTGGTAAGCATTAAGTAGAGAGAGAGACACCCGCTCTGTGTGGAGCCGATTTATTGGGGTAGCTAGCTCTTTTTTGTGTGTGCAGACATATACACAAATCCTAGAATTCCAGTGGCTACACTAATCTGCAGGAAAGCCCCCGTGTTCCATAGTTTTATGTGGCCCTGTAAGTCACAACAGCCCAGCCCAAGCACGCGTCCCTGTTAGGACTGGTGCCACTCATATTTTTGGCTGCCACACCATCGCTCTTTTCTGACCCATCCTGGCTGTTCATTTCTGTCTCAGGGGCGGTACTATTCTCTGTAGCACTTGTTCATGTTGGTTTCTGATGTTCTTTGCAGTATCAGCTCTCAGGGCACAGCCCTGTCCGTGGGCCTCTGTTCACGATATGCACGGATTGCTGCTGGGCATTCTCCTCTCTCTGTTCTTCCAGAGGTGAGGTATCCTCCATAAACCAGTCTTCCTCACTCTTCTGCTTGGGGGGCTTCTAGGCCTACTCCCCTTCATCCTCCCCCTAACTTGTTTCTGGTAAGCTGGTCTGAGCCTTAAAACTAGAAATTGATGTTAAAATAAAATAAAATTTAAAAAATTAATGAAAGCCCTAAGGCCCCACTGGCCTGGCTACACTTATGGGGTTACCAGCCTACTCTAATTGCAGTCTAAGGGCCTCCTCACCCATCTGGCATTATGCTTACGCCCCCTAGGTTTGGCCCCCACTCACCCTGGCCTTTGGCTCTTAGTCTTTCCCCTCCTCAAGATTTTAGGATGGGCTTCATCAATGGGTATTTTCAGACATGATGGGGCCAATTGGCCCCGGCATGGAAACATCCCTTTGATTCCCCACCGGGGCCACCGCATTACGGGCTAACAGACGTGGTGGCTGATCCAGGCAGGGAATCTGAGGAGCGGGCAGGGCCACGCAGCACAACGCACGGCCACAGAGCTTTGCCCCCCCCCCCCAAACGCTCCACCAGCAGCCCGCCCTCCCGAAGACAGGCGGGCACTGTGGCCAATCCAGCTGCTGCGCTCACCCACCCTGGGAAATTGACCACAGCCCGGAATCGGCGGTGAGCACGGCCAGACGGGACGTTGACACGCTCAACCACGGGGATTTCCCCGTGGTTAAGCGTGTCAACGTCACTTCTTATCAGTGTGTTACACCGGGTGGTCACCCCCGTGAATCACAGGGTGGGATCAGATTTACCACGCTTCCAGCCCTCCTCCGGCGAGGAGGGCCGGAAGTGTGGTAAATCTGATCCCACCCCGTGATTCACGGGGGTGAACATCTGGCATAACACTGACCAGAGGTTCCGAGATCACACTCCCCATATGGGAATTGACCGTGGTTGAGCGTGATCTCGTAACATCTGAAAATACCCAATGTCACCATGCCAACTGAGCTGCTGGTATGACTCCTGTTCCCCCACTTCAAGCTTGCTTGCCCCCCACAGGTACCCACCTCTCTGGGCCCACACCCTCAGGCAGACCTTCAGAGCGGTACAAGTGTTAGCAGCTTCATCCTCGGGCTCCCCTCAGGCCCCACACCATGCTCCTCCCTGTTGGTACTCTGCCCTATCTCACACACACCCTTGTCTGTGCTGCCAGCTGCTGATACTCTGTGCCTCTAGCTTCAGGTGGGCTACTCACTCTTTCTCTCTTGGCCTTCCTTTCATTCAGAGACAAGGGGGTTGTTCCTATCAGGGCAGGATTGAGTCTGGGACGCAGCCCATGGTTTCCTCCAGTTCACAGGCAAGTGCCCTAACCACTGAACTTGGGGGAACTCTGATAAGTAGCTACATTCCATGGCCTCCTTGCTCTTCCATTGCCTGTAGAGTGGGGGAACCCATAGGAGTAGCCCAGTTGCTCCTTGAGTCTGGGAATCAGGATGGAATAGCCGCATAGGTAGTAGCAAAGAGAGAGAAACACTGTCTAACTCACTGTTTGGGCCCATGGGCTGCTGCCAGCCTCCCAATTTCACTGCAGTCCCCCATGCACCTACAGCCATAGGCACCAACGGTCTGAGGATTCCAGTGTGCAAACCCCAACCAGGAACCAGGAGGTGGGGCTTATCAAGCTTAATCCAATCTGACTGTCCGTGTGGTCTATTGTGCCCCTTGCTCATCCCAAGGTAAATTGAAGCAAGCAACTCGAAAACACCAGCATAGGAACAAAAATGGGATGAATGGGCCTCTAATATGGGTTTTGAGAGACCCAGACATAGGGTGACCCAGTCAGGGGGTAACTAGTGGTCCAAGTCAGGGGATACATCCTGATCCCCTTCTGTAGGCTTGTGTGTAAAACGGAGTATAATTGGATACATGGTTGTCTTGCAGTGTGGGGCAGCAAGTCCTGAGAATGGGAACAGAGCATGGGAACAGAAACCATGGGCAGGGGCCACAGGGGCATGGGTGATGGAGAGGCGGGGGCAGGGCAGACAGAGCTAGGAAGGAGCAAAAGCTTGGGGCTCCAGCCTGTTTGGGGATGGGGGTGGGGCAGCTCCAAGCTGCAGAGGCGGGAAAGCCCTTTCCCAAGCAAATTAGTGTGACCCATGTTAGATTAAAAGAATTGGGAGAAGCCCATAGCTCAGGATCTGTCTGGGCCACCCAATAATGCTGGCCATGGTTGGGGGTGCACTCCTGGGGCACAGTTACATGAGTGTCTTCCCTCACTTTTTAAATTTTCTGTGGGAGATAACCATTGCACCTTCTTTTCCGCACTTTATTTCCCCTGCTGTTAATGTTGCTTCCTCATATTCACTTTTGCCTTGTATTGCTTTGCCACTGCCAGCAACCCCGATGCTGCATGGCTGCCCCATGCCCCCTCCTACGTTACGAGAAATGAGCAAAAAGGAAACTGTTTTATTGTTTAAAACTTGATTTGTGGGGCCCTCATGCTTGAGAGTTATTTGTCAAGGCATCCTGCAATCCTTTTGCACAATTAAAAAAATCCAGGGGAATTTGCAGTTTTTGTCTCTTAAGAATGTACCCTCAGCCGCTATGTTACTCCTCCCTCTTTCTATCCATGGTGGTCACTGTCTTGCTTGCCCTCTGGAGGCAAAGGCAGGGGGACTAGGCAGATATGGTGGCAGCACTACCTTCCCAAACCAGTGGTAATCTGCCCTGCTCTTCCAGCTAAGCCCAGAACAACAAGTAAGCCCACAACTTCCAGCAGCAGAGGCAGCAAATAGGCAGGTATATGTGGCACTTGAGCCTGCAGCTTTAGGAGGTCTCTTGGACCCAGTTCTGAACTTGCTGGGAGATAGATTGTAAGCTATCGGGCAGGGACCATGTCTATCTTATTTTTTGTAATGCACCAGGTACATCACTGGCGCATATAAATGCTTATAATAAAATAACAACAGGGTTGGTTCTGGAAGCCTGTAGAAGTGCTGAGCTCACCACCACCTACATGCAGAGCCCTGCCCCAAAGACCTCACTCCTCCTTGCCTAGCAGCAGCTCCCACTCCTGCATCCCAAGCCTCCCTGCTCCCCCAAGCTTTGCAATCCTCTGGTCTCCCCTACCCTAGCTCCCCACTGGAGGGTGGGAGGACTCATTCCATTTTCTTCACCAGGAGCCATCCTGAACTCTCCATTACTGGAGGTTTTCAAAAAGAGGCTGGATGGTCACAGATGTTATAGGTTGTAATCATCCAACATCCAAACAGGGAGATGGACTAGATGACTCTTGAGGTCCGTTCCAGCTAGAAGATTCTATAAACTAGCTATGCCCATGTCAAGGATTACAGGATTTCACACAACACTTAGAATGCAGGTTTCTCTGCCATGTGCCACACGGAATGGGCGGACCATTGCAATGCAGGGGAATAAGCATCTTGTATGAATGAGTTGCTACAGGGCAAGGCAAACACAGATCAAGGAACAAATGGTGAGATTGCCAGGGTGTTGTTTGAATGAGAATCCACACCCTTCCTTGGCCGCCTGTGCTGATGGCTAAGATAGTCAATCAACCTAAACCAGAGATAGGGAACCTCAGGCACATGTGGCCCTCAGCTAATTTTTATTTGGCCCCTTTCAAGTTCCTGGCTCTGGGCTCTGGATTCAGTTCCTACCCCCAAGCACTGAAATACTGCGTTCAAGGTAAGGAAGCAGAGTGGTCATGCACACAAAGACTAGGGGAAAGATCTATGATCCCTCCTTACCCTGAACGCACTCCTTACACACACCCAACTTCTATGCAGCCCTCAGAACGTGTACTAATTTTCAAAATGGACCCCGGAAAAAATTCCCCAGTCCTGCCCTAAACACTCATGTCTTAACTCCAGTTTGAATTTGTCCAGCTTTAACTTCCAGTTCTAGATGCTTATTATCTCTCCTCACTAGTCCCACGCTACTGTTTGACCCAGGCCAGGGTACAGTGCTGCTCTTGCCACCCCCTTGCTCCTCCAGTAGCAGGATGTCCAGTCCCCCTCCCTCCCCCAATCACATTCTTGGGTGGAAAAATCATCTGATTAGCACAGGTGGCAAAAGCAGGCCCCAACTTCTGTGTTCAGAGGGGTCAGTCCTGCCTTATTAAAGCAATGATCTTCGGCCGCTCGCCCTGTCCCCTTCAGCTGCTTCCTTTCAGACTGAGGATGGGGGCTGGGAAGATGTTGCCAGACAGCTTTGGCGATGGGGAAGGATAGGAAAGCTAGGGAAAAGCCTTTGGAAACAGCAGCAAGGGGTGATGGGTGATCCTGGCTCACTGGCTGGAGGGAGAGCTGTGAAATTGCTGATGAGCTGTCAGTGCCGCTGTACCCCTCACTTCACTGGGCTGCTTCCAGTTTCATAGCAATCTAGCATTTAGAATCATAGAGTAGGAAGGGTCCTCGATGGTTATAGTCCACCCCCCACCCCTACATGCAGGATGACTAGTTTCAGTCCCCTCCTCCCCCCTCGGCTGTCCAACCTCTTTGAAAGGCTGCAGCGATGGAGAGCTTATGACCTCCCTAGGCAACATGTTCCATTTCTGCACAGCTCTGTTAGGAAGTTTCCCCCACTATTTAATTGAAATCTCCCTTCCTGTAACTTGAGCTGGATTTCTAACCCTGCTCTCCATAGCAATGCAGAACAGCCCCTCACCCATCTTCTTAGTGGCAGCCCTTTAGATAGTGGATGGCTAGCATGCCTCCCCTTAGTCTTCTCTTTGCTGGGCTAAATAAACAAACGGGTGCCTGCAACATTTTCTCATAAGACTGGCTTTCCAGGCCCTATATCATCTTTATTGCCTTCCACCCACTCCCATTTGTCAATCTCCTTGTTAAAATTAGGTGCACAGAACTGGACGCAAGTACTCTGAGGGAGGTCTGACCAATGCAGAACAGAGTAGAATTACTACTTCTGCTGACTTCAAGACAATGCATCTGTTAATGCAGCCTAAAATTGCATTAGCCTTATTTTGCAGCCCGAGCATATGTAGATGGAAGAACTGGTAGCATATTGGCTTCTTCAGGCCCCTAGATCACATCTGGGGACCTCACCCTGAGACATGATCAACACCATCAGGTCCCCTCAAGATCAGAATCTATTAAAACATGTAACTCTCAGGGTGTGGGTGTGTGCATGGGTCAGGAGCTTATTATGTATGCAATATCACAAGTTTATGATCATCAGACATAGGCCATGGGTTACATAAAAAGTAATATTCCTGTAATTTCAGTATACACAAACTATTCTTGTTTGGTATCATTTTAATACTTGTGAAACACCCAAGTACAATGATATAGAATGAACCAATCTGGTTTATAAACTAAATGTTATGAACGTAACTTTGTATTAAGTCACAGAAGCAGTTTTGAAACCACACAGATTGTATCTACAATCGAGCCTGTGAAACAATGGTTAATACTCCGCCGAGGAAGACAAAAGGTGATGATATATAAATAGTAACTGGAGAGGCTGTTTGAAATACTTCTCAGAGAGTTAGTAAGATTTATTTTAATTTTTTAATCAGTCAACAGGAACTGGAGACAAACCACCAAGAAAGTGGATCAATCAGTGGTTTTGATTTATATATTTTTGTATTGATCTCTCTTATTGCATTTGTTTATATTTATATAAATTGTAAGCTACCCTAAGTCACTTTTGCGAGAGGAGCGGGATAAAAATGGAAATAAATAAAATACTGAAATGGATCAGAGAGCACAAAACAGATATAAGGCAAGCACAAATATGAGTGGTGTGTCAACTCTTCTATATACACAGTGAGGGAGGGTCCCAGCTCTGACCTAGGGAAGCTCTGAAAGAACTTTGCTAAGGACTGGATAGGAGGGTCAAGTTTTGAGGAAAAAGTCTTCCACGTGAATGTAGCCTGTGTTGGGTTGGGAAACAGCACAGGGAAACAGGAAAGGAGCCGAGGGACCATTAGGATGCAGGGGTATTCGCATTGCTCTATGGGATAAAGCAAACCCAGGCTAAGGAACAAGTGGTGAGTTTTCAAAGAGGGAGGGTGTTGGGTGAATGTGAGAGCCATTGGTTATGGTGTATGGACAGACTGAAAAGCTGCAGCCACTGAGCACATATGAAATCCTCCCCATGGGAATGGTGCAGGCAAACCTATATCCTGCTACACACTGCTGCAAGGCACCTGCCCCTGCTGTATTTCATACATACATCTAGATGCTGGGGTAGGGAACAAATGGCCGTGGAACCAAGTGCTTCTTCACTTCCCCGTGCAGTCCTCTTCCCTTTCACAGTACTGGACACGCCCTGGCAGTTCCCACTGCACCACAAGAAGCCAAGGCAAAAGTAGGTCTCCCCTTACCCCCAGGCTCAGAGAGCTTATACAACTTGCCACAGGACAAATGTGTATGCAGATACACCCTAAGAGGTTGCGTCGGACTCTTTCATGCACGTGCCTTAGTCCGCAGTTGCCCTGTCCTGGAGTAAGACAGTTACACAATTGTCCTATCCTGTAGCAAGACAGTTACTGCTGATTTCCCTGCATTTCAATGGCCTGCTCCTTGCATCAAGTGGCATCCTGAGTCACGGGCTGGAGGAGTAGCTTTAACAGGGGATCATCAAGGAGCACAGGAGGAAGTGGTAAGGATTTCAACCAACACTCAGAATGTGGATTTGTGTCACTAGTCACTCAAAAAATGGTGTGTGAATGATCCCTAGGAAGATCTAGAGTACATCAAGAAACGTCAAAGTAGACAACCCCCCACCTTTCACTAGACAGCAAAAGGAACAGAGGTTTCCATGTGCGCTACGTGCTTCCGTCTCTTTACATAATGAGTAAATCCTTGAACTTAGCAAATCCTTGCCCCTCTGCTTCCAGGAGTTGGTGATGGACCATATGGCTGCAGTTTTTTCCAGTCAGAATTCAGCAGAGCAAAATTGTCCTCCCCTTTCTTGGGTCTTGTGCATCAGCAAAAGGAAATCACTTGTAATGCCCGAGAGGCCAGAGGCAACAACTGGAACGGGGAGAACTGGGCTGGAACAAGCTCTCTCAAAGTGGGGCAGAGTGGGTTTATTTATGGCCTTGCACTCAAGCAAGTAAAGGGCCAGGCAGGTGGTATTGGAGAAGTACAAGACTAAAGGGGAGAAGGCAACACATCAGAAGGTGCTACAGTAGTGCAAGGATTTAACTCATTGGGTAGTTCTAGACAGCATGGTGCCCATACGGCACATGTGCTCCGTGGTAGTGCCAGCAGCGATGTCATCAAGCTGTTCTGTTTTTACTGCAATTTATAGATTCTGACCACCAGGGGGAGTCCATTAGGTGGTAGGCCAGCCTTCCCAGGCCAGCTCCCAAACTCTACCGGTGAAATTGCCAGAGCTGGGAGTGGAATGGACAAAGCTTCATCAGTGGAATCAACAAAGTTGGGAGCCCAGAATGAAATTGGCAAGAAAACCTAAGCATGTCAGTGTTTAATCATAGAGACAGGAACTAGAGTGACATTTCAAAGTTCTCATGTCCGTCTGGTAGCCCGGCTGACCAATGTCAGGTGGCAGTGAAAAGATGCCGATTGCGTGAAGTGTTTTGGGCTGTTTCACGGGTCTGCTGAGGAATTCCAGGAGTATGTTCCAGGTGTCAAAGTCCCACAAACCTGTATTCACACCGTGGCTTGCTCCTGGCTCTGAGTGAACAAACCCAATGCTTGACTTCGTGTTAGGCGGCTGGAGATTCCCCCCCTTTTTTCACAAGTGCTTCATAGCCTGTAGCAAGGGCCTGGAGAACGACCTGCGCAGACTGACCTGTTCTGCTTGCACTGGACATGGCCTGAGGCAGGTTTTACTGGGGCCCAAGCCTGGATCCGATGGGGCCAGAGCCAGAGGTGACACCAACTCCTCCAGAGCTCCATCATGTCGCAGCACTTCTATGAAGGGCTGGGCAAAGGCACTCTGCTGCCATTTTCCAATGTGGCTCCACCCATACTCAGGACCTCCCCTTCATTGCACCTCTGCGATTTGCACTGCTTTTCAGTGTTAGCTGTTAGTGAGGAGGTGATTTGCTTTAATTGCTTTTTAACGATACCTTTGAGCTCTGCAGTGACAGGCTGATTAGGGAGTAGCTTTAATCAGTTACTTGTTGTTGAGAGGGAGGCTTGACTTGGAAGCAATGGCTCCCCCCTCTGTTGTCTGCTGGAAGGGAGGGGCTGCCTCAGGCCCTGAAGGCTGCAGCCCATCCCTCCCCCACTGAGGAGAGAGAGCTCCTGGGTGACCTACTTCATCCATCCTGTCTTTGTGAGGAGTAGGGGCAGCCTTAGGGGGGGAGGGGGAGGTAGGGACAGCCTGTGTGTGTGGTGAGGTTTTGCTGGAGCATGAGGGGAAGGGGACTTTTGTGCTGGGAATGTATGGCCCTTTCCAAATGAGATAGACCCACACATGCCCATTGCCCACACAGTGGACATGTGTAGATGGTTTGGTTTGAAAAGTAGTGGTGGATGTGCGTGCTCCCGTGTAACACACATCCCCACCCACCTCCACCCATCACCCCCGCATGGAGCAACTGGCCCAAACGCAGGTTGCTCCATGAGGGCATGGGATGGGTGTGCGCTTGTGTGCACCGCCCCCCCCCTCCCCAACACTCCATGGACCACCCTCACCTGCGGCCTGTTTAAAAAGGGTCTAGGCTGGTGTGTGTTGTTGCCTGTTTCTGCAGATGAGGTGTATGGGGCTGTCTGTTGCTGAGGTAGTATAGAGTTGGGAGCAAAGTAAGCGTGTGTGTGTGCAATAACTTTTATTTCTAAAGCACTCCACTACCAGATGGCGCTTGGAGTGCTGTACAACATACAAATATAACAGAATCCATTTAAAATATAAACCTACATAAAAACAATTTTAAAGGAAGAAGGTAGCAGGGAAGGACAACACACATTAAGGGGAACCAGCAGTAGGTCATAATAGCACCTGAAAAATAAATAGGGCTTTAGCTGCTTTTTAAAGGTGAGGAAGAAGGAACTGAGATGGAGATCTGGAGAGAGCGAGTTCCACACTGAGGAGCCTGTCACAGCAAAAGCCTGCTCACCCACCGACCTGAGACATGATGGTAGGACCCCAGAACAGGTGGTTTCTGAGCAGATAACCATTAGTGGGAGGCTCCCCAAGTAGCTCTTGAATACAGTCAGGGCCTGTACCATTCAGGGCCCTGAAAACTAGGTGCGTAATCTTAAATTAAATCCAGCGCTCTATAGGCAGTCAACAGAGAATGCAGGGCTATCCAAACCAGTAAGCAAAAACACTTTGCATTTTGAACAAGTGGCAAGTGACAGATAAACACTGCTAGCAGCCCATAGAAGAGAGAGTTACAAAAATCAGGCTTCGCTGCCACCAGGTCATAGGTCACTACGGCAAGGTCAGCCTGGGATAAATAAGGGTGTAGTTTACACAAATTACATAGCTGAAAGAAACATCTCCAAACTACATCTGATACCTGTTTTCATGGACAGTGTGGTCGAAAATAAAACCAACGTTCTTTACCTGGCCCACTACCTCTACCTGAACCCCATCAACATGCAGGGGCCCAAGTGAAGCAAGAGCATTGTCATATCAGCTGCCCCTCCTCATCAGCATCATCTCTGTTTTCTGTGGGTTGAGCACAAGATAGCTCTGTTGCATCCAGGTGGCTATATCCTTCAGGCATTCTTCCAAGGCAGAGGCCAAAATGTCGGGGCTCATAGGGCAAGAGATATACAGTTGTGTATCATCAGCGTACTGATGAGACTCAACCCTGCTTGGTCATTACATCCTCAAGGCATGTATACGTTGAACTTAGGTGATAGAACAGAACCTTGGGGAATGCTGCATTTCAAATCCCTTGGAAAGGATGCTGTGGCTGGTTCAGACTATTAGCTCTCCCATGCCACACCCAAAACAGCCTCTCTCTATGGTGCCCCTATGGGATAGCACTGACTCTCAAAGGTGAGTTTTAGGGACTGGGCCTCCACCAATTTCCCTTACAGCCTGCCTCATAAGCCTCTGGAGAAGGGCTTCTCTCAGTCTGTGTGGGCCCCCAGATGAACAGAAACAAAACAAACAAATATAGTCCCTTCTGGGTTAAACAGTACAGATTCCTCCTAGATCTTTATAGCTCTGCAGTCCTTGACAAGACAGGTCCCAGGCTCTGGGTGTCATCCTGGTTCTCTGAAGCTCAACACCATGAGCCTGTCTCAGGTGGTAAATGCCCCGACACACAAAGGGAGACATACCTTGGACCTGGTTCTTTGCACCAGCCTTGAGGCAAGGGATCCGTTGGTGGGGGATGTATCACTGATACCCTTGTCATGAACAGATCATTATCTCCTACAGCCTGGTCTCCTGGCGCATGTCAGCCCCCAGAATAGTGCTGAACCAGTTCAGTTGGTCCATCCCCAGAGGCTTATGAAACTGAATCGGTTCGAGAATGCCCTTGGGAAATTACCGCCTGACCTTGATGGCTGTTCACTCAATGGCCTCATGACTCTTTGGAACACCTTGCTAAGCGAGGCCATCGACCAGACGGCTCCTAGGCATCCGCTCCTTGAGCTTCGGCAATGCATAAGTTTAGGGAAGACCTGTGACAGCTGAAGTAGGAGGGGAGGCAGTTGGAGTGACAGTGGCGCCGAACTCAGACTAAAGACGAGAGATTGTGGCATAGAGCTAGTTTAAAAGCCTATGCTATGCCTGTGTGAGCAGCAAAGAACATCCGTTAAGTCTTGTCCAACAGAGCTTTTCTGGGTGGTGAGGGGGCTGATCAGTCCAGCCTCCCTCCACCTGGGAGTGTTTCAGCGCTCATTGACATGTTTATTAACTATTTTGTGGATAAAATTGTTTGCATTCACCTCAACTTAGACACTGCATTTACTGCGGTAGGAAAACCAGAGGTCATGGATGCCTGACCTTGTCTGTTTTTGGTCAGTGTCATCTGGTGATGTGGGGGATGTCCATGGGGCGGGTAGAGCCACGTGTTGTGAATTAGATCCATGCCCATCCTGGCTGGTTAAGGCCAGCCGAGAGACACTGGAGCCATTGCTGGCTGGGATGGTCAATGTCTCCCTTCAGGAGGGCAGAGTTCCGGTGTGTGTTAAGGTGTTGGTGCGGCCTCTGCTCAAGAAGCCATAACTTGACATTGACTCCCTCTCCAGCTATCAGCCTGTCTCTAACCTTCCCTTTTTAGGGAAGGTTACTGAGCGGGTGGTGGCTCAGCAGCTTCAGGAGCATCTCGATTGCATCAGTTTTCTTGATTCCTCACAGTATGGCCAGGGCCCCGAGGGAAACGCGGGTCTGCGATTCGCAGATTTCCCGTGGAATTCCCCTCCCCCCGCGGAATCTCCTGCCCCGCTTACCCCAGCGCAGAATTTCCAGCCTGCGCTGCGAGGACGCGGGGCAGGAGATTCCATGAGGGGAGGGGAATGAAAAAACCCTCGGGGCTTCCCCTCCCCAGCCTCCCCAGTTGCCAGGGGGGGAGGCACCCCCTTTAGATAATTAATAAACTTACCAGGGACGGCAGCAGCAGCTGCTCCGTCCAGCGCGCTCGTACTTCCTGCTCGTACTTCCTGGCCCCTCCCGACGGGGCCTCTCAGGGCGACGCAGCCAGATGACGTCATCCGGCTGCGTCGCCCTGAGAGGCCCCGTCGGGAGGGGCCAGGAAGTACGAGCAGGAAGTACGAGCGCGCTGGACGGAGCAGCTGCTGCTGCCGTCCCTGGTAAGGCAATTCCTTTTGTTTTTTGGGGTTTTTTTGGGGGGGTGGGAGTCAAGCACGCCCCAGCAGCTGGGGAGGGCAAGCCCTGGCAGCTGGGGAGGGGAAGCCCTGAGGTTTTACCAGGGCGGGGGGAGGAGGCAAGCCAAGCCCCCCCCCCGCATGGTAAATCGCGCCGAGGCGCAGAATTGGCCCCCGACTCCCGCGGAATTTTTAAAAAAAATCCGCGGAAGAATCGGGGCCCTGAGTATGGCTTTCATCGGGTTATAGCACTGAGACTGACTTTGGTCGACGATTTCCACCAATAGCTGGATCGAGGTCGGTCAACCTTGTTGATCCTGTTAGATCTGTCAGCTGCATTTGACATGGTTCATCATGAGATGTTGGTGGGCCGCTTGTGGGACCGGGCAGGGCAAAATTGTTCTTGAATGGTTCTGCTCTTTCCTGTTTGGAAGGACTCGGTGGGTGGTGCTGAGGGATTGTTCTTTGTCTCCCTGAGACCTCACATGTGGAGTGCTGCAAGGTTCGATTCTGTGCCCTCTCTTGTTCAATGCGTATATGCAGCTTTTGGGTGAGGTCATGAGAGGGTTTGACGTCTGATGCTGATGACACCCAATTCTACCCCTCTCTTTCAGCTAACCCAGGCCTGGCAGTCTCCAGTGCTTACTCGATGTCTGGCAGCTGTGGGGGACTGGATGAGGGCGAGCTGTCTGAAGTTGAATCCTGACAAGACAGAGGTGATGCTGGTGGGCGGGGCTAGGGAGTTGGTGACTCCCATCACTGATGGGGTTTGTCCTGTAATGGCCCCCCCAGGTTCGGAGTCTGGAGGTGTTCCTCGATGAGCAGCTCCGCCTGGATGTTCAGGTGGCGGCTGTGGCGAGGAGCGCCTTTGGTCAGATACATCTGATCCGTTGGCTTTGGCTGTATATCTCAGACTCTGACCCGACTACCATCATCCATGCCTTATTTACCTCAGGACTGGACTACTACTGCAATGCACTCTAGGTAGGGCTACCCTTGGTGACAGTTCAAAGACTGCAGCTGGTGAAGAACATGGTGGCCTGTCTCCTTACAGGGACAGGGCGCTGAGAGCACATAACACTGACGTTCCGTTCATTGCAGTCTTCCGGGCCCAATTCCAGGTGTTGGTTTTGACCTTTAAAGCCCTATATGGGCACCACCTAACCGCATCACCGTCTCATTCCCCTGGTCCTGGATCGGCCCCTGTGGTCAGCCAGGGGTGCCCTTCTCAAGGTCCCCCTGGGTGACCATGATGGGGAGGACGTTCTCGGTCACCACTCTGAGGCTGTGGAACTCCCTTCTGGAGAAAGTTCGCCTGTGCCCAGATCTTCGCTCCTTCCAATGACAGTATAAGACCTAGCAGATCCACCGGGCTTCTGGTGGGGGGAGACAGGTAGTGGGTAGGATTAAGGAGGGAGGGCATTTTTCAGTTCCTCTATTTGTATTTATTTATTTTCATTATTTATATCCCACCTCTCCTGCCTAGGCAGCTCAAGGAGGCTTACATTTATTATGGTTTTAGATGTTTTATACTATTGTTAGCCATCCCAAGCTGCCTGAGGAAGGATGGGTGCAGGGTAAAAATGACTGAAATAAACAAACAAACAAAAGTCAATGTCTCTGGGCTCCTTTGAGCCTATATAGGAGTGATCCCACCTTGTTTTCCCATGCTGTCTGATGCTCAGCAGGTGAACTGTCTCCTCTGGCGTGGAGTTTGCTTGTCTCTCTCAAGCTGACTGTGACTTTCTTGAGAAGACCAGCCTAGACTGCAAGCCTAGCAACTCATCACCTCCTGCCTCCCTAACGTCCAAAGGCTTTCTGATCCCCCTCTACAATGTTAGGACTGCCCTCTTATGCTTCAGCCAATCCAGGCGTTGGGTGGAGCAGTTACCTCTGAGCAGCCTTATCTCACCTGTCTGTCTCATCTGCTTGGGCTAATTGCATTAGCTAGCAGCTCTCTGCCTGTACAGGTGCTCAACCAAATTGTGGCTACACTTAACTATCTGTCTGCTTGTCTGCAGCCACGCTGTTAGACACATTGCCGTCCATCATCACCGATTGACTCCATCCTTTTAGGGGTACGCCCCAAGTATTATTGAGGACAGAAACTGTCCTCAACGGGTAAGACCCACAGTAAAAGCAATAAATGTAACTTGAGAATTTGATCGAGTTGTCTTTGCATGACCTTGGAATAATAATTGGACAGTAGTATGAATTTGTAAAATGTTTTGATTGATTTGATGTATAAATCACAATTGTTTTGTTGTTATGATGTAATAGCCATTGGCTACACATAATAAAATTTACTTACTTACTCCATCCTTCTAGGTAGGACTGAAACCACCGGATGGCAGCTCCCATCATACCAGTGATATGCCTCAGCTGCCAAAGCAGCAACCCATGGTCAATCATACTGAATACTGTTGTAAGGTCCAGCATGACCAAGATAGGCAGCTGTCCTCAATCTAAAACCATCAGTACATCATTCATCACCCTGACAAGTGTGGTCCCTACCATGTGGGAAGGCTAGGAACCAGATTGGAATTTCTCCAAAATATTATCTGAGTCCAGATGCATTCATCCTAGGAAATAAGCTTGCATAAACATAGCATAATTATACAAATGAATAAATTATATACATTTTTATGTTTGCAGTATTAAACTTGCAGAATTTGGTTTCCCAGACTGCCAAATTTAAGATTCTTTAGTGTAGTGAACATGGGTCCCTTATTAATCCCGTTGGGGGGCTCTACAGTTACATTATCCGATGTGGCACCCCATATTATTAACCAGCAATGTGCCTGGCTCTTAACAGTTGTAATTAGACAGGTCCCTGTCCCAAGAAGCTTACAATCTAGAATGAGGACGGGGGGGGGGGGGGAGAGAATACAAATATTCCCATTTCTACTACAGGGGAATGAAAGATGAGACTTGTTGGGGAGGGGCTTGTCTAAAATCACCACGACCCAATGGGTCATGCTTACTGCCCGCCAGAGGCTGTAGGATTTCAGCCAGGGCAGGCTCTGAGGCCCACCCATTGCGGAGTGCTATGACATCATAGCACTCTGTAAGAAGCCTAGTGGTAAGGTTCAAATTCTGTTTTAGCCATAGACTTGGGTAGCCTTGGGCAGGTCCATGGGTGTTCTCAGACACGCGCCATCTATTACCCACCCATCATGCATGTTGTAGGGCTGCATAGGGCACCAATGCAGCCCTGCAACAATCTAGGTCAACAGCCTCTCAACAGCCCTGCCTTAGGTGGGACTGCCCTGTTTCTGTGGCAAAATCCTGCAGTCCCTCCTTCTGAAGGCGGTGTCTCACTTTTGCCACCACAGCTACTGGTAGAAAAGGGAACTCTTGGGCTGGGCCTGGTGCTGCACAGGGCCCCGACTCTGCCCATGAGCCCTCGCTAGGATGAACTGCAGGGCATCAGGGACTTGCATTGCCCTGGGAAATTGAGTGAGAGACCACATGGGTGTGTGTAAGAGAGAGCCTCTGTGCACAAAAATGACCCTGGACAAGTCTATGAAATTAACTGGCAGTAGATTTTAAAATAAATAAAAGTATTTTTTTTCTCCACTCAACAACCCGTAGAACTCATTGCTTGAGGATGATGTGAAGGCCAATAGCATAACTGGTTTTTTTTAAAAGGACAATATGTTTTTAAGAGTATAGGTCCATAAATGCCCATTAGTTAATCTGGTCAAGAGATAAGAGATCTGCCAGGGGTTGGGAGCAGGCTATGGGGACCAGTTATGCACTTTTCAGCAGCAGCAGCTGAAGATAGCTGCTGTCAAGAGACAAGATGCTGGCTGGATGGACCATTGGTCTGACCCAGTTTGGCACTTATGTTCTTATGTCATTTCAGTCTCTTTGAATACCTTGTCCAAAGGAAGGGCTTATGTTCCCCCTTTAGCCACTTGAAATGTTATGTGATGCTGCCATTTTTAGCTCAATCTGGGACCCTCACTTGAACCATGTGTGCCATATGCAAGTGACAGGATTGCTGGTCAAGGTCAAGATTCGTACGCTTGGGAAGGCATAACTGACCTATTTAGGACCCTGCATGAAGCAGACACTCGTTCACCCAGATCTTGTCACAAGATAGAAACCATCTGAAAGTGCCCAACGGGACTGATTTACTAAGCAGCACAAAACATCCACACCTGGTTTCTGCATCTCAGCCCCTTTACAGGGGAGACGGTTTCTGCATCTCGGTCAAGGAGCAGAGTGGTTCCCTTCCCTGACCCCAAGTTTTGACTGGAACTCCTCTATCCCCCAACACTGCTGCTGCCCTAATGACTCTGGCTGTTATCGACAAACCACTTACTCCGAAGTGGTCTGTGGATTGTGGTCTCTGTCAGGGCCTTGGGATTCCATTTCTATTGCTGACAAATGTCACAGACTATTTCCGTCTCTGAAACCACAGATAGACACAAGCCAAAATACTATAGTTGGGAGTTCTGATGGAAGCCAGGTCGAATCCAGCCTAGGTCTTCGTACAAGACTTATACTGCCTGATGGGCTGTTTGGCCCGAGTTAAAGCTGGGCCAAACAGGTACTTGTTCTACTCAGCAGACTGGATACTTTCATACGCTGTGCTTCTGCAAGTAGTAATTTTTTTAAATGGGGGGGGGGGGAATGTAATTCACACAACATCCTTCTTCCTTGCAAACTCAACATTTGTCCCAAAACAAGGCAAACGCAGATGAAGGATCATCTTTCGATTTCTATTCTGCCCAATCAATCCAGCTCTGGGCAGCTTACAAAATAAATAAAATACAAGTAAACACACAAATAAAGTCTCCCTCCCAACCTCTCCTCACACAATCACCCTCATGGTGCTAACATTTGAGTGTCCCTATCCCACACCTAAAAGTATGGGAGAAGTGTTGTGTGAATGAATGAGCCCCGTTTCTTGTCCATGCTGCAAACAGGGTCCTTCATATCACTGCTTAAAAGCCTCAGGGCAAAAAGTTTTAAAGTGCCTGAGATAATGTGGCTTTTCAGTGCTGTTACACCATGTGATTTCCAGTCCCCTATGAGTTATGCTTTTCATGGTTATGCAGACCTTAAATAGAGGCGACATGGGCATAAAACAAGGCTGTCTTGATAGATAATCTTGTCCCATACACTGTAAGTCTGTTCTAAATGCAAATCCCTGGAAGAATCTGCATGGAGTTGGCATACTCAAAAGTTCAAACTGTTTTTGAAACCTTAATAATTTTATTACCAAATATGGTTGACTAATCAGTGATTTTTTCCCCCCCTTTCTGATTCATGCTCTGCTTGTTAGACAAGGCAGCCTCCTGCCTGAATGGTCATTCTGAGCTCAGTGGAATGTTATTTCATTCCCAAAGGGAAATCTCAGGAGCACTGTACAGACAGCGTGCATTAGACAGAGTCCCAGACGGGCAACGTACCTGTCAGCAAATCATGTGAGTGTCACCAAATTAAGCAGTTAATTAACGGGCGAAAGGCAATGTTGTGCTGAACCATCAGAGTAAAATTCACTCTGCAGCCCTCACTGTGCAAATGTAACTCCTTTCTGATCTTCTCTCGCCCTCAGGCGGGGACACTGGAATCAAACGGATAGGAGCAGGGGGTCATGCAGCTTTCACCTAAACCTCTCCTCCATGCATTTGAAAATCCTTGTTTTCCCACAGGCACAATGGCGCGCTGCATCACAGGGAGCTCTGACATGTTTTCCCAGACAGTGTAAAATGGTGTTACAATCTGCCAGGATACATACACAAGCCTCAAAGAAATTTTTTACCTTGTAGTGCAGTGTGCACCTTGCAGCAAAGGGGCTCAAGGTGGTATGCATTCCCCGTACAAACTTCATTTCCTTGGGTGATCCCAGACACCCCTCCACAATGCTATTAGTGTATGAATGAATGTGTCTCATTAAGTCTCCTGATCCAAGTACCGCACACTTAGCCAATACAGCACATTAGCTCTACCCATTACGTCTCAATATCCCTGCCAAGCAGGTAAGCAACAACTTCACCCTCTATTGTAATGCCAGTATGTCAGGACAGAATGTATCCAAACAAAGGAAAATTATACTGTCTGTTCTTAGACCAAAAACCTTTGGTTTAAGAGAGAAGTTAAGGCTCTTGCAAATTCAACCATGCTCCAAAAAGCATGGGAATTGTAAGTTAAGGCTCATACCTTAATCACCTGTGCAGTGAGCACATGCACTTGAACTGCTGCCTGAGAGAGGAACTATAAAATGAGGGAGAAATTGTGGCCATAGTGAAGGTGAAGATCAAGTACATAATATTGGGGCAGGGAGGAACTTCTTGTCACCAAATTCAGTATTGTCTCCAACCTGCAGAAGAGAATTGAGGCTGAAAGACCAAGACAAAGTAGTAAGCGAGCACAATGTGAGATCGTATGTCTTTAATGCTTACAGGGCACACAAGTTAAGTTTCTATGCTTTTTGGAGCACGGCTGAATTTGTAAGAGCTTTAACTCCTCCTTGGTGGTCTCATATTCGTCATTCCATGCAGCACCTACATAATTCCAGGTGCACCAAATGACCTACCACCTGTCATTCCACCTAGCTCCCCTTCCCTGTCTTTTTATTTTATCTCTGTGGCTCTCACTTTTTTCTCCTCCTGGCCTTTTTTTAGTCCTCATCCACCTTCTTTGGAATTTCGTATCCTCCCCTACTTCCTTTGTTTCTGATAAGCACATGCCATTGTATTGGCCTACTGCCCATTAAAGGCTACTGACATTCCCAATGCCCCATTACTTCCAATTGGCATTCCGGTTGTCTCTATTGTTTGCAAGCGGCATTCCTTGTGCTGTGTCAGCTTCACATGCTGGGGAGTGGCCCTGCAAAAAAGCCTCCTTGGGTACATACAATAATGGGCCATCTATAAATCCTCCTCACAATCCTACAGCAATGCTCACAGTCATACAACAATGGCAGGTCAATAAAGTCTGCTCAGAATCATACAGCAATGACCCTTTGCACATAAACTGACAAAGAAAATCTCACTCTCCCCCATATGCCAAGCGTGGGCACTTCAAAACTAGACAACACAGATTTTCAAAAACTAAACACACATCCATTCAGGGCACACTTGAATTTTCAAGCACTGTTAGATTTCTTAATACTGCTCCAAGAGTCTCCATCGGCAAAAGAAAAGTCACAAAGGGGGGGAAATGTCATTCTGCTTCAAAAATTCAAACGTGTAACTTTGTTTTGCATCTGATTTGTCTGAAATTTGGAAAGATTCTACCCCTCACCCAAGTGATCCTTCCTACCGTATTTCATGATAGGAAAAATCATCCTGATTTTATAATGAATAGAATGTCTGTGATTTGAATGCAGTGATGCAGTTACCTTAACTATAGAGCTGCTCCTGCAGCTCTATAATTTGTACTATGCCAATTGTGTGCACCTGCAACTTTTCAACTTTGTGAATGTATGTATCCCTGTATCTTTCTATGTGCCCCTTTCCCCTTTGCCGCTCCCTTGTCATCCATTTTAGACTGCAAGCTCCTTGGGACAGGGACCACGAATGACCACATTGCTTGCACTATATAAATAATTTAGGTTGGAAGAAAATAATCTGTTACAAAAAATATCAAGGAATTAAAAAACATTTTTTTGTAATGATCATGGCTATTCCACTAAAGATTCACCACTATGTTTGAAACCATTTTTAAAAATATAATATTTGACATTCAACACAGGATAAACTGCCAGAGTCCTAATTTCCCTTTTGATTGGTTTCAAATTAAATTGGGGAAAGGATGCACAAAAAAAACACATAATAAATCTAAGCTGTATTTAGAACAGACAAAACATTTCTCAACACAGAGAAAGCAAATGATTTTCTTTCCTGAATCCAAACACAAAAGTTGTACACCATTTGCTAAAAAAATAATAATGGGAATTCAGAAACGGGCATGACTCGCCCATTCATGTTGTTTCCAAACACAGAATGCAAAGGAATTTGGGTTTATTCGCCCACCCAGCAAAATCAAAAGGTCTAGAGGAGCAGCTCATGTTCAGCATTGATTGATTTATTGTTTGTAACGTGCATTCATGATCTGACTTCTTAGGGGAAGGAGGCATTGGTCATCTATCACAGAGATCAGCTGGATCATTCAGGCCACAATTCTGCTGAAGTCAATGGAAATAGGATGCTCTTCCTTGCTTTAAGCCCTATTCTATTTTCTCTGCCAAAATAATGGCCAGGGCAACCCACTCAACACCAAGACAAATTAATTAGGATCCAAACAGCAATTCATTACACCACTTGAAATTACATGGTTTATTATTACTTGGGACAATGGAAACACCTTCAAAAGGTACGATTTGTTGCACATTAGCAAAAAGTGTGTCTGAAACTGGCAAGGAATAATGCTGTTTCCAAGGCTATGATGAATTGACATCTTAAAGTTCCCCAAGATGTATAAAGAAGAAACAAAAAGCAACACAATTCTCCCAGACGACTAACCAGATATTCATTGCATGTGGCTGACCTAAAAAACCCAGAGACTCTACTTTTCCTGGGATGTCCTCAAGAGTCATATTACACACGATAATGGGATTAAAAAAGTATCAAAACAGATTAGAAATTACTATACTTTCAACTCCATTAGCATCCCGTGAGCTGTAAGTAGATGTACCTTTTGAATTAGTAACACCCCCCACCCCCAAAAAAGGTGCCATACACAAGTTCTGCACTTAAATTTAAAACCTTTCTGCAGTTGCCAATTTGCTCATGAATTGAGACAGGAGACACCAAAAGAAAGAAAAGAAAGAAAGAAGAGTTATGCACTGCTAAAAGGCAATCCTAGCTAATGCTTTAGAAAATCTCTATGGCTAACCAAATACTATGTACATTCTACAGTCAAAGCCACTTTACAAACATTTCCTAATTCAACCTCACAACATCCCTGTGAGGTAGGTCACACTGTTTTCCTGGCACAGCAGGGAAAACCAAGTCAGAGATGTTAAGAGAGTACTTATCAGACCAAGGTGGCCCCTGGTTCCCAATCCTGTCCTCAACACGAGGATTATTTCTCCCTTCCCAACCAAGTAATGTTCTAGCCCCCAAAGCTTTCTCTTCCAGGATAAGATTAAATGTCTGAAATGTTTTAAAATTAATTATTGGAAAATTACTGTCAAAGGTTCCTTGCCACCAAGCCTTAGCCAGCTGCTGTCTTGGGGGAAAAAAACCTGAGATCCAGACTCAGCAAAGTGCTTTCAGTTCAGGATGTCAAATCCATGGGACTGCACATGAGTAGAAAAGTTAAGCATGTGCTCAAGAACTATGAAGAACTGGAGTCTTAATGAGGTAAGAAATAGAAGCACAGATAATAGGATTCATCTAGGCCCTCAGCAGGAAGTTGTCCCTCACACCAACCCAAAACCCTGCAGAAAGGGCCTATAATTAAAATCAACATAACCTCCTCTGAACAGAAAGCTGTCCATTCTTACATAGCGGATATCATGTACTGCTGCCAGACTCATTTCACTAACAAGATTTTCACAGCTCACATGTTATAGGTAACCCATAGCACAGGCTGGGTCTACACGAGCTGGGGTGCGGGATAGGCAGAATGGAGCATTCCCCAGCCCCCTGTAATCCTCCCCGTTTCTTGCCTTTTGCCTGTGGGCTGCTATGAAAAGGATGGTAGGTCGCAATGAAGACTGAGGAAGCTGCTACCAGAGACTGGAGGGAAGGGGCCGTGGGCCAGAGTTTCACCCCTGCCATAGAACCTCCTCTCTCTCTCTCTTTTTGCATTCACAGAGTTTCACATTTAAAGCCAAATTTTCAGGTGGTCATGGGAGACACTGTACCTATAGACATGGCATTTGGGAATGCAAGACATATGGCCAAGCTTTTTAGAAGTACCTGGGGCATCTCCCCTTTCTGCCTTAATCACTGCTACTAAATCTGCACTCTTCATTAGTGGATCTAGAAGCACCCATTCACACGTAAGAATGGAGGTTTCAAAAGGTGCCCTCCTCTCAAAAAGTTACTCCCTCCCCCCAATTTCCACCCACCCCTCGCCATTGTTATACTAGTCATGAAAGGGTGAGTCACTTGCAAACAGGCAGTTATTTTCTAATGAGCGCTCCACATAACTCTCCAATAACCTTGTGTCAAATTTATGGAAACTCCAAAATGTGGCTGTTGTGCTGAAAGAGTACATCCAAATTCAAGATTATGCAGGTGCAGCATATCCTATTGCTAAGAAGCAGGATTCTATGTAATTCAGAACGTACTTTAGGCAAACATTCCTCTCCCAGCTTAGTTCGGTTAACAATAAAAATAATCGATATTCAACATTTTTTTAAGCCTCTTCTGAGAGCTTACTTCAGAATGGCCCAGATTTTACCCCAAGCCACTCTCTTCTGCTAGTGAGAGAACATTTTAGAACAAAGTGTGCAAAATTTCCTCAAAGGATGAAGTCAGACTGCCCTCTAAAATGTAATACAAGCCATAAACATGACCCTTTAGAGCTTTAAGAGACACCCATGCTCTATTTCAAAGCAAGTTGGGCACTCTCTACATGAACAGTTAGAAACAGCTCCAAAAACACAAAGAGCAGAAAATACTTTGCATTTATGGAAAGGCTTCAATTGCTGGCCTTGGAATGAAATATACATGTGTTTTTCTATGCAAAGTACAGTTAGATTCTTAATGCAATTATTCCTATTTGAGAAGGAAACCTGACAGGATTAACTTGAGACTGTGGTTTTAAAACACTTAAAGGTATAGGGTCAACAAGTATCAAGGATGACTTGCCCACAAAGGCTAACTAGAGTTATGTTTATATCAACAGCCTAAGGAGGAGAAACCAGTGACCAACTGTCAGGTAAGGCTTTGGAAGAATGCTTCAGGATATGTAAACAAGGGGTGGGGAAAAGGAGGGATTTTAACCTACATTTGTTTTATCTGTTAAGGCCATTCAAAGCCACCAACAGGGGTTTTTTTTAAAAAAAACCCAACCAAACAAACCCCACAGTACAACCCCTTTAGGAAATAAAACAGAAACAACTGAGCTGCAGCAGTTGTGAATAATGAGAGGACTTTAGCTATGCATCAGTATTTATCTTCAGGCACCAAATGTCTTTCCATAGTTCTTTTAGACATTGCTGCCTCCCTGTCACTCTTGCATCTTCCTAGTGGCTAAGCCTTTTTGTCAATCCTTGGGGGCGCTATGCTTCCTCTCAAGACTGCTAAACTAAAAGCTCTGCTCTGATACTCACTAAATCCTTCCCTCCTGCCCCTACTGCCAGGCTAATGACCCAGATTTATTATGCTCATCTTTCAGCGAGTCCTCTTGGTTCAAAGTTTCACTTGCCATTTTGCAGAGAACTGGAGGATTCCATCCAGAGCCACAAACAGCAGAGGCACCAGAGCTCCAGGGATACTAACAGAGCCTGCACTGCAGCATCCAATTCTGAGCCTGCCATGGATACTTCTCTAAGCTCTGGATCCAGCAGGTGAAGGGGTCATCATGGTACCCCATACCTACACTGCTCCATCATGCCACCTAGAGTTGAGCTGGGTACGCGCACCCACATGTCCTGCTCCATGTCTGAGGAGGAGGGCTGTGTGTAGTGGGCAGATCCCCTCAAAGGCCTTAGAACCAAAAGCAACTATCCTCAAAGCCTTCTAACCTGTTAAATTATAAACTTGGACACAGACTGACAAGGGGCAAGCATGTTCTTAAGAGTCAGGCAGCAAATCTTAGACCTGTAACAAAGTGTGCAGCTGCCATGTTGATCCCTAATGTAAGAGATGGAAGTTCAGATACCACTTGTTATTGTACCAGCTTCTGTTGGTGAGAGGATTGCAAGCTTTCAGGTTACAGAGAGCCCTTCCTCATGCATGTAGTTCTGACTTGTTACATGCCTGAGGAAGGGTCCTGTGCGGCCCAAAAGCTTGCAATCCTTTCACCAACCCAAGCTGGTGCAACAACAGATATCTGAACTATGGTATCAGTATCCATCTATTGCATTTAGTACTAACATGACAACTACCCTCTCTCGATAGTGGATAGAAGCAGGCTGCAAACAAGGTGCTATTTCTGATCTCCATCTAGGAAGATGTTCTGCAGCTTGAGGAAAGGGTCTCAGTCCCACTTCCATTTAAAAGGAATGAGATTAAGGCCAGGATTAAGACCAGAGAATGATGTGGCCATTTATGAAGCGAGTCGTAGTGAACTCCTGATTCAGCAAACTATTTCAGTAAAACACTTAAGCATGTGCTTAATTTTAAGTTATGCACTAAACTTCAAACTCAAGCCCCATGATCCTTAATGGGACTTAAGCATGTGATTAACTGGTCTGCTAAGTAGGAATATATTTAAGCATGTGCTAAATTGGGGTCAAAGTTCCATAGGGACTCACATTTGTACCTGACTGGATTGGAGTCAGGAGGGAGGTATTGAAAAAAAGCTTGCAGTGGCATGGGGACTTCCCCTAAAATTGTCCCCGTCCTCCCTCAAAATATATTATGTGGACTAATACGTAACAGATGAGAAGAGAGAGTATGGTCCCGAATGCATTATAAATAGTAGCTAAAAGCATACACAGTCTAAAACATGAATGCTTGCCCTTGCCAAAAAGACACCGCCAAAGGCAGCATTTTCTGCATTCTTCTTTTTCTAATTATAAACCCAAAGTTTAATGCCAAAAACCTCAGAATGCCAAGTCTTACTGGTCTCTCAAGCAGAAACCTAAAAATTAACATTGTGCTCTGTCTGAACAGAGCTGTTTGGACACGGAGAGGAGAAAGACGGATGGGGGGAAAGCAGGTTGGTCATTTACAGTTTAAATTACCAGCAACTTATTTTCCCAAGATCTTTTCCTGTATGCCAGAAGCCTTCTTCTCAGGCAATGCACAAGGAGTTCAATATATACGTATTACACTGTCATGTCTTTTGTAAATAAGAGAACAATTCAGTTATCCACAAGTTATTGTAACAATTTAATAGCCTCATGGGTCTGTTTTATATAATAGACCTTAAGAAACAAGCAGATTCCCATAGATACCGTATAAGCACCATGGAATGATGGAATACAGTTATTTCTACCCAACGTACTTTTAGAGCATTTTACAGATATCAAGTTTTTCCTTCCCCGGGTTAAAGCAAATAAGACCCTTCCCTCCCTATTATGTATGGCATTTCGCCTTGAATTGCTGAACTCTATATGCACATGGTTTCTTTTAACTAACTGGTTTAAACCATAGAGTGCAACATTCGTGCCTGCGGCATATGGCACTTCCATTACGAAAGTTGCATGTAACTTTACAAAGATTCAGTCAGTGGCATCATTACTAACAGACCTCTAAAACCCTCACTGCTTTGCTGCAAAGTGGCTGACACTTAGCAGGACAATACCTTGTAGTTCAAGTGTCCTCTGCCCTGTGCGCACATACAAGGCACTTCTGAAATAAATGCAGCATGTACAGTTTCACATTTAAAATGAGGAGGAGAAAAAGTCTATCTGGCTAAGGTAATAAAACTAGAAAAATGCTAAGAGTTCCCTATTATTTCCTCTTCTTTAATATAAAAAAGTATAACTGGAGAGATGTACAAGTACAAAAAAAGAATTGTGCATAATGAATGTACCATAATACTGTACATACAGTGTAAACCGTTCAACGAGAATGATTTAAAGATACCTTGTCTTCTCCTGACCTGGAAGACACAATAATAAAGTTCTAGAACCGCACAACATGTGCATGGACGCTTTTGGAGATATACTAGCCAACAGTATCCCTGAAGATAAACACAGCCAAATATTTACTTAATGGAAGTCATTATTCAGTGAGCTGCTGGTAACTATAAAGTATGATGAAAAAAAAAAAGACAACCAAGTCGTAAAACCCAGCTAGTGTTAAATCCAAACAGAGGTCTTTCCGTCCCCTGATTTGCTACTAGCACTGCTTTTATTGGAGCCTGGTTTGGATTTCTTTTCTCTGGAGCTGCTGGGATTGTTTTGGTTGTTGTAAGCCTGGATGGCAAGGTCCAGGCGTTCCTGAGCCACTTTGATTTCCCTCTGCAGGTTTTCCAGGTCTGCGGGAATGTTCTCCTCGTTGCTTCCGTACTGCTGTTCCTGAGCTATGTTGGCTTTGTTCTGCTTGTAGGCCATTTTGGCATTGGACAGTTCCGTATACTGGATCTGATCTGGCTTGACGGCAATGTTGTAGCCAGGAGGAGCAGATGGCGTATTCCAAGTGAAAGGATAGTTATAGGTTCCAGAGTCTTCTAGCTCTTTCCTTTTACTGTTTAGCGTATCCCGGATGGTACCAAATCCCAAATGAAGCATCTCCCAAACATTCAAGAGTAAACATAGGCAGCTCACACCATACATTATTAACAGGAAAATGGTCTTTTCTGTGGGCCGTGAAATGAAACAATCTATTGTGTGCGGACATGGTTTCCTGCTACAAATGAACGTTGGTCTGACCTCAAACCCATACAAAAAATACTGACCAACAAGAAATCCCACTTCGAACATGGTCCTAAAAAGGAGTTGCAGCACATAGATTTTCATGAGCCCATCCTCTCGGATTCGTTTCCTGCCGTCGTGTTTAGTTTTGGTGGGGGCTGGCTGATCTTTGTTCTCCCGCTCACTTTCCACCTCAATTTCTGGGTACATCATTGGATCTTCCTCGTGGTCATCCTCCGCCTCTTCCAAACCACGGTGCTGTTTCCACTGCATTGGAAAGGGTTTGCTCCTGATTCTTTTCTCAGTGTCGCCATGTTCCACCATTCTGGCAATTTTATGAATGGCATAACCTAAATACATCACAGATGGAGTGGCTACAAGAATGATCTGAAAGACCCAAAATCTCACGTGTGAGAGGGGGGCGAAAGCATCGTAGCAAACATTCTCACAGCCAGGCTGCTCCGTGTTGCACACAAATTTACTCTGTTCATCATAATAGATGGATTCCCCTCCCACAGCGGTAAGGACAATGCGAAAAACTATCAGCACCGTCAGCCAGATTTTGCCAACAAAAGTTGAGTGATTGTGGATTTCCTCTAACAGACGGGTCAAGAAACTCCAACTCATGGTGGACAAGTCTTTTTAGCTTTAAAAAAAGAAGAGAGAGAGAAAAACATTAGTACGGCAGTTCCCAAACTTTTTGCTTGTGACCCCCATTTTGGTACTTGATATAACACATGCAGAATATATACGTCAGCAGTCAGAAAAGCAAACCCATCCACAGATGGTGGGACTCTACCTGGCATCACATGCTCACATCTAAATTAAAAGATCTTGACCCAGTTGAGTAGGTTAGGGCTCTACAGCTTAGAAATGAAACAATGTTTAAAAAATCGTGAGTGGTATGAACTACGCAAATAGGGTAAATAGCAGCTCTCTTTCCCATAGTATACATAGTACTAGAACTAAGGGGGGCACCCGATGAACTTAATTGGCAGCAGGTTTAAAACGGACTAAAAAAAGACAACACTGTCCAATGCCTTGTCCTTTTTTATACAATACACAATTAACCTGTAGAATTGATTGCCAGGGGATGTTGTGAAGACTAAGAGCATAATTAGTAGACAGAGTTCAAAGAAGGATTGGAAAAGTTTGGAGGATAGGTCCATAAATAGGTATTATAAGGGGAAATAGCTATTTGTTCAGGGGATAAGACTGCTGATTTCCATGAGCTAAGAGTGAACGGCAGGGAAGGGATCAATCAGGGTGTTAACAAACAAGACGGGTTTATTAGGTATTCATCCCCGTCAACCACCACCCACCAGACATGCAGCCTCCACTCACAATGGGGTCTCGGAGCATATGGAGCCTGTCATACAGGTGAATGCGGACTAATGTGTGCCCACATGTCCTATCAATTAGGTTGTGTGCAGTGCTTCCATGCATACAGGTCTGCCAGCTCCACAGAGTTGCAGGCGAAGAGCCTAGAGCGTTCCAAGAAGCAACCACTTCCTGTCCCTTTTCCACTTTTGTTCTCACTGGCGCACATGTAACATCTTAAAAGCGCAATGTGCACCAAATTCAAACATGCATCGTCCCCAGCTCATCCTGGTTTGCAGCACGTGCCCAATGCTCTTTGTTTCAAAGTCGTTGTCTTCTCTGGAGCAACTTCCCCAGCCTTTAGATTGCCATGGCCATGGCTCAGAACAACAGCCAGGCAGCTACTAGTATCGCTACCTCCAGTGTTCCATCACACAGGCACTCTCCACCTACCAATGGTGTGTTCCCTGAAGAGAGGAAGAGACCAAGGCCTTCATCGCTCTAGAGAGGGAACAGAAGGTCCAATACAAACTAGTCAAGTGCTACAGGAATGAGGCAGTGTTCCAAGTAATCTTGGCACAAATGGCACTCCAGGGATACCAACAGGGACATGAACCAGTGCCGGCAGTGGGCCAAGATGGTCTGTGACTTTGCTTAAACACTGCTGTACTATGATCTTAACCGGTTCCTGTGCGTGGATGGAGCCATTGTGGTATCTTGCCTCTACTGCTGCGCCTTCGCCAGGGGCCAGTAACAGGTGGACATGCCTCCTCCACTGCCCGCTCCCACTCCAACTGCTCCCGCTTCTCCTACAGAAGCAGCAGAGATCCCTCTGTGCCCATCCCTGCCCTGGAGCCAGCAAGGATCAATGCAAACACAGACACCATGACTTACAGTGTACTCCCTTGAGCTTGAGAGCCAGCCTCTGTTTGAGGAGTAACTGGAGATGCTACTCGGGGGTACGGACAACCCTGATGTCATGTTTATCGAGGCGGCAGAGGAGAACAGTATGTTAATGCAGCTGGGGGGGGGGGGGGAAGAGGCTACGTTTACAAAGCTGCATGATAAAAGGTTTCTGTTTATTGATATCTAATTATGTGGGGGGGTTTCTTTACTGTGTTCACAGATGGTCAGGAAAGCGCTGAGGAGCAACAGGATACTCCCCGGGACATAGCAGCACCAGACACAAACGGTATGTGCGTGAAGTGGATGGGAAGCCACCATGGCGGGTCTACATGATGGGGTGGAGGGAAAGGAACCATTGCAGGCTGGGGTGGGTGGGTGGAAAGGCACCATGGTGGATAGTGGGGGAAAGGGCGTAGGCGGTGATGGCAGTGCTTGATGTCTGTATGCTCTTCACTCCTCTGCAGGGATCACAGGAGGAGAACTGTGAGCCTCAGAGATCCCACTGCAGTAACCACCCCAGCAGCAACCTAGGCCAGGTACTCATTCCAGCCTCCGCTTGGACCGGCAGAGAGCTGTTACACTGGGCAGAAAGGGCGACTGTTACATTGGGTGGGAAGGGCAAGCAGGGGCTGAAACACTGGGGCAGAAAGGTGGGAGTGCGGCGGTATGAACTAACACCTTTCCTTGTTGCCTTGCTACAGGTCTGCCACTGCAATGGGTGCAGACCACACCCTCTGCACCAAGTGCCCAGCGGAACCAGGACTTGCAGGTCTGCAATCAGAGGCGAAGGGAAGATTTGGTGAGGAAGCTGCTGGGAGAGACCATGTGACAGGCGAACAAGATCCGGGATACAATTAAGGGCATGGTCTGGGAGCGCAGGCAGCTTGTGCGGCACAACACAAGGCCGTGGCTGCCAAGACACACCAGCAGGAGGACAGGCCCTGGGCTCACCTCTGGCAGCAGTTTGAGTGGTCAGACAGCAGGCTTGAGAAGGTGAGTAAAGAGATGGATAAGATGTGGGCTCAGACTCAAAACAGTCTTTCCCAATCGATCCAGCTCAAGACCTCCCTTCTCGAGCATGTAGCTGCTGCGACCGCGAGCACTGTTGCTCAGGGGCAGGCGGCAGTTGCAACTCTCCGTCGGCAGCTCACGCCACTGCACCTGGATCCCGCCCGCCCTGGTTTCTCCAATAATCAACCCCCCAGTGAAAGCACACACACCCTCTCCACCCTGCGCTCAAGCAGAGCGGGTGGTGCCAAGCTGCCTGCTGAAGTACTTTTGCTCTGGGATGCAGGCAACGCTGTAGGCCTTCATAAGCCAGGGCTTCAGTGGGTAGGCAAGGTCCCCCAGAACAACAGGCCACATGAGCACCTGCTCGATGCAGGTTTCAGTGGTGGGTCCAAAGTCTCGGGTGTACATGTGTCAGGCCCGACTAGGGGCCGAGGAATCAAGGGAACAAACCCCGCAACTTACCAGGAGGGAAACCCCAACACAGGACCTGCCCACCCCCCCGCGCTCCTAACACTGAAGCGCTGCAACAACAGGCACTGGGGGAAGCACAGCGAGCACTCCAGCCACACCCCCGCGCTTGCAACACCACAGCATAAAGGCATCTCCTCTCCGCCATAGCACTGCTGGTGATCAGTGCCTCTGCGCCTGAGAGACAGGTCCTTGTTTTGCTTGCGTACCCTTTTGGAGACCGTAGAGCCTTGCTGACAGTATCGTGTGCTTGGAGAGAGCAAGCGTTGCGCGAGACTGTGTGGGCAGCGTGATTCAGGTAAGTGAGAACCCTTGTTACTATACCCTTAGTGCACTCTCCCTGGGACCCTTTGCAGCTATGTGCCCTATCCCGCTCCCCCCCGTCCCGGGGTGTGCTCATCCCAGATACCCTATGATGATCCAGGCTGTGGATTCTTAATCCTAGAAGCCATATTTGATCTGGAGGGTTTGTTTCCAGGCATAACCTCACTGTTCTTTGCCCCTGTGTGGTTGTGGAACCCTCACAGCTCCAATTCCTTTCCCCCTTCCACCATCGTCCCTCACAGTATCACCAGCTTAAATAAATACCCCTACCATAACCCCATGCAGGTTATACCGCCCCGCAGTATGGATCAATTAGCAGCAGAAGTTAAGGAACTGACAAGAGCCATGCAGGCCTTGGCCATGGAGGTCAAGGATATTAAGGACCAACAGAGTCCAGAGGAGGCGTCTCCACTGCCCCCGTTGCCTCTGCCAGCTCCCCAACCCGTGGGCTCCGTAGGGGCCACAGCCTGCGTCCCTCAGGAGTCAGAAGGGCCCACCATAACCAAATTTTCTGGGGATTGTAGTTTGTTTCAAGGCTTCTTGGCACTCTGTGAACTCACCTTCACGGTACAACCAAAAACCTATAATACAAATGCACTGAAGGTGGCCTTTGTCATAGGACTCTTAGATGGCATGGCTCTAGCGTGGGCCACACCCTTGCTTACCAAGAAAAGTCCCCTCCTAACTGATTATGCCAGATTCATTCGCGAGTTCTCCTTTCTCTTCGATTAGCCGCACCGAGCAAAAGATGCTGAGAACAGCATAACGGGGTTAAAGCAAGGAAGGGGTCCCTTGTTGGAATATGTAACTAAGTTCCAACAATTGGCCGTGGACTTAAGTTGGCCGGATCATGTGCTCCGAGTGATGTTTCGCAGGGGATTAAACGACGACCTAAAGGATCAGCTGTCCTTTACAACATTACCTGACACCTGGGGGGAACTCGTCACTCTGGTCTTGCAGATAGATGAACGCTTGACAGAACGGAGGCAAGAACGGCGGCGAGATGTTTTTCGTTTTCCGAATAGCAAGTTGCCACCTGTCCTCCCCAGCAAGGCAGAACCCAGTAAGGGGGACGAGGTGGAACCCATGCATATCGGAGCTTCTAGGGGAAACAGCCGTGCCCTACATCTGTGCTTTTACTGTGGAGATGTGTCACATTTCGCCCGTAGTTGTCCGTCCCTTGGGATGTCAAGGCGCAAGACGGGAAAAGCCAAACCCTGGGAGCTATAGGGGGGCTTCCGGGTGGACGAGAGCATCCCCTAGACTTGGCATCTCCGGTCCTAGGTACGAGCCCCCTCCAAGCGCATGTGCGAATCCCCACCATGCTGGGGCGACATGTCGAGCAACTACAATTTGACATAGTATCAACACCTATGTTTCCCGTTGTCTTGGGTATTCCCTGGTTGTGTCAGCACAATCCCACCATCAATTGGACTAACCGAACGGTATCGTTCTTGGCAAATGGGTGCCTCACGTCCTGCATCCTGCCAGCACCACAGCGGGGAATGGCGACAACAGAATCAGGTGATACCAGCCCTTTGCCCCCACAGTATAGGGACTTTGCGGATGTGTTCGACAAAAAGGAAGCCGTGACTCTTCCTCCCCATCGGCCATACAACTGCCCCATTGAACTGATTCCTGGAACAGAGCCCCACTACAGGCAGATCTATGCCCTCTCAGCCCCAGAACTAACTACGTTAAAGGACTATATCAAGGAAAATTTACAACGTGGATTCATCCATCACGTCTCCTCTCCTGCAGGAGCACCCTTGTTTTTCGTCCTCAAGAAGGATGGAGGGCTCCGCCCCTGTATTTATTATCGCGGGCTCGATGCCATCACAATCAAGAACTGCTACCCACTCCCCCAATACCGGAGTTGCTCAACAGACTGCAAGGAGCACAAATCTTTACAAAGTTGGACCTCCGTGACGCTTATAATTTATTGCGCATCCGGCAGGGCGACAAGTGGAAGACGGCGTTCAGGACCTGGTATGGGCACTATGAGTATCGGTTGATGCCGTTCGGCTTGGCCAATGTTCCAGCGACCTTTCAGCATCTCATTAATGATGTGTTCCGGGATATGCTTGACAGCTACGTAGTAGCCTACCTGGACGATATCCTTATTTTTTCAGCGAACACGTCAGAGCACACCGTGTTACAATGCTTGCGGCAGAACCACTTGTTCTGCAAGCTCAAGAAGTGGGCATTTCACGAGACTACCATCGAGTTTTTAGGATTTGTTATTTCCCCACAAGGGGTGAAAATGGACCCTAAAAAGATTAATGCTATATTGGCCTGGGTTCCCCCATCCTCAGTAAAGGCGCTGCAACGCTTTCTGAGGACCACCAACTATTATAGACAATACATACGAAATTATGCTAAAGTAACAGAGCCCCTTACCCAGCTCCTGAGAAAAGGACTAACATATACATGGACCCCGGCACATCAGGAAGCCTTTGAGAAGTTGAAACGAACCTTCATGCAAGCCCCAATCTTGCAATATCTTGATTTTGATAAGTTGTTTACCATGGAGACCGATGCGTCCAGCGTGGCCATAGGAGCAGTACTTCTCTAATCAAGGGCAGAGGGCAACTGTCTAATGCCATGCGCCTACTATTCCTGCCAACGGTCCAGTGCAGAAAAAAATTACACAATCCTGGATTGGGAACTTTTTCCAATTAAGGCCTCCATCGCCACGTGGAGACACTATCTAGAAGGAACAAAATACCCCATCACAGTTATCACCGACCATTGGAACCGTACCTACCTCCAAACAATGCGCATTGCGAACACTCGTCATGGCTGGTGGGCGCTCTTCTTTGCCCACTTCAGTTTCCATATCCGTTATCGCCGTGGGCAGCAGAACATCTTAGCGGATGCTTTATCACAATGCACCGAGAGAGGGGACCCACCAGATAGCAGAGGAGACCTGATGTTAAACCAAAGAGCCTTTGCAGCCATGCTCATTTCCTCCACACAGTTGAGGAAATACTCTCAGCAAGCCCCAGCCCCGGTACCACCGGCTCAGCTCGACGTGCAAAGTGGGCTGTATTACCATCGGGGGAAGATCATTGTACTGATGCAGGCACGACAACAGATTCTCTAGGGACACCACGATGCCCCCTTGGCCGGACATCCTGGGATCCGACGCACCCTGGATTTTGTGCAGCGATGTTTTTGGTGACCTACCTCGAAGGCAGAGGTGCAGAAATAAGTAGCAGCTTGTGCTATGTGCGCCAGAACCAAGGTACCAAGGCAACGACTGCAAGGCTTATTGCAGTTGGTTCCGCTGCCACAAGGTCCATGGCAAAGGATCGGTATAGATTTTATTGTTGAACTACCCACCTCGCACCTATGTATCACAGTCCTTGTAGTGGTGGATCATTTTACAAAGATGGCTCATTTTGTGGCCTGTCAAGGGCTCCCCACAGCAGCTCAGACCGTACAACTCTTACTCCAACACGTGATCAAATTACATGGGATACCGATAGAAATTGTCTCCGACAGAGGAACACAATTTACCTCGCATCTGCGGAAAGTGCTACTTGCCAGTGAAAATCCAAGTGAAAAATCAACCGCATACCATCCTCAAGCAAACAGGTCGAAAGAACAAATCGAACTCTAGAGCAGTATCTATGTTGTTACATCGACTACCACCAAGACGATTAGTACGAGTTATTACCCCTCGCAGAGTTTGTCTATAACAATACCTTGAATGCTTCCATTGGGACGTCCCCTTTTTATGTAACCTATGGTTATCACCCCCACATCTGTCTCCCCAAGGTATCGTCACTCACTGTTCCTGCCGCCAGAACGTTAATTACGCGAATCCGTAAGGCCCAAATCGCCAAGACACTGCTCAGGCACGCTCGACAGCGATATAAACACTTTGTGGACCAACGCCGGCAATCGGCACCCGAGTATCCGCCCGGTGATTGAGTACGGATAGACCACCGACACTACCCCTCCAAATCGACCTTTGTCTAAATTAGAATATCGCTACATGGGTCCTTTTTCTATCACCTGGAAAATAAACAAGGTCGCATATACGATTCGGTTGTCCCGCCACTTCCACATCCATCCATCATTCCACGTATCCCTGCTCAAGCCAGCACGAACCCTGGTCAGGGGTGCCGCTCCTGAAGCCGCCCCTGTCTCCCCTACGGGTGAATATTAAGTACATGGAATCCTGGACTCCCGCTGCCATCATGGACGCTTGCACTACTTGGTGGATTGGAAGGGCTATGACCCCTCCGAGCAATCGTGGGAAAAGGCAGCTGATGTTCACGCACCCCGGCGGGTCCACTTCTTCCATGCTCGGTACCCCTTGAAGCCTTGTCCACCGACCTTTTGCCGCTCTTGGAGGGGTGTGTGCGCTGTCAGGCCCCTGACTAGGGGCCACGATCAAGAAGGGGAACAAGCCCCGCCACTTACCAGGAGGGAAACTCCAACACAGGACCTGCCCGCCCCCCCGCAGCGCTCCTAAACACTGAAGCGCCGCCACTGCCAGCGCAACAACAGGCACCGAGGGGAAGCACGGCGAGCGCTCCAGCCACACCCCCGCGCTTGCACGTTGTTCCTGGGGGCGTGGCTACAGAGACGCTGCAGCTGCAGGCAGACGCCAGGCCCCCCAGTCCCAGGTCCGTGGCGCTCAGAGCGCTTGCGGCAACGCCTAGCCACACAGCATAAAGGCATCTCCTCTCCGCCATAGCACTGCTGGTATCAGTGCCTCTGCACCTGGGAGACCGGCCCTTGTTTTGCTCGCGTACCCTTCTGGAGACATTAGAGCCTTGTGACAGTATCGTGTGACTGGAGAGAGCGAGTGTTGCGTGAGACTGTGTGGGCAGCGTGATTCAGGTAAGTGAAAACCCTTGTTACTATACCCTTAGTGCACTCTCCCTGGGACCCTTCGCAGCTGCGTGCCCTATCCCGCTCCCCATCCCGAGGCGTCACACCCCTGCCTCCCGTCACCATCCCACACCAGCATCCTCGCCCCTCACCCCGTGTGCATGGTTACAGTGGCAGTCAGGAGGTGTGCGCTCATCCCAGATACCCTGATGATGATCCAGGCTGTGGATTCTTAATCCTAAAAGCCATATTCGATCCTGAGGGTTTGCTTCCAGGCATAACCTCACTCTTCTTTGCCCCCGTGTGGTTGTGGAACCCTCACAGCTCCGATTCTCTTCCCCCTTCGTCCCTCACAACATGTGACCAAAAGAAGGGGGACTGGTGGAAGATGCAGGCATCGTGGTTCTTCCCCGACCACCCAGCCAGCACATCTATGGCCCAGGCACGGCGGTCCACTACTGCCTGATGGAAAAGATCCCCTTGCAGTTCACGTAGTCGTCCTTGGTATGAGGTGGACAGACTGTGGCAATATGGCTCTCATCAATCGCAAGAACGGCCAGTTCCAATGAAGTGGTTCAGCTTGCCCTCCAAAGAAAAGAGAGATAAAAGAAGCCTTCTGCCGAAAAGCAAAGACCCTGTGTCGGAATGCCTAGGTGGCTCTCAGGACAAGTTCTTGGGATGATGAGCTGCACAGCTAAGAAAACATTCCATTTTATATACATCATTACCGGATTCACGTTTATGGTAGCCCCTATAATTATTTAATAAGCATGTCATTTTATTATAATTTCAGCTAAATGAAGGTAAAACTCTCTTTTACCCAGTCAGCTTCTCAGCAAACATTTCACCTTTCCCCTAATTCCACCTGACAGTCTGGCTGTACACTTGACCTTTCCCCAACTTCTGCCTACCAGCCTAACTACTCCTTCCTCATTTCTTCCTCCTAACATGACGTGAAATAATGTCAAGTGAACAAATTTATGCTCTCTTTCTCTAGGTCTCCAAGTCTGCTATGCCAAGTCAAGCAGTTTCACATAAGCAAGCAGCCATAAAATTAGCAGGCGGCCTTATAGGCAGCCTAAAGTTGGATCACTTGCAGATTCTGCTGAGAAGTGGTAACCAAGGCCTGGAGCACGATAATGACTGCCATGAAGTTCTCTGTTTGCGTCCCCATGGCTGTGGTACCAGCGTAAGTGAACTTTGCAGGCCTCGTACTAAACGTTTTGAAAAGTTTAAATGTGCTACACGGCTGCCTAGCTAAGATTGGCAGCATGTCACACGTGACCAACTATTGACCAATACTGGTCTTGTGCCCTTACAGGACCAGCTGCGTGCCAAGTGCAAGATGCTATTGGTTACAGGCTGGCTATTGGTTGGAAAACTTTTTGCAAAGCTTATTCTGTGTGTGTGCGCGCGCGCGCTGCTGCACTGGTACTGCCAATCCAAGTGGCTATTAAACTGCATAGATATTTCTGTCACAAGTATTTCAGTGCACATGCCAACTATCTAAAAAACCTTACATATGGAACATGAAAGAATGGAATTTTTAAATTGGGGTCGGGGGAACCAATGAATGTTAAGAATGGGCAGGCGGAGGGATCTGCAAGGCAGTGAAGGTTACTGTGTATGTGGGAGCAGAGCTGCACATTATTTAAAAGTAACCCTTATATTATCTTTTGAAAGAAGGCATTTTTGCTTGCAATGAACAGGAGAGGTCATAATGTCACAGAAAGCTACTGCTGTGGGCTATTTGCCAGGGAAAGGCCAATGGCTTCAGCTTTTGTCTGCAGATGCTGTGGCCACCTGGGACACTGGGTCCAGAGATGTTGGGTGTGTGTGTGTGTGTGTGATGGATACCCCTGGTCTTTGCTGACATTTGGGTGAGGCCTGATGCAGAGCGAGAACTGTTGGACCTGTCCTCCGAGGCTATGTGCTCATAGGGCAGCACATGCACACAATGGGGTTCCATGAATGCAGGATGGAGTGCAGACACTGTGCAACCCTGCTGCAGTTCAAAGTTCAGCAGCATGGAAGAGTGGGAGTCCCGGATGAGTTGAGAGTGGGGGATGAGATCGAGACGGTGATTTTTCTTGTGCACAGTCAAAAGTAAGGAAGTTACTAATGGATGCTGGATCTTCCATGTCGTCCTGGGGAGAGCAAGAGGATACTCATGAGGCCACTGGAAGTGCCCTCGATCAGATGGTGGAGCTAAAGCTCTTGGGGAAAACTAGTGGCTTGGGGTACAGGGAATGTAGATGAACTAACGGAAAGATTCTTGCCCTATGTGATGTTTGGGCACTCCCTGACGTGCAGGGCACCTGGCAAGTGGGGATGTTTTCCACCCCAACTTTATAGTAACTCAGAAGATGCTAGGGAGGAGGGTACAGAGGCACGTTTGACTCGGGGTTTTATGCGAACCGAGAGGGATTTCAAACACCTCAGCGGACAAGACACCAATAAAACTGTGTGCTGCTTCCTACCCATACATCGCTGTGAACTGTGGATGAGAGAAACTGGGAGGAGAGAACATGTAAAGACTGATTGCTTTCAATTTGAATTTTTACTTCCGCTTTCAGTGTTCACTACAGGCACTCAATGAAGTATGTTTTGCTCAGTAAATTCAGCATTCTGTGCACAGCCAGCTGCCAAGTGCTGGCAGGTATAAACACAGGTATGAACCTCCAAGAGTGGGAGGGGATAGTAGGTGCTGGACCACCTCCTAGAGTCATAATAGCTGGAAGAAAGAAACAGCTGGGGCGGCTTTTTTTCCCCAGGGTTTGCTGCGGCTGTGAGTCATGACATGGAGCTGGATACTGGGAAGCTGGATACTGAGGGCTGGTGGACAGAGTACGGTGGGGAAGAATGCCTGCCCATGTATTAGGTCTGTTACACTAAACCTGAGATTGGGGGCTGCCCACTTATTAGACTCTACAAGCTAAACATGCGAGTGAACCAAACCCAGACTGCAGTGGGCTATCGTATCATCTTGTTTGCTAACACCCTCAGTTGAAGCTTTCTCTGAAGCAACCGAAGTTGTCCACTCTTGGAGACAGGACATTAGGCTAGAACTACTGGTCTGACCCAGGAGGACAGTGGCATATTTTTATGAGCCGAAGATTGCTATCATTTATAACAGGACACCTGGAAATGTAATTTGTACAAAAATTCTACACCTACGCACTTTTGGTGTATCACCTGTTATCCAGAACCTCTGCTGGTCTAGATTTGCTTGAAGAATCTAAGTTTGTTTTGTAGATTCTCGAGAATTCCACTACAAGAGAAGAAAAAAGTTCATAAATCCTACTTCACAAGCAAGATGTAATCTTTGAAGCTGAAGTAAAGGTTACTATACAACAACATGTGATAAATATTCTCTTTGCATGAACTGACCAGCAGGATTTAGTCTGATGAGAGATATCAACGTTTTCTCTCTCAAAGATATTTAGAGGGAGAGTGGTTGCTGTATTGGTCCCAAACGTAAAAGATGTAGGAGATGGAGACAATGTAGTTCAAATACTACCTTTAATTCTCCAACAGAAGTTGGTCCAACAACAGATATCATTTGAACTACTTTGGCTCCATTTCTTAAAAAGATATTTAAGTATCTATTCTCAGAGAGTTACCATAAAACAGCAGATCCATAACTTTTTGCCTGCATGCCCCCATTTTGAGACTTAAATATAATCAGAGAAACATAGGAGTTGGAAGGTACCTCAAGGGATATCAAGTCTATCCCGTTTGGACGCAGAATGACTACAGCTACAACATCCCAAACAGATAACAGAAACAGAGATTCCCAATCTCTTTTTAACACAACACCCACCCACCCCCTGCCCCGATGGAGAACCTACAAACTCCATAGGCAATTTGTTCCATTACCGCACAGCTCTTACTGGAACGATGTTTTTCCTGATACTTAACTGGACTCTCCCTTCCTGTAATTTGGTCCCATTGTTTCTAGTCCTGCCCCTTGTAGCAATGAAGAATGGTTCCTTGCCCATCTTCTTGGTGGGAACCCTTTAGATATTTGAAGATTGCTATTGTGTCTCCCCTTACTCTTCTTTTTGCTAGGCTCAACATATATAGTTCCTTCAAACTTTCCACATAAGACTTGGCCCAAATAATAATAAAATATCATTGATAAGGTATAATACACTACAATTACAAAATAGCATACAAAGGAGATAAATGAAAATAAAATAAAATAAAAGCATAGCCTCTAAGCATCATATCAACAATCAATCAATCTTAAGATCAAAAGATTCAAGAGGTTCAGTAGCTAATGAGACAGATTAACATTCCCATCACTTTGGGCATATAAAATAGATATACAAGTAACCCTACTTCCTATCCCACGAAGAGAATACAATTTCCAAAATTAACACAAAGGGAAAAAAGGCTTACTTAACCATTTCTGGACAAAAGAGCAAAGATTTTCTATTCCTCTCCAGCAACCAGACAAAAGTTGCAATAAGTACAAAATACTAATCTTTCTGAGGGGCCAAAAGCCTACTCATTCTTTGAGCAACAGTCAAATAATCTTTTCCACCAAACACGGGGGGTAATTCAATTATTCCTTAGATCGTCATGTTGGGAGCAACTTAGTAACACGTGTTCTAGAGATTCCTGTACGCCACAGCCATGAGGGCAGAGACGAGATTCTTTTGGGGTAACATTATATCTCCCAAGCAAGACTGCTGATTCTAACAGGTGAAATCTCATCTTTGTAAAGCTCCTACGTAGGTCACAGGAGGGGATGACATTTAGATAATGTTCCAACCCAAATGTAATTTTATTCTGCACCAACCAAGGTGCCACTTTCCACCTATGTAGCTCACTCACATCCCCCTGGCGAGCAATATTCAGGGCTCTAGATCGCAGCAGGCATTTCTGCTGCCTAGGATTTAGCTCCCCAAATACCTGGCTAGACAGCCCCAATTCACCCAAGTCATTAATAAAGATGTAAAATAGCACTAGACCACCACTCAATACCTCCCTCCCTCAAGTTTGATGAGCCATTGATGATAATTTTGAACATGGTTCTTCAACCAGTTGTGAATTCACCTTATTGTCGTGTCTGCCAGCCTGCCCCATTAACCCTATAGATAGCAACAAATTCCTGGAATGTATACCCTATGTTAACTGGGATTGCAACCCCATCCAGAGATGCTGTGTTATCACTTGAGATCCTGACCCACAGTTTGGGAACCTATGCCATAAGACCAGCAGCCATGCTAGTCCCATAGGAATATGCATGATGACTTCTCAACTCAAAACAAATTTAGTGGCAGAATTTACTACCCACAAAAAAGGTGTTACACATCACTGTAATTCTAGAATAAACACAGAATTGAGCCTTTAATTTATAAACCGTGTCAACATTCCACCCCCCCTCCACATTTCTCAACATCTGGAAACAGAGAAGCCAAGTTTTTTCAGGGAGTGCATTACAGTTAAAAAAAAGAAGAAGAAGCAGCTGTGTCCATTTTATTCTAGCCAATTTATTTAAAATTAATTATTTCTTCCAGGTGATTTTAATCACACAGACAATTTTTGCAGTTTTCTTACAACTTTCTTAATGGTCTCTCTCTACATTCTTGCTATGCCAAATTTCCACTCAAACAACAGGGTCACAAAAATGCATATATCCTTGCAATTCTCAGTTATGAGGACCTTCCATGTTGCAAGCTAGCAGGAGGTGGTAAAAAAATGAACAGAATTGTGATTTTTTAAATCAACATTCTTATGTAACTAGATGCAGTACATGAATGCACATTTCTACCTTTTACAACACCCAGATGACAGCAGGACTCCAGATATAGTACTAACCTTCACCTACTTAATACTTCCCAGATTTGCTGTTCTGGGAACATTTAACTCAATAACTCCATTTGTTTGAGATAAAAATGTATGGGCACTGACACCCATCTGCAAAAAGCAGGATGTCAGCAATTTCAACTAATTTAAGTCATGCCACAAAAAGGCATTTGAGAAAGACTTTCAGTCCTTATATCTGTCATAAGTTCATAACACTAACAGCAGCAAAGGCTCCTCAGACTAGGAAGGGCAGACAATGTAAACAATATGGTCTTATCTGTGGCCAAAAACTTGTTTTAGGCATCCTCTTCATTCATCAAGCTTTGCCCCCTTGTTTCCAGAGACCACCCATCTTTAGAGTAGAGGGGTGCTCTAGGGTATGTTCTCATGAATACATCAGATCCTGGGTTTTTAAAATCAGCAGGAGTTACTCTGAAGTAGTAACTACCTCCCCCTGTTCTCACGAGAGCTATCCGGGGGAAGGGGGGGGGGGCACTCCTCTTTCCAAATCACTGTGCTTTGGAACTTCCAGGGAACTCTCAGCAGAGAGGGCTGAAGTAACAAGCAGTCAGTGAGGCTGAGACACTGTGTGAGAGACATACTGAGGAGAAAGTACTCAGACTTGCTAGGACAGGGGAGGACTACATGCAGAAGATGGACAAAGGAAATTCCCCTAATGTACACACATGCATGAACTACACCCAATCAAGAGCCCCTTTTCCACTTTAACCCTGCTTGTTTAGAGATAATTAGTTACCACCTTTTGTTAGGAATTAGGGAATTAGCTCTCTTTGGATCGGGGGACCCACACACCCTGGTTTGCACATGAGACATTCACATAGAAGGGATCTTAAATCATAGTTATAGATTTATTTAGTTGTTCACACATTTATAAAACCCAGTCTGTAATGATCCAGCAGCAGTTACCTAGCTATACAATATCCCACACCCAAAGTCAGTCTTACATGTCTTGAAAGCTCAAAACGGTGGATGTCATCTGTCAGGAGCAGGAGATAGGGTTGTAGGACCCCCTATGGAGGGGTCCCGGAAAGGGTCAACAGCCCACGAACACCAAGTTAGATGCCAAGCGCTGAGACAACGTTCTGGTCTCTGCTTCAGTCTTTTATAGTGTTTTGGGGAGAAGATGTTCTTCAGTATGCATATTCCAGGGTGCTTGATTGTGCAATGTGCTTGCTGGTATTCATCTTACAGAGTCTGGCTGTCATCTCCCTTTCCCATCCATCTGGAGCCTGGGTGCTAATGGTCACATTCCCAGTTTGTTTGTTAGTCAGGGTGGGCACTTGATAACAGGACATCTTTTTCCCTCCCTTCAGGCAGGGAGTAGATATGCCTTTATCATCTGTGCTGGTGCAAAAAGGGTGATGGCCGCTTGAATGGCTTCTGCTTGTCAGTTGGCAACTCCCTGAGCAGAAACATCTCCTCCTTCCCCTCCAGGCGTGAAGGAGATATTCTTCAGGGGTGTTCAAGCACCCTCTCATCAAGCCCCTTTGTTTTAGTCTTTGTCAGTGCTTTGTTCCAGGCTGGGTGCGGTTGGTCAGCAATATGATGTAAATCACTGGTCTTGCAAGACATGATGATGTGGTTGGGAGTTTGTGAAAGTCATGTGAGATTATTTCCCACACAGCCTACCTGGCTATTTCTAGAGATCCTGCCTACTGGATCAGTACAGAGAATTCAGAGCTTTGGTACAATAGTTACATGCATTTTCAAATATGGTCATTGGTTCCAGTATATTAATTCTCATAGTATATTACATACAATTAAATCGCAACAGTTTCACAACATCCCCCTTTTTAATCCCTGTGCTTAAGCGAATGTAGGCAAGGCTAAAGAAGAGTTGGGGGGTAGCTAATTCCAAACACACATTTGAACAAACCCTAAAAGAGCAGTTAAAATATACTCAAGGAGCAACACACAGAGAGTGTGTTGGAAACGTCTTGGATAGATTGCTGTGACATTCTGACTGCTCACAAAGAGCTAACTCACAAGGAAAAGACAAATTACCCTGGGAGTTATTTATTTATTGTAAAATTTTGTACCCCGCCTCTCCTGCTGAAGGCAGCTCAGAGCGGCTAACAATTTAAAAAACAACATTATAAATGCATTAATACATTATAAAAGGAGAAACTGAAAAATATAAACCGAGACACACACACGCCCACCCCATTACCCTCTGCCCCTTCCCATCACAAATCCCCCTCACCAAAGGCCTGGCAGAATAGCCAGGTATTGCATAATCGTCAAAAAGAAGGGAGGTCCGGGGCCAATCAGGCTTCTGCCAGAAGGGAGTTCTACAGCCTAGGTGTGGCCACTGAGAATGCCCTCTCCATAGTCGCCCCCCGAGAAACCCAGGGGACTTCAAGAAAGGTGCTCTGTCCTGGTCGACTGCAGGGGTCAGCGCAGGGCCCGGGGAGTAAGGCGATCCTACAGGTAGGTAGAGCCCAAGCCGTTTAGGGCTTTATAGGTAAGCACCAACACCTTGTATCGGGCCCCGAATACTATAGGCAGCCAGTGCAGAGAGCGGAGAACAGGTGTAACGTGCTCACAGTGACCTGTTCCTACAAGAAGGCAGGCCGTCATACTCTGCACCAGCTGCAGTTTACAGACTATCACCATGGGTAACCCCATGTAGAGTGCCCATTTACCCTGAAGCATGCACAAAGCTCCTGAATTCTGGAGTACTTTTTTATCCCTAGAATGCAGGAAGGCCTTACTCCAGATTCAAACCAAGGTAGTTTACCCGAAAATAATTGTCAGACTATCCTGGAATAAAATTATTATTATTATTATAAACATTTATATAGCACCAGCCATGTACCTGGCGCTGTACAGAACATAGAAATAGATGCGGTCCCTGCCTGTGGCTTACAATCTAAAAGACAAGGAGGGGGAGACAGGGAGAGGGGACAGTGGGAGAGACAGGGGAGAAGGCAAACAAACATTCAAGCGGATGCGAAGTCCCAGGTGCGTGTGCTTGGCCTGGTTACAATCAGGTTGGTTGCAGCAGTCCGCAGAGGAGGGCAGACAATAGGTATATGGGAACGTCTAGCAGGCATTGGGAAAGGCGGCGAGGAACCGGTGGATCTTGAGGAGGGATTTGAAGGAGCGGAGGGAGGGGACAAGGCAGATGTGGGTAGGGAGGGAATTCCAGGCATGGGGGGCAGCGAGGGAGAAGGGTCGAAGGTGGTTAGGTGAGCAGGAGAAACGAGGGAGAGTGAGGGAGGGGACAGAGGAAGAGCGGAGAGCGCGTGCAGGAGTGCCTAAGGAGATTAGGTCCGAGAGGTAAGGGGGAGCTTGGTTGTGGAGCGTTTTGAACATGAAAACCAGGAGTTTAAACAGGATACGTTCAGGAAGGGGGAGCCAGTGGAGAAGAGAAGAGGCTGCACATGGTCAAAGCGATGGGCAGAGTGAATGACCCACCTTGGCAGCGGAGTTTTGGATTGCGATAAGGGGGGGGACAGGTGAGAGCGAGGGAGGCCAGCAAGGAGGAGGTTGCAGTAATCGAGGTGAGAGATAACCAATACCATGGCATGAACAAGGGTTTTGGCCAAGGAGGTAGAGAGAAAGAGGCGGATCCGAGCAATGTTATGGATGGTCAATGATCTTCATGTGAGAGTGAGGATAGTTATAATGGGGTGAATGGCAGGGTAACATGCTTGTGTTAAACTCAGATATTAATTCAAGCTGTGTACACATATCAAACTTATTTTATGCTCAATGAATCTTGGGGGGGCTGTGTGCTGGCATGTTGGTGGCAGTTGGCATCAGATAAGTTCATTTCATTAAGTTTCACAAAATGCAGAATGAAATTTAATTGGCCCCAAAGGCCAATGAAATGAATAATTGTGATCATTCATTCAAATCGCATTTATGTTGCTGTTTAAGCAGCAGGGTGGGGCTATCCTTGTTTTTCATTTACAAAATTGCAAGACCATGCTGCTCGCAAAGAGAGGAAATAAGAAGGCAATCTTGGACACACATGCATCCCTGCCAATATACTTCCATCTCAACCTAAGATTTCAGCGTTAATCTCTCCTGAATTAGACACGTTGAACTGTGCCTGAGTTTTGCAACACTGACAAATGGAGGTTAGGATGAGGCAACAACAAAGTATTTTAAATTTACATCATTTGTGACAGGAGGTGGGACCCGAACCCAACGCTCTACTATCCCACGGGGCTAGCTGCCCCTCTGTTGTTAATTGCAGTTTACAATATTACACACAGTTGAATTAGATTTATGAAGGAGTAACTGTACTGGATAAAATTGTTTGTCTCTGTGTGCTTATGTAACATTTTCAAGTGAGGATTCTGGTGTATGTTTTTTTAAAAAAAACACAAACAAACATACATTTATTTTGCCAAACGAACAGGGCTATTTAGTCTATCTTCCCTGTCTCCTGCGACATGCTGAAAACAGAGAAGAGTTCAGAAAAAGGCACAAACGTCAGTGTCAATCTGGAGAAGATTCTTGAACAGACATTTGACAACTTGCCTCATTCGGTCTTCAAAACTCTGGGCGTTTTAGCACGGCTCTGTTGATCCCCTACATAATTTCCCCTCAGAGTCCAAAGCAGTGTGTTAAAATATTAGACCTTAGATACCATGCTGCATATAAATAAGACATTAAAATATGGGGGAAGTAGTGATATAACCATGAGATACTTGTGCTGTCAAAAAAATGAAGATGTCAAGAAAGTGACTTTGCTTTTTCAACAATCCACAGACATCCCTATTTTTTTTTAAAAAAAAAACCAAACCTATTAGCCGACACACCAGAATTTGCAGCTCAAATACTGAACCTCTGCTAACCTACTGCGCTTGGTAACACTAAGATGGAAGCAAAAGTGACCTTCAATTTAGGAACACTCCTTTACAGTTCAAGTAACACAGCTCACATGAAAGCATTACATACTTCATTATGTCCAATGCAACGTGATTTGTTTCCAATGCAACGTGTAAGAAAAAAAAAATTAGAACTCCCATTCCCATTCTAAAAAGGAACTGAATATCCAAGTCCTCCAGATCAACAGGATACTTAATTAACTCTGTGCGTTTGAGGGGTGGGGAGGAGTGGAGAGGGTTGGTTCTTTTCATTAAAACAGAGTCAGTGCCAGACTTATGGTCCATCGGCTAGATTCTCTCCCCAAAAGTGGCCAACTTCAGTTGCTTTAGAGAAATGGTAAGCTCTCTGGGGTAGGGACCTGTCTATAACTATCAATTGTACAGTGCCAGGTACACTGCTTGCGCTATATAAATAATAATAATAATACACAATGGGTTATAATGGGAGTGATCCATTCCCTGCTATTCACTCCAAGCCCCTGACAGTCAGAGATCTCGTATCCTGTCCAACTTGACTAACCACCATTTATTGCAAGACTCCGCCCCCACCCCCACCCCCTTCCCCACAAAAAAACCGCTGTAGACTCCCTGGCCAAAGAGAAGAAAACACAAATCTTTCTATCAAAGGCATTCTAAACCACAGTGCTACCCATGCACACAGACAATCCCAGAACTTCCCATAAAACAGGTCCCATATTCCTATGGTAATTTCATTCCAAAAGCACAGGAACAAGCTCTCTCCAGATGCCTGTCCCCATTTTTGTCCAGCAGCTTGAAGCAAGGGAAACTGTGGTCCAGATGATGAATATTAGTGTCTGCCAGATAAACACTAAAAAACTCTGGCTGTTCTGGCCGTCTGGAAAGTCTGACTCCAGGCTGTAAACACAAGCTGGCCTCCTGCCTCAGTTTCCTTGAAACCTCTATCAGTATAGCTAGAGAATAAATTACACAAATCCAAGTATAAATAGACACACGAGCTCACAGCCTCTGGACACAACTACATCAATAGGACATCATTCTCAAATATTTACAACCCTGTTTATTAAAAGGGCTGCATTAAAACAGCAAATCCCCCTCTTTCCTTCCATCTCCACGACACAGCGAAAAGCAGACATATGAACAGGGACTACAAGAATCCACTTGCCTGCTTGCCTCTGGAAAGTACATTTTTTGGTCTGGTAGTTGCAGACAAATAAAAATTAAAATTATATGAGAGAGAGATGGGTGTGTGTGTGTGTGTGTGTACATTATATATATATATATATATATATATATATATATATATATATATATATATATATATATATAATATATACACACATACACACACACATACACACATTTTATATATGTGTTTTATTTTTACTGTTCTGCTCATGAACCCCAACCAACTCCTTCGCTAAACATATCCTTCATATTCAGCCCATCTCCAGTAAATCCTGAGCAAGGTCCCAGCTAAACTACTCCAGCTAACCACCAAACTACTCGTTAATCCCCACTAGAAAGTTCATGCTTCTATTATTAATAATTAATTATTTTAGATTGATGGAACTATGTGCCTGACACTGAACAATCATTCAGTTAGAGACAGGTCCCTGCCCCCAGGGTCTTACAGTCTAGAATGGGCAAGGGAGAGACAGGGACAGATTCATGAAGTTGAGAAGTCTCAGGTGCACGTGCTTAGCTTAGTTACATGGGTGGAGGGAACCCCAAATGATAGGACAACAGAAGGCGTAACACCAAGTTTAGGGCTGTAAATGGAAGGGCATTTCTTGACTCAAATGTTCCAAGGATATATAGTGATATAAGGTGTTCAGGCAGGTAGCCAGGCTTTAGGGATCACCAGGGCTGTAAAAATACATACAGTAAGTAGTTCACTGGCCAAGCATAGAAGATTACTCGCCAGGAAAGAACTTGCAATGGGGGAGGAGATCTGGAGCTGGAAAAATCCACTTGCCAGGGACAAGAAGAGCAGGCAAGAAGTTTTTTTGTTTGTTCTTTTAAAAATAGCTCTAGGGATCATCATTTACAATTGCATTCATAAACAAGGAGCTTTTGACATGCAGGTAAAATCACCTCAACATAGGTTACACCACCAAAACTGGGCTCTGACCTGCTAAGAAATGACCACGTGCAAATAAACTCCTACAATCTGCGGTTGCTTTATCCTCAGGTTGCAAGAAAGACTTACCTGTAGATTAAGTAAGTATAGTTCACCCCTGTTCAACCCAGGGTAAACATTCGAATGACTCCAGATTTATCATGCAAACTGCAGAGCATCATACGAACGCTTGGGCAGGTAACTGCCTCACCCAAACATGACCCGCTGAAGTTCTGGAGGTCTCAGATTAGCCTCAAGTATAGTGAGTAGTGACACGTCTGCCTAGAGGCAACAGGCATGGAGAGACCAGCATTAGAAAGAAAGGACAAGGGAGAAAGAAGTCCTCTGCTCTGATGCTGCTAACTAGGAATCGACGAGTAGAAACACGTCCAAAAGAATGAATACCTACCCTCAGAAAAGAAAACAGATAATACCTACTAAATCATCCAAAGGCTTCTCCCTCTTCCGCGGCTCAATTTCTTCTCTTCTGGATTAAGCTATAGAGCTAGCTCGCCTACCTCAGCCACACACCGAGAACAGAGACGCTGCACTGCCTGGATGAAAGACCATCTGAGCGACCTTAGCTGCAGCCCAAAGCATCTCACTATCTCCTAGATGTTGAACAGCAGGGGGTGATGAGGCAGAGCCCTGCAGAAATCCAGAGCCCTGGAGCAAATGAGGCACAAATCACCCTCAGGGATATCCCCAGAGAAAGAACAGAATCAACAAATAGTTGCTGTGTCCAGTCCTGACAACCTGCAGGCAAATGTGCTCTTATCAAAATAAATAAAATAAATAAAGTCAATGGGGCAACCAGATTGGTATGAACACTTGACCTGGCACATCACTAGGATAAGAATAGTCAAAAATCTTAAGTGCAATCTCCACACCATGTGAATGTGCAGTACAGAAGCCAGAGTGGCGGGGGCAAGGAATTGACAAAGCTGCCAAATTCAGGTAATGGTTTCACAAGCAGAAACCCTGCGATTGTTTCCTAGAGAAAAGCTGATCTCCATAAACACAAGTGACAAACTCAGCAAGGTAGCCTGTATTTTTCCCCTCTTCTGCCCAAAACCCATACTACTCATTCCCTTGGTACATGAGTGCCCTGGCTTGGTAGAAAAGTGGCTGAGGCATGCACTAAAGAGGGTTGAGGAATCTTTCCCTTGTGTGAGTCACTTTGAAAGTTAATATAAGCTGTGAGTACTGGATAGGAGTTGGGGATGAGGATGCTTACATGCATCTGTGCCATGGATCCATCCTTTATCCTTGATTGCATACCTCCTCTCTGCTTCCTTCCCCAGAGCTCACTCTTTCACTGCTTGAGGGTAAAGAATGGATTCATGGGCCAGATCCAGAAACCTGAAAAGGGTCAAATAAAAAAGTCAGACAGACAGGATTTGGCCGCCAGCCTGCAGGTTCCCTACTCCTGCACTAAATTCACTCGCTTCCTTATGCTTTGGAGCCATTCTATAATCCTTCCTTTCTGGTCAGACGTTATCTGTATAATCAATATGGTTCTGGATAAACCTCTTACCATTCTTCCCTAAAAATCTTATACTGGGTTTTATCCACAAAAACTGGAAACTCTCTGGGTCACAGTACTCTGCCTTAAGAGGGAAGCTTTGGTTGCTAAAAGAATAATCCTGCAAAAGTGGAAGAGCAGGGCCTCCCCAAACATCCAACACTGGTTCAGTGAAACGCACCTTTGCCAGACTGGGGGAAAGTGGGTTAGAACACGTGTTCTGACCTGCTGTGACCTGAGCTGGATCAGGTCCACTATGGCTGGGTCACCATGGTGGCCATTACTGGCTGCCATGGCTGCCCATCATGGCAGGGAGCAGGGCACTGGGAGTGGTGTGGGGATGGGGCCGGCCACTGGCACAACTGCTGCGACCACTGCCCTGGACAGACTGCCTGGGCAGCAAGATGACTATCAGCCGTACTCATATGTGACCGGTGGCTTGAGCTGCCCCCAGTCGTGTCAGCAGCTGCCCCAGCAAACCCAGTCCGGGTCATGTTGGCGGCATGCTGCTGTCATATGTGCTTCTACCCAATGTAGCTCAGATATCTTTTATTTGGCCTGATTCTGTTGTTAAGAGTGCACAAGCTTTGGGGCATACAGGATCTTTCCTAAGCTAGTAACAAGTCAGCTTGTCAGAATACATCCTGGTGCATTCACGGAAAATGTTTACCCACAATTACTCTTGGATTAGCTTACCCAGGGTGAGATAAAATCATTTAATCTTCCTGCTGCTCTCTCGGGATAAATTACTTCTTGATCCATTATTGATATATTTATTATTATTATTATTAATAATTAGCACCAGCCGACGCCTGGCACTGTACAATCAGTAGTTCTAGAGAGGTCCCTACCCCCAAGGGGCTTACAATCCGAGAGAGAAAAGGAAGGGGGGGGGGGGGACAAGAGAGAAGTAAACGTGAGACAAGGATACATTCATGAGGTTGAGAAAATGCAAGTGCACATTTTTAGCTTAGTTACAGGGAAGAGATTCTGAGGGAGGGAGGGAAGAGGAAGCAATTTCACTCATGATGTGGGGTAATTTCAGATGTGACGGGCCTGGAGGCCTGCCACGCTTAACCGGGATCCGTCTCAGATCCCAGTCTGTGATCAGGCCGGCCGTCCTTCAGATGCGCCGGCCTGATCTCTACCGGGGTTTGGAGAGGGGCGCCCACCCACAGGGAGATGGACGGGCACAGCGGCCAATGAGACCATTGTGTTCGATCCTGTACCATGGTTAGGGGCATGATTCCGGAAAGGGGCAAGGTAACTGACTTTACTTTTGCCTCTTTCCTGATCGTGGCCAATCTAACCATGGTTCTGAACCTGCGGCCGGCCGCAGGTCCAGAACCGTGGTTAGCTTTGACCCCCGTCAGAGATTCACCATGGTGAACATTTGGCGGGGGTCAAACAGACGTCCATGCACTCGCCGCCACCACAGGGGATCAACTGTGATCCTCTGGTGATAGGCAATTTCGTAATGCCCGAAATTACCTATGGAATAGGAGATTCCACACAGATTCATCCCAGTTAGGAGCAGGTAGGTGAAATGACTTTACCGCAGAGTAAAGTAACCCAGGAATAATTTATCTGGGGGTAGTCTCTTTGTGTGAACGTGGTTTAGTTACACACAAAGGATTTGTTTAACAATTATTTACTTTTAAAAGAAATTATCAAGAGTTACCTATGTAGCAAAGTCAAAGTGTGTGTGTATGTGTGAGGGAAGCTATACTGATAATATACCATTTATTCATGTCTTTTTCTCCTGGATTCCTGTTTATAATTCCATGCACTTCATTGTCCTCAACACTGACCAAAGAAGGGCACAAACCCCTAATGGTGAACTCAGATTAACTTCTTCAATGATAGGACTGCATGACAGCTGTGCTGATCTACTGGTAGAGGAGAGCATGATGCTGCTGTTTAATGACGCTGGGGTCATGGACTGCTTTTTGGTTAACTGCTGAAAATGAAGTGAATGCCTTATCGAGCCTATTATCAGCAGCACGATAAGGAGCAAGCAACTACCAAGAGCACAGGAACGTTTTCCACTGGATTTAATTCCATACTTTCCTGAATTTGGAATGGTGAAGTATCCTACAGCACCATTAACTGTCACTGAACAAAGTTTATGTTGCAGTCAGGCAATCTGAAAAGCATGCTGGAACAGAACGACTGCCTTGCAAGATTACAAGGAAACCAAGACCAGAGACTTATTATTCAGCTCCAGTTTCAGTACAGACATACCGTACGGGGAACAGAACTAAGATTTTTCAGTGACGGTCAGATCAGATCATTAAATTGTCCTTAAGGAAGGGGATCTTGCATACACACAGCTCAGAATGTAACACACACACAGCTCAGAATGCAACAGGATTTTTAATGTGGCATCTGCAAATTACAAGTTGCACAAGCAAGTCTGAAAGCCAGTTTGTTCTTAGACAAGGCACCTTGGGTGCAGCACATGAGAGAGTGGGGAGGCTACCATGCCTTGGGTTGCTTTACCCCACTCTGGGCAGCCGGGCCATGCAATGCAGTACATTGGGTGGCTGGTGCCCGTCAGATGTTCCCCCATCCTGGGGCAGGTGAGAGCAGCTGGCTGGCTGCTATGCAAAATGTCCATGGGAAAATTGGTAGGGCTACTTGTGTGGAGGGGGGCTCTGTTTCCCCTGCCAGAGCACTGCTACGGGGCTTTGAGCGGCTGGCACTGTCACTCATTGCCATAACACAGCCAGAGGCAGAATCTCGGTCAGGCCAGAGGAGGAAGGCAGAGCTGGGCAGGGCAGAGCTAGGTACCCGCTCAGGTTTCCAGCACCGCCGTCCACCCTGGCCAAGGCAGCAGTGGCCAGTCCGCCCAGTTTCCCTGTGACTATCTGCCTGGCCCCCCGCACTGGCCCATGATTGCCCGCCATGAGGCTGTGTGGGAATCGGGCTGCCGCAGCTCATATAACCTCACCCCTTATTTCAAAGGCAGGGGGGCATTATATAAATAAAATAATAATCATCTAGCCAGAAAGAGCTGCACCAGTGATTCTCAAGCTGGGGAGAAAGCTGGTAGGGAGAAGAGGTGCAGCTACCAGACCAAAATTCCAAAATGGTGGTGGCCCCACTCCCTCCTACAATGTGAATTTTCATTGGTGCTGCAGCCACAATCAGAATTCATGTTCCAGAAGCAGGCAAGTTGGCACCATTTTAGAAATCTCCCCAGCTCATGCCCTCTCAGTTAAAAAGAGTAATGGTAGCAGCAGCAGGAACACCACAGGTGTAAGAAGGGAATGAGGGACAAGGGGTGGTGGAGAGAGATGTGACAATAGGGACAGAGAAGGCAAGGTAGAGAGTTACGGGGAAAGGGATCTATGCAAGCAGTGGAGACATCCACATACAAGAGGAAGGCAGACAAGGTCTAAAAAAGCCTTGAGAACCACTAGTCTAACACTATGAAGCTTGTAACCCAACCACCTTACACTTGCTTTACAACAGATGTTCCCAGGACATTGCCTGCGAGACTCCATTTTGAGACTTAATTATAATTCCATGACCCAGACAGTAATAAAAACAGGCAAAAATATATCAAATATCAATCACACAAGCCCTTCTGCAGATGGCACGACCCCATGTGTGGTCTTTGAACAACCCATTAAAAACATTACAAATTCTAGAGCAACCACTGTTTTAGCAGCAACCGTATATTTTGTTGGAGACACACCCTTGCTGTTTGTCATCAGACACACATAGAGCAAGCAATTCCCCAGCATTTGGAAGAGTCTGCCTGAACCAAAACAACTACTTTTTGATGGAGACATCAGCAAGCCTGCTTCATACAAAGATCTGGAAACCTCTCATATATGTCCACCCTTCATTCACTCTGACAGAGGGGACAGATGCTAGCTCTTCATCCATAATGGCTGCTCAGCAGGACACAACAACAAGGAAGCACAGATAATCCATCTGTTTACCAACTCTAAAGATGCCATCAAGACAGACCTGACTTAGCAAAGTCAAGTCAAGACTCAATTGTGCAATGATGCCGAAAACAGCTTGGTCACCACCCACCACCACACGCAGTTCAGTCGTTCTCAACTTTTAGCAGGGCGGAGGGTTTCAGTGTTGACCAACATTAGCAACACAGAATGCAGCAGCCTGGAATGGGTCACCCGGAACATATTGTAGTGGATTGTCAATCAAGGGGTTTGCCCGTAAAATGTATTACGGGGATTCCCGCTATTTAACAGGGAGCCACTGGACCAAAACTCAATGCAACAGCGAACAGTTTTTAATATAACAAGGATTGAAATCACTTATATTAACTTGGAAAGCATCTCACACCAAAACCATGAATGTCCAGGTCTGTAAACAGTGTGGCTGACAGCACTGTCCTCCCTGAACTGTTGCCGACGGGGACGATGGCGGTGACGGTAGGGGTCCCCTTTGTCCAAGGTCTCAGTCCTTATCTGCAAAGCACTTTACTGACCATTCTGCCAGCCGATCTCTTCCTCCTGGCACACAGAGGGGTTACCTCATTGCTCCTTTCCACTGTCCTTGTACAGGTCCCTTGTGTAATTCCAAGGAGCTGGTCCCTTCTCAGTCCTGCCGACTCCTCAGTAGTCAGCTCCTCTCCTCGTTAGATCAACTGCCCCCCCCCCTTTAAAAACCACAACATTCCACCCCCATCACCCCCACCAAGCCACCGCCCGGCTTCTTACTGGCTCATGCCAATGTTCCATTTCAAGAGGGGAGGGGGAAAGAGTCAAAAACCCACACCTGGCAGCACTGACTAGCAGCTCTGTTACATTTTACGCCCCCCGCCTCAGACAGACACATCCACCTTGTGTCTTTTTCCATTAATCTTCCCCATGATCGCCAAACTGGGGCTCTGATCTGACATTCACTCCTGCTAGTGGGTAACTCTGGTTCATGCATTTCTGCCTTCTTCTTCCCAGAGTCCAGTGGTTCCAGAGGTGCTATGACCTCACTCTGCTCAAGTGGTGGTTCAGCCTCTCCAAGCTCACTCTCTGGAACCATGTTAGGCTCCTCCCTTGATGTACTTGCCACAGGTTGTTGCTGGGGTAACTGTGTGCTAGGCAACCATACATAAGGTGCATCTCTGTGCCTGCCTGTCACCAGAATACTGTCTCCTACCTGCACTGGCCTGTACTCCTCAGGGCTTCCTGGCACTGTACCTTTGGGCTGCACCGGCTGTGGGCTCTCCCCTCTAGCCACATTTTCACCTATAGCTCATCCTATATAAGGTTTCAAAGTTGTAATGAACTGTACATCAAATCCTTGTTCTGAGACATTCCGGTTCGTAGAACACCTTGCCTACTTTTGCAACTATCCTATAAGGGCTTAAAATTTTGGTTGCAGCTTGGGACACTTTCCCTTTTGCCGCTTCCTCTCTTGGAGCCAAACCAACGCCCCTATTTTATAAGTCTGTGGTGTCATCTTCATATCAAAGTAAGCCTTTTGTCTCCGAAACACTTTACATTGATGTTTTTGAACAGTGTCTTGCACTGTCCTCGTATATCGCTCTGATTGTTGAAAAAACTATTTCACAGAATCAAATGACCTTCCTGGTGGCCTATTCGGTATGACATCTATAGGCAGGGTAATTTCCCTCCCCAGAGTGACAAAAAATGGATTGAAACTAGTAGATAATTGAACACTTTTCTGGTAAGCGATCACCACAAAGTGCAGTGACTCATTGCAATCTGTCTGATTGGAGTTCACAAAACTTGATAGCATGTTAAGCAGCATCCAGTTCAATCACATCCTGATTCAGGATGATACGGAGTAGTGGTCCTGGTTTTATGGATCTCTAATAAGTTGGAGAGATCTCTGAATAGGGTGGATTCAAAGTTATGTCCCTGGTCAGTATGGATAGTTCTTGGGTGTTCTGAAATGGCATATTATTTCTTTTACCAGAACTTGGGTGATGGTAATAGCCTCTTGATTTGGGATGGCATATGCATCAGACCAATTGGTGAAATAATCTGCTACTACTAATAATATAATATATTTGTTTCCCTGACTAGTGCATGATAATGTACCCAGGACATCTAATAAAGCAATCCGATCCCAAGACCTTCTTTCTCTGGAAGACCCTAACGGTGCATGAGGAGATGCACCTGTTTCCTTTCTAGCAACGCACACCTGGCAAGAACAGTACCATTCTCTTACTGAATTTTGCCACCCTGGCCAACAGTACCGATTACAGACTTTCTCCATGACCGTCTCAATTTCCAGATGACCTGCCGTATGGTCATCATGAAGAGCACTTAGCACTGTGGCAATAAAAATGTTCTGGAAGTATCACTTGTTCAAATCTGTTCCCTGTGGAAAAATTAACTAAATCCCTTACTAACAGTTCATCTCTCACCAACAAAGAATTCCACACTCCTTTGTATGGACCTAAGAGGAGAGGCGGTGTAAAATTTTGTTTGGCAGAGATTTTGGCAGGCAGAGATAAAGGTTGAATGGTGTGTTTTCGGTTGGGTTTTTTGGGGGGTGGAGGGATTTTCCAGGGAATTTTTTATTCTATTTTGTATTTTTATTATTGCATGTTTTGGTTTTTGTAAACCGTATTGCAGTTTTATTAATGTGCGTTTTGGGTTTTGTAAACTGCCTTGAGTCTTTGGGGAAGGGCAGGTTTATAAGAAAATATAAATTTTACTAAATAATCAGGTTTGGAATGCTCCTTTTAAATGGGGAATTTTTATACTGTTTGGGGTTTTATTTTGGTGTTATATTTTTAAATACCTTTTGTTATCCTCTCTGAGCCTTAAGGTACGAACAAGTTATAAAACTCAATAAGATAATAAGTGGATTAATTTTTTTTAAGTGCAAGTGAGATGAGTAACAAGTCACATCCAGCACAAACTCCTTCAAGGCTCCACATGGCCTTACTCCTTTTTTTCTCATCTCATTTCCTGCTATGTTCTCACTTTCTCCTCCTCTCCCACCACCCTCACCCTAAACCATTTTCACCCCTTCTCTTATGCTGCCCCCTATGCCTGGAACTCCCTTCCTTAACACATATGCCCTGCTGCCTCCCTCCTCACCTTCAAATCTCTCTTCCATCAGGCTATCCCTGGCTCCTCACCCCCTCACTAATGCTTATTCTACTGTCCTTTCATTCAAGATTACCTTTAACGAAGGTAAGCATGGACACCTGCAACTTCTCAACTTTGTGACTGTACCGCCATCTCTCCCTACGTCCTCCCTTCCCTTGTCTACCCTAGACTAAGCCCAGTGAAGCGGGGACCAGTCTCTAAATAATGATTATTTAATACCAAGCACATTGCTGGCACTATATAAATAACAATAGTAGAAAAGACAGCATCTCTTCAGTTTGCATTTTATAGGTAATAAGTGGGTTAAGAAAAATCAATCCAGACAATAAAAGCATCAGTGCAACAGTCATGTCCCTGATAGCTAAAATAAATCATGTTTACTGGTTTAACGGTTGCTTAACCGGCCAAGGCAAACTAGTCTTCTATCCCAATGAAAAAGCAACTAGTCATTGTTATGACTGAAATCCATGATACCAGTGGCAAGTTTCTCAATGGAAGTAGAATCAGGCCAGAGGTCAAAAAACTCCCCAACAATACGCTGAACAGCAGCAGGGAGCTTTGGAATAACGGTTTGACCACACAATGCTGTCATCCAGGTAACTAACTCCCTAAGCATTCACACAGTGCTCTTCTGCATTATCCATGCTATCTCTGAATCATTTGTATGGCTACCCTGAATTAAACAGGGGTAAGCACTGCTGCAAAGAAATAGCATAAGAACTGTTATCAGGGCCAGGTCAATGGTCTAGCTAGCCCAAAGAATCATAGAATGATAGGGACCTCAAGGCTTATCTAGTCCAAACCCCACTCAAAAGCAGGATGCCCTGTGCCTACACACATCACAGGCAGATGCTTGTCTAGCAAGCTTTTGAGAAACATCCTCTGAAGGATATTCCATTGCCCAACTGCTCTTTCAGTTAGGAAGTTTTTGCTAATATTTATTATTTATGTAGCGTCAGCAATCATGACTAGAGATGGTTCCCTGCCCTCAGAGTCAGTCTTACAATCTAGAATGGACAAGGGAGAGGCACCAAGAATAGAGACAGCAATACATTCATGACACTGAGAAGCTGCAGGTTACAGCGGAAAGAGGCAGATCCTGAACGATGAAGACAGAATAAAGAGAAGCAGAAAGAAGCAATCTATGAGGGTGAGGAGATAGGGAAAGCCAGATGGAAAAGGTAGGTTTTTAAAAAGGGATTTGAAGGTTGAGAGAGCAGAATTTACATGTTCAGGGAGGGAGTTCCAGGCATAGGGGGCAGCATGGAAGAAAGGGAGAAGGCAGTTTAGGAGCAGGTGAGAGTGATGGCAGAGGAGGAGAAAAGATCCAGGTCAGAACATATCAGGAAATGAGAGCAGAAAGACAGAGAGGAGCAAGGCCATGAAGGTGATGACAAGGAGTTTGTGCTGGATGTGAAGGGGGAAGGAAGCCAGTGGAGGGAGGAGAGGAGGGGGTTGAGCATGATCAAAGCGACAGGCAAGGTGGAGTATCTTGGCAGCAGAGCATTGAACAAGAGAGGGTTATGATTAGGGCATGGAAGGCCAGTAAGAAAGACTGCAGTAGTCAAGGCAAAAGATGACTAGAGCATGGACTAGGGAAGCAGTATGGAAGGGCGAAATTTTAGCAATCGTATGCAGAGAGAAGCAACAGGCCTTAGCAACAGACTGAATCTGAGGTGCAAAGGAGATGGAAGAGTTAAAGATGAACTCCAGACCACATGCCTGGAGAATAGGCCAGATGGTGACACCATCGATAGAGATAAGTGAAGAGGGTAGAGTTTAGGGGCAGGAGAGAGAAGGTGAGGAGTTCAGTCATGGACATGCTAACTTGAGTTGCCAATGAGACATGCAAGCAAAGATGTCAGAGGGACCATTATTTATGCAAGAACATTGCTAAGATGCAGCCCTTCCTTACTTTTTCCACTGCCAAGACTGTAGTCCATTTTGAGACTTAAATATAAATCCTGTGACTACAAAACACGCTTGCCCCTCGCAAACTTGCCAATTTCCCCCCTCATTTACTTTGCCTTTCTCCATAACAAAACATTCAACAACACAGCTGCTGATTCGTTGCATCAGGTGACAGAACAGGGATCATCAAAAAGCACAGAAAGCAGCAAGGATTTCACACAACACTGGATGAATTAAGTGTTCTGTCCATTTTGAAAGAATAATCCCCCGCCCCCCAGCTTTCCCCTGCAATATAAATTATATATATATACACACACACACACAAACTGCAGCTCCTATTTCTAGGTATTTATATTTATTTCAGAAACTTGGCTTAAATACATTAAGAGATGTTAAGTGCACATCCGTATTCTTTTCTTCCTGTATGCAGTCTACTGACCAGACAATGGCCGTTTTCAGGCCCTTTTCACATGAGATGCCCTTGCCCATGTGGGCATGTGTCATGCGTCAGTCAGCACCACTGCAGCTGAGTGGGGGTGCGTGCGTGCTCCCATGTTCCACCCATCTCCACCGATCCCCCACACACGGAGGCACTGAACAAAACAAGAATGCCTCCGTGTGCGCAGATGGGGGTGCATCCGTGTGATGGGCTGTCCACGTCGCACACCCGTCACAGTGCACGTCCACCCCCCAACACCACAGCACCGCCCTTCGGCTGTGTCTAGCGGTTGGGGCCGGCAGATGGAGCTGGCGTTGTCAGTATTTGCGGGGGGGTGGGGGGGGGGTGTATTTGTAGCATGTGAAAGGACTCTCCCTCCTGGTGAGAGCAGGAGGTTAGATGGAGGGTCTCTCCCTGGTGGCAGCAGGGTGGAAATAGAAAGTAGATATGGTTCTGATGTTGGGAGAGTGTAATGTGAAAAGACTGATGGGGTATTTTTGTATATGTATTGGGGGTTGGATAGAATTTTTATATGTTCAACTGATTGATTTAGAGGGTTGTATTGTTAATGATGATTTTGTATTAATTGGTGCATTGTGCACACTATGTATTGTTATATATTATGTTGTACGCCGCCTTGAGCCATTTTGAACGGGAGAGTGCGGGATATAAATTAAAAATGGAATGGAAATGGAATAAACTGTTTTTAAACCTAAAACGAGCTCTTAATTTTCTGATTTCACAGAATCATAGAATGTCAGAACTGGAAAGGACCTCGAGGGTCATCTGGTCCAACCCCCGGTTGAATGCAGGATGATACAGCTACAACTTCCTCTGACAAATAGCGGTCAACTTTTTTTCCAGTGACGGAGAGCCTACGACCTCCCTAAGCAATTTGTACCACTGCTGAACAGCTGCTAGGAAATTTTTCCTGATATCTAACCAAATTCTCCCTTCCTGTAATTTGAGCCCATTATTTCTAGTCCTGCCCTCTGTAGCAACCAAGAACAGCTCCTTGCCCATCTTCTTGATGGCAACTCTTTAGGTATTTGAAGACTGCTATCATGTCTCCCCTTAATCCTCTCTTCACTAGGCTAAACATATCAACCTTTCCTCATAAGACTTGCTTTCCAGACCCTTTATCATCTTTGTTGCCTCCTCTGAACCTGCTCCATTTTATCAATGTCATCCTTGAAATGAATGTCCCAAACTGGACACAATACTCTAAGTGAGGTCTGATCACTGCTGAATTAAGTGGACTTATTACCTCCACTGACTTGGAGACAAGGCTTCTGTTAATGAAGCCTAAATCTGCATTAGCCTTTTCTGACGCCAGATCACAGAGCTGACTTGTGTTCAGTTTGCGATCAACCACAATCTATGGATCCCTTTCACGTGCTACTGCCGAGCCACATATCTTCCCCCCTGCTCACCATCTTAACTTTGTGCATTAGGTTATTCTTTCCTAAATACAGAACTTCATATTTATCTTGGTTGAATTTCAAGCCAGATTTCAAACCTATGAAGATTTTAAGGAGAGAAAAGGCCAATTGAAAATTAGAAGGGAAAAGCAGATTTCTTCTCTGGGGTGTGGAAAAAGGAAATGAGACAGTGCTATGACATCATGGCACTCTGTAGGGGAATATCAGGAAAGGGACAAGGTTAAGCCTTCCCTCTGCTCTTTCCCTGATGTCCTCCATCCACCCGTGTGCAGCATCATGCCATTGTAGTGCTTCGCAGGGAGGGGCTTCTTGTCTCAGAGAGCTTGGCCCATGTTTGAGGGGCTTGGGTGCAGAGGGTTCCCAAGCTAAGCCTGACTAGACCCCTTGGGTCCAACTGGGTTCAGTATGCAGGACTCTAGTCAGGGATCACTAAAATGCACATCACTGAGGGGGGGCAGGGGAGGAGGGTGGGACCAGCTTCTCTTGGTGAGGGTATGCATGTTTTTGAGCTACATGGGCATCAATGAAGCTGTGGCCTTCTCCCCCAGGTATACAGACGTCCTCAAGAAATTCTGAAAGTTTACAGTGGTCCATAATATTTGGGAACACGTGCCACCAGCCATTACTAAAAAAAGATTTGTGACTATATGGTGAAACTCATTTCTTCACGCAAACTCTGATCCCTCTTTACTTAATTAGGCAAAACTGCTTATTGTCATGACTGCATTTTACCTGAAAAGTTCAGAATTTACCCCAATTACCTACATGGAATTGAGGTCATGATTCAGCAAATTTCTTAGGATCTGGGGTAGGCTCGTTTGTTTTTCTTGGTCTATGGATGGGGTTAGTCTGAAAGAATTAAAAGAATTTCGTTACTTGGGCCTTGTGCTCGGTCCTGGCATGGGTTAGAAGAAACATCACAGAGAAATCAAAATAAAGACTTATCATCCATGGCAACAATTCAATTTCATAGCACTCATCCCCAGAGATCCCTAGTGGATGGATACGCTAAACGTTTATAAGGCCAAAATGGTTGCCCTATTGTCCTATGGTTCTGAGGTTTGGGGGTGGTCAGCTGAGCAGTGGCGGTGGGCCGCCTAGGGTGGGAGGGGCAATGCCCCTCCCAGGACTCCCCCAGCCGGCCCCGAGTCCAAAAGAAAGGGGGGGGGGGGGG
>QEPC01006872.1:2833342-2853130 GCA_003113815.1 Sphenodon punctatus
TGTGCCCCCATAATCAGTTCATGATGCCCCCACCCCATAACCAGTTCATTTGTGCCCCTCCCCCCATATAATCAATTCATGCTGCCCCCCCACCCATAACCATTTAATGTGTGCCCATGGGGCAGCATGAATTCCTTATATGGGGATCCAAATGAACTGGTTATGGGGTGCGGGTTCAAAGACAGTATTCCTGTTAGGAATAACTTCATTAAGAAGAGTTAGTGAAATAGCAGCCCTAATAATCTCAGAACCATATTTGCACCACTATTTTCCAAGACAGAATAGATACTGCTTTACATCCTAAATTCCTACCTAAGATAGTATAAGGAAGACAGTTATGAGAATGTGGCCCTTTTTACACGGGCCTCTCCCAGCCATGAACATGCAGATTTCTGTGTGTTCATGGGTGGGGGAACCCCGTGTGAATGACGTGGTGCATGCACCCATGGTGAGGGGGTGCGTGCGCGCTCGCCTAACACGCATCCCCACGCACGGAGCAACCGGGGGAAACGGTGGTTACTATGTGGGTGTGGATGAGCGGCGGGTGAGTGGGGATGCGTGTGTAGCCATGTGCATGACCCACCCATGCACTGGCGAGCCCACGGACTCCCCACCCAGCAGAGCCATGTAAACATATCATGTGAGGAGCCACTCGAAGAAGAACAGAAGGTTGCTACCTTGTAAACAAGGTTCTTTGAGATGGCTCCGAACATTCAGAGGGGGAACATGTCATTCAGAGGGGGAGGGTTCTTTTTATACTAGAGGAGCTTGAGAACATCATGTGGTCTATTATTTGAATAGGGTGAGAGTACACAACCCAGTTGTGAGAATGTTGGGAGCCATCTCGAAGAACCTTCTTTACAAGGTAGCAACCTTCTGATCAGCAGTGGATAGGAGCTGTTTGTAAACAAACAGCCTTATCTCCCTGCTGCTGCTCTACTAGAAGGCAGAGGCAGGTGAAGGATGGGGTCTGGAGCCAGGGAAGGGAGGAAGAATCACTTACTGGGGGAGAAGCTGGCTGCAGCCTGCTGCCCAGCCAGGCAAGCGCGGGCCCCAGCCGCACATATGGCACATGCCTGGGGCCTCAGTCGTCTCTTCTCCAAGCTGAACCTACCAAGCCTCTCCTCATACGGGAGCTCTTCCATGCCCTTGATCATTTTTGTTGCCCTTCTCTGTACCTTTTCTAGTTCAGCTATGTCTTTTTTGAGATGGGGCGACCAGAACTGCACACAATACTTGAGGTGCGGTCGCACCATTGTTTTATATAGAGACAGTATGACATCCTCCATTTTATTCTCTATTCCCTTCCGAATAATTCCTAACATTTTATTTGCTTTTTTACTGTTGCCGCACACTGTGCTGTGGATTTCATTGCATTGCCCACAACCACCCCCAGATCCTTTTCCCGAGTGGTAACTCCTAGCTTAGTACCCAGCATTGTGTACGCATGGTTTGGATTATTTTTCCCCTACGTGCATCACTTTGCACTTGTGTCCACATTAAATCTCATTTGCCATTTAGATGCCCAGGCACCCAGTGTTGTAAGATCCTGTTGCAGTTCCTCACAGTCTGCTCGTTTTTTAACTACCTTGAATAACTTGGTGTCGTCTGCAAGTTTGATCACCTCACTCTTAACACCCTTTTCCAAATCATTAATGAATACATTAAACAGCACCTGTCCCAATACAGATCCCTGAGGCACACCCCTTTTTACATCTCTCCATTGTGAAAACTGACCATTTAGTCCTTTCTTTGCTTTCTACCTTTTAACCAGCTTCTGATCCATAGTAAGACACTACCTCCTATCCCAGTATGTACTGTGAGGCAGCCCACTGAGTTCAATAGAACTACTCACAGTGCATAAATGTGCATATAACCCTTGTGGGATCAGGGCCTTAATGTTACAGTTCAAAAGTTAGTAAATGACTTTTTCCTCTGATTCTATGGGTAAACAAAAAAGCAGATTCTACCTCAAAGTCTGGATGCTCGCTTCAACACTTCTTGTTTAAAAATGAAATAAGTGTAGGTCTTAAAACAGATTATCAACAGGTTTATTTTTCTAAATACTATAATAAATCTCTACCCCATCACCCACTCTCCCAAAATTGATTAAATGTGATTTAATTAAAATATCAACATTTTCTGAGTCTTTGACAACCTTTAAGAAAGAAAAAAAAGAAGACTCATTACCCACTCCTTTTACATTACATAGTAAAGACAGACACACACACATTTCACAAATGAAGAATACAATGAGACCCACACAAGGCCCACATTTAATAAGGAACGCACCAGAGGACTACTGACTTACACGTTTTGAACAGTATGACTAGTTTGAACATAGCATAACCTATTTTAAGTGACTATTCTAAGGAATGACAAGCTAGCTGCCTAACAAAAGCAGTCTGCTTTTAATGGTATATCAACAAAATGAAGATCCTTCCAAAGTATCCACACACTATATAAAGAAAGGGGTTTCTTTCTCTCCACTGAATCAAAATGACTTTCCAGACTTAGAATTAGAAGTTCACTCTGGGGCCAATGCCTTGTATACATACTTCAATTCAAGGCAAAATATTAGTCAAACTAGTGATACTGAAAATAGGGCCCTAGCTCCTAACGCAGGGAACTTTTACAACTATGATGAAATTGCATTCCCCAAACTACCTTGATCTAGTTCAGTCAAAAGGACCAGGATCAGTCAGACTCTGCAGCTGACATGATTCATGAACACCACTTGATCATTTTAACTTTTGTGCCCCAGAATCTCTTTCCCTCGTTTCCCTCTCAAGTAAACCATATGCCAGAGCACCTCTAGCCACGATGGAATCTGAGCAGCCATGTCCTCCTTTGGCTCTTGGAGAACAGTTTTCTACTCAGGCTAGCTAGTTCACTCCATTTAATATACTATTTATTTAAATTTATAGCCCACCCTAACTCGAGGGTCAGGGCAGGCTACAACATATAAAAATGCATAAAATAGATACAATATAAAATAAGGACATGATATTAATTTAAATAAATAAAATAAATATTGATATCTATATGCTAGGGCCCACATGCGGCCCAGAGCAGTTAACAGTCATCATAAAACACATATAATAAAAACACTTGAACAATATAAAACACAGTCAATCATAAAACAGAACAAAACCCTCTCCACCCTCACCCAACCCAACCCGACACTCCTCCCTCACCAAATGCCTGACGGAACAGCCAGGTTTTGCAGTTCCTACGGAAGGGCTGGAAGGTCCAGGGCCAAATGTGCCCCCACCGGGAGGGAATTCCAGAGGTGCAGCCACCGAGAACGCCCTATTCTGTGTGGCCCCCTGGGAAACCCAGGGGACCTCCAACAGGGTGCCCCCAGATGACCGCAGGGGTCGACCTAGAACCCGGGAAGTGATATAAATTTTTTTAAAATAACGTAGATATAAAAAAACTCAACCCCCTAGAACCTACCTCCCACCACCAAACGCCTTGCATCTGGACAAAGCACAGGTTTGGGTTTTGGCAAACGTCTAGGGGAAGGAAGTCCCCGCGCTGTGGAGCAGCCACTGAGAACACCTTTTTGCGGGCCTTACCTAAACACACTTGGCAAAATGATGGAGCAGAGAGGCCATTCTCAGCTGACCGTACGGATCATGACGGAACATAGGGAAGGAAGGAGTGTTTCTGAAATGTCAAATTTGACATTGGCTCATCAAGTCCAACTCCCAGTCATAACCTGTGGGGTGTCGGACATGATCTACAAGGCAGGCCTGATGCAGTGATCCCTACTTGAGCCTACAGAGAGCCTTAACTCACGTTCACACAACGCCATTCCCATATTCATCACTCAGTCCTTAATCAGTGTTGGCCTTGGCCTTATAGTAATGCATTCATACAGCTGCTGATTTTCACTGTACTTCAACAGCCCATCCCTTACATCACTTGACAGAGCCAGGATCATCACAGAGCACACAGGCAGCAGTAGACTACCACTCAGAATGGGGGAATCTGCCACTACCCAACTAGTCTTTCAGTGCTTAGGGGTAGGAACTGAATCCAGAAACAGGAACTAAAAAAAGGCCAAATAGAAACCAACTGTGGGTCGTCGCATTTGGCTCCCAACCTGGGATTCCCACCCCTACCTTAAACAATGATCAAGGTTGTTTTTAAATAAGATGCTACCACACATGGCCATGCAGCATCCACCCATCCAGCTGCCTATCTGAAGGTGAAGTGGGGGAATGCGTGCTCCTGCAAGCCATGCAGCATACACTCATGGTCGCTCTCAAAGCACTGCTGAGAAATCTGGAGTGAGCTGCGCAGGGAAAGCCAAAAAGGTGTGTAGCAACTGGCAGCCACGCAGTCCCTGCCCATATGAACCAGAGCAGCCAGCCATGCCAGCAGACCAGTCTGCCGTTCACAGGCACTATGGGTGGCGGACACGGTCGTTGCAAGTCACAGGAACTGACTGCGAGCGCTGGGGAGCCCAGGTTCCCCAGCACTCACGCTGGAACATGTCAGTTTCAAAGGTCAACCCAATGTGCTTCCCCCTCCCCCATGGTTCATGGAAGGGGGAGTGCGATGCGGCTGCTATGGTAGCCACACTGGGAGCCTCCCATTAGAATCCCTCCCCACCCACTCGACCTGAGAGGCTGTTCTGTAGCTGTGCCACTCAGTGGCCACGGACCCACCCACCCACCCAAGCTTTGCTCATTTAAGAACACCCTCAGAGGTGCCACTTCTTGCCCTATATAGTCGTGCACATGGTCAAAGCCTGTCGCTTTGACCATGTGCAGTCTCTCCTCTCCTCTCTCCACTGGCTCCCCCTTTCTGAACGCATCTGGTTTAAACTCCTGGTATTCACCTATAAAACACTTCACAGCCAATCTCCCCCCTACCTCTCAGCCCTAATCTCCTTACGCACCCCTGCACACGCTCTCCGCTCCTCCTCTGTCCCCTCCCTCATTCTCCCCTAACCGCCTTCGTCCCTTCTCCCTCGCTGCCCCCCAGGCCTGGAACTCCCTCCCTACCCACATCCTCCTCGCCTCCTCCCTCCGCACCTTCAAATCCCTCCTCAAAACCCACTTCTTCCGTGCCGCCTTTCCCAATGCCTGCTAGTTGTTTTCCCACAAATACTTAGTCTGCCCTCCTCTGCAGACTCCTGCCTAATTGTAACCAAGCCAAGCACACGCACCTGAGACTTTGCAGTCGCTTGTATATTTGTTTGCTTCTCCCTTGTCTTCCCTTTGTCCCCTCTCCTTGTCTTTTTAGACTGTAAGCCGTAGGCAGGGACTGCATCTTTATCTTTGTTCTGTAAAGCACCAGGTACACAGCTGGTGTTATAGAAATGTTTATAATAATAATAAATAATAATATATTAATCTGATTGGATTGTCAAGTTTAAAGTCCAGTTACAACACTTCAGTATCAACATATTATATTATTATTATTATTATTAAACATTTATAAAGCACCAGTTGCAAAACCTGGCGCTGTACAGAACATACAATCAGACGCGGTCCCTGCCTGTGGCTTACAATCTAAAAGACAAGGAGGGGGAGACAAGGAGAGGGGACAGTGGGAGAGACATGGGAGAAGACAAACAAACATTCAGGCGGATGCGAAGTCTCAGGTGCGTGTACTTGGCTTGGTTACAAGGTGGTCGGTAGCAGCAGTCAGCAGAGGAGGGCTGACAGTAAGAGCAAGGGGAAAGACTAGAGGGCATTGGGAAAGGCAGCATGGAAAAGGTGGGTCTTGAGGAGGGATTTGAAGGAGCGGAGGGAGGAGGCAAGGCGGATGTCGGCAGGGAGGGAGTTCCAGGCATGCGGGGCAGCGAGGGAGAAGGGACGAAGGCGGTTGGGCGAGCAGGAGAAGCGAGGGAGAGCGAGGGAGGGGACAGCGGAAGAGCGGAGAGCGCGCGCAGGAGCGCGTAGGGCGATTAGGTCCGAGAGGTAAGGGGGAGCTTGGTCATGGAGCGATTTGAACGTGAAAACCAGGAGTTTGAACAGGAACAATTATAGCCACAAATCGTTTTGACAGATGGACCGGGTACACAGATCATAGAATCATAGAGCTGGAAGGGATCGCTAGGGTCACTGAGTCCAGCGCCCTGGTCACTGAGTCAGAGCCATACTTGGATCATTCTAGACATTTGCTCATCTAGCCTCCCCTTAGAAACCTCCAAAGACGGAGAATCTACAGCTTCTCTAGTCAGCTCATGCCACTGCCAGACTGTCCTCGCAGTCAGGAATTTTCCCCTGAGCTTCAATGGGTTGGAGAGAAGCCCACTGGGTTGAGAACTGGGGGTTACTACAGGGAAACACACAGAGAATAAGCGGCAGCATACAGAGATAATGAAAAGGGAGGGGGGGAAACATACTATGAAAGATGGGAAAGGAAGAGAAGCAAAGGGGAGAAATAAGAGTGGGACTAATAAGGACCATGTACTTTCAGAGTTATGATTGTTACAAAAAGCCACCAAACAATAAACATGTAATACACAGAGACCATCTTCTCCCCTTGCTACCCGTGGTAATGTCCTACTTATGTCAGTTGGCATAACACTGTGCACTGCATATTGTACACAGCCCTGATTTATATCCCAGCCTGCTATGGGCCACAATTAAACAAGACTTCAACCTTCTCTGGTGAATGAGCTTGCTGCTCTGCCACAACGTCTATGCCAACAACAGTCTGTAAGTGTCAAAATACAAGCAGTGAACAGTCTGCAGGCTACTCAGACTGACAATGGGGTATGTATCATCAGTCTCTCTCTCTCTCTCTCTTTTTTCCACAGTGTTCTAAACCTGCCACTGCAGTAACACAAACCACAGATATTTCTTCTTCATTCTTTGTAGAGCTAAGGGCACAACTTTATTATTGCTGAGTAGATGCTGTCGTATTTCTTACGAGTCAAGCAGTATGGTCCTCTGATAGCATCTGCACTAGTCTCATTGAAACAAATGGGACTGGGTCTCACACTAACTACTAGTACACACTGTCCTGCTGGACGACTGCACCCTACATTTACTACACACATCTTTCAACCAGCAAAGCTCTGATTCCATTGAGGTACTTTAATGTTTCCAGAGTTATTCAATAGCTGAGAGATGTGTTGAGCAGTCAGACAGCATATAAGGTAGCAGTAAAGGGGAGAAGTAATTAGTTTGGTTACTTCCAAGGACTGTGAAAACTGTAATTGTATTTCCATTCTTGCAAAGGTTATGTTCAAGGATTGGAGGGTTACAAAGCAACCTTAACTCATGTTCTCTGTAGTTTTGTGAATGAACTTTAGAGGTTTCATGCATGGAGAATTTTTTTTTCCATTTATAATCACACAGGAACAATTAAAATGTGGTTGATACAATCATTCCAATGATAACCCAGAAAATCTTATAACAAATGTGGTTTGGTACCCTACCTCTCAAGTGTCCCGCCAGGACATCCCTGAGTTACCACCTCTTTTGTTATCTGGCTGGCAGTCATGGAAAACTGCTATAGAGTGTCCAGGTGTGAAAGACTTTGGAAACCATCAGTGGGACAAATCAGGGATTTTAAAGAAGGGGTGTCCAGGAAAATCCAGGACACTTCAGAGGCATGGTACAGGTATGCTTGGATTCAGGTGTACTCTTATCAATGTAGATGCAAACCACAATTGAAATATTTTGTCTCCTACTTAAGACATTCCCAAACCCAGAGGAAGCTTGCCTTTTTGTTTGAAACTAAGAATTGAAAATTAGCTATTTCTATGGATCCAATCTTTTTTTTTTTTTTTTAAGTTCCTTCTATTTTCAATTGAAATATTTCAATAATGAAAATCTGGGCTTTAAGAGAAAACCATTGAAAACGATGCACACAGCTGATTCACTGAGATTCAGTTGGGAAGCAGGGAGAGAAATATGGGTCCCATGCAGGAACATACTAGAGGAAAATATTTTCCTATTCTCAGAGAGAAAATAAAAAAGATAAAGAAATCTGGAAAGTTTTAAGAACCTTCTATAGAACTGAATAGCCTCAATTAGCTGAAAACTGGAAATGAAAGCTTGCCTCCAAGTAGCAGATTCAACAAACTGGGAGATTGTCACCCAAATAGCCTCAGTTATACAGAATATTAATATTTTCAAGCATATATATCCATAATCTAATTCACATATTTAACCATTAGCACAGAATGTTTATTTCAATGACAGCCAGACATCTTATTTAACTTCAAAAGAATATCTAAAATTACAGATTAGTCTGAAAATCATTTGCATTCACAACAGAAGCTAGCTACACATCTGTACAATAGTAACATTAGCATTTAGCATCACCTAGGCAATCAGCAAAGAAAATACAGCCGTTTTTAAAGACTGAAGCAACAGAGGAACTTGGAAAGTTGTATAATTTTGGTTTTGAGTAAAGTTTTGATAATATTCCCTGCACTACTTACCTAATGTCTACACACATTCAAATCTTGATGTATATCAGCTGCTTAAAACTATGCAATTCTTATTCTGTGTTTTCAGCTTTTTGCAGTGTTGAAAGGGGAGACTTTTCAAAAGGTTGTTGGGTGACAAAATGCTATTTGTACCTTTGAGACTCTCATACCAAGATCTCTGTTTTCTACAATTTTCTTTTTTGGAGAGGGGGGGGGGGGAGGAGGAGGGGAAGAGCCAACAATCTAAAAAAACAACATGGAAAAACGACTTCTTGTGGCTGTACAATGGATAGAGTTACATCTACGACAGCTAACTACAGTCTCTGGATTGTTTCAGAAAGTTCAGACTGGGAAAACCTACTGCAGTAGTACAGCTGGCTCACACACTGCTAGGGTTAGTCCAAAAACTTCTATTCAAACAACAGTTTTGAAGAATGCATTCAAAACAGCATGTTCATGGCAGCCTTTTGAACTCTGCTATAAAACAGAAAGACCTCTAAATCACTTTGACAGGGCTGATTTCCCCAAATACATATTTGTTCACTTTTCCTTTTTATCCCTGATCAAAACGGACTGTTGCTGAAACTGCAGCTCATTTTGGATTTAAGTTTCCCAAAGTCAGAAAAAGTTTTTGTTTTTGTTTTCTAGTTTGTTTGGGGTTTTTTTGTTTAAAAGAAAGAGGTAGAATAAAGACAGCAAAGAATTACTGCAAATCTACTCACACGCTCCAGTGGCTCCTACTAGAAAAAAATTAGACTCAATGCAAAGAGACGTCAAGTGTCGTTGTACCAAAGGGACAAAGCCAAGCTACTAAAATTATATTGCTGAATGTGTAGAAATGATCAGCAGCAAGCATGTACTTCAGTAAGATTGAATGTTAAAGCACTCTGAGGAAACAAATATTGACAGCAGAAGCATGAACACACAAAAGCCATTTTCCAACACTTCCATTGTTCGAGATTCCTTAGCACAGACCTTCCTCCTATATTGTACACAAACATTAAGCACAGCACAGTGACTCTATGGATACAATAGATTCCTCTCATGCTGGCACAAGTAAACTTGCAGTTTCTTTGCACCTCTAGCCTCTCCTGGCTGATTATTTCACTAAAGGAGTTTAGGCAATAGCATCACATTAATCTTTTCCCTCCCCTCTAATTATACAGTGGGCATCTCCCGGTCACTCCACAAGTGTAGACAACGCTACAGAGGAAAGAAATGTAACCACCAGGAGAGAGGCAGCAGAACAAAGCTTTGTAGGAGAAAAAGATACACACACCGCGGTCCACCTCCAAACCATGCACAGTCCCTGCTGCACAATCCCCTCTGCCCCAGCAGCACAATCTCTTTGCAACAGCAGATCGGTCAATGAGTTGTGGCAGAAGCCTACGTTCAATAAAACCTCCCAAATTCAATAGCAATTCAGATTAGATATATAATTTTATTATTTGAAATAGGTGGATAGAAAATGTAGTTATTTCAGCTTGGTCTCATGGGCTTTTCAAGTTTAAAATTGAAGAAAATCATACCAAACATAAATTCCTGGAAATTGTATGAAGGGAGCAGAGCGAACGGATTTCTCCATTTGAAGGTTTCCTTCACCATTAAAATCTCTGCCATGCTTGCACAGGTCACACCATCTCCAGTCGGGCGCTCTAGTCTCTCTGACTCACAAAAGCCCCTCTGGATCTAGCATTTTTGGTTTTAGGTTATTAACTAGACCATATGTACAATTCTCTTACTATCAGGTTGTTTACAAAAAGTCCAACAGAAGGGTTGCATAGGGGCTATTTTCTAACCTCTCTAGTTTACAGGAGACAATAAGGATTCCCCACACTCCCTCTCAGAGACAAAGGAACCCCTACAAGCTCTTGAATGAGCCTTGCAGATAAATGGCAGGGTAGTCACACACCATCCCCACACCTCCGACTACCTAGCCAAGGGCTTTGCCCCACAGAACCGCCTCTCCCTGCAGATCCCTTGGCATCAGGGAATTGCAGGCAAGTCCCAGAGATTTGGGACCTTCCTGGGTACCATAGGTATGTCTAGTGCCCAACTCAGCCTCCACCTTCATCCCACAAGCCCCCACCCCACCTGCTTCACTCAAGCTCCTACTCACACCTGTGCCTCATTCAAGCCCTCTGCCCATCCCAGTATCTCCTGCAATCCTGTCAGAACCCTGCTTGTCCCAGTGCCCCAACTCAGTGCCCCTCAAGCCCTCTGCCTGCCCACACAACCTCTTGCCCACCCATTTCCTCGGAGTCTGCTTGCCTAGCCCATTCTTTGCTGCCCACCCCACCAGTGCCTTGCCCACCCTGGTGCCCCACTCACTCAATGCCAGCCCTTCTCCCTCCTGCCCACATCAGTGCCCTGCTCACACCCCCTACCAATTCCTGAGTCTGCTGCCCACTCCCACACTCTACCCACTCACCTCCATCCGGTGTGCCACTCATACTCACTGCGAGTCTATTGTCCACCCCACTCTTTCCTGCCTACCCCAGTGCGCACTCATACCCCCAGCCACCACTATTCCCGTCCCCGGTGCCCCTGCCCCCACCCCACTGCCTCCTCACACCCTTCCCCACTCACTCCGAATCTGCTACCTACCCACCCACCCCAGTGCCCCTGCCACCCAGTGCCCCTCCCTATCCTTCCCACTCCGAGTCGCCCCACTCTTTGCTCTCCACCCCATGCCCCCCACACCCTGTGCCCCGCTGGCTCACCCGGCCGGCGCCTCCTGCGATTCCAGGACATGGTTCAAGCGGGGTCTCTAGCAGGTCCGGTCCAGGCGGAACCTCCAGGAGCCTCCCCCTGCTGCCCCACATCCCCCCCGCGCACCGCGTTGCTTCCCCTCAGCCGCCCGGACCACGAGCGCGGGAGCGAGACAGTGAGAGAGCGCCACCCCCTGCCCGGGGAGGGGGCAGCGCATGCGCACCACCTCACAGCATCTCTAGCCCTCACCCCCTATTTGCTCCTGGGGAAGGCGGGAAAGGGTCTCGCACACTCCCGGTCCCCATCACAGAGCATGGAATTTGCACATTCAGTGCGCTTTCACAGGATCTTCACACTCAGTGCTAATTGTACAGGATTTGCACACTTAGTATCGCTTGCACAGTGCATAGCAATTGTACATCAGTGCCTCTTGCACAAGGCTTGCACGCTCAGCAACGGCAACTTCACAGCGGGGACACAGACTTTGGCGCCCAGAGCATTGCGCAGGTTTGCAAACTCGCTGCTAATTGCACAGTACATTTTGCACACTAAGGGTGAGTGAAGACAATGCACCTTAACTCTGCTTTAACAGCGATTTAACATTTCTTATGCATACTGCAGGGCCGCACGGGCATAAATGCTAAAGCGGAGTTACGTGCATGTGTGCTTTCACCCTAAGAGCCGCTTGAACAGTGCAGAAAACTCGCATACTCAACACTAATTGCACAGGGCACGGAATTTGGTACTGAACCTCGCTCTCGCGCAGGGCTTACACACTTAATGCTAATTGCACAGGGCATGGCGTTTGCACACTCAGTGCCATTTGTTCAGTGTATAGGACTTGCACACTTAGTGCCTCTTGCATAAGGCTTGCACACCCAATGTTAATTGCACAGGGTATGGAATTTGGCACTCAGCTTATTGCACAGGGTTTGGACACTTAATTGCACAAGATACATAATTTCCACACAGTTCTTCTTGCACAGTGCATGGGACTTGTGCACTCAGAGCACACGTAGCTTTCACATTCAATGCTAATTGCACAAGGCATGGAACTTGCACACTCAAAGACAGTGCACAGAGTGAGTGAGTGAGTGAGGCTTAATGGTGCAGCAACTGTCAGGCCATATTGCACCAAACAAAAGGTAAGGAACAAAGGGGGAGGTGAGGAGGTAAAACTCACAGACATGTTAATGCGCATTTGGAAAAATGGGACACAACTGAATGAAAGTACTTGGATTAGATGGCTGTGATTTTCTCTGTCGATAGAAAAACTGACAGCGGAAGTCAATGACAAATATATGGACATTTACATTCAATGATCTTCCATATGGGACAAATTGCAAGAAAAGTGTGAGGACAAAGGTTCATTATTTAGTTGAAAAAAACCTATGAAATGATAACATGTCTGGAAAACTTTGTATTCCCCTTTTTACATTTTATTTTCTAGTTTGTCTATCATCTTAATAATAATAATTATTATTATAAGCATTTGTATAGCGACAGCTGTGTACCTGGCGCTTTACAGAAAATGAGATAGACGCGGTCCCTGCCTACGGCTTACAATCTAATAGACATGGAGAGGGAAGACAGGGAGAGGGGACGGATACACAAGGGATAAAAACATTCAAGCGGATGCGAAGTCTCAGGTGCACGTGCTTGGCTTGGTTGCAGTTAGGCAGGAGTCTGCGGGGAGGGCAGACAGTAAGTATTGAGCAGGAAGTTCTAACAGGCGTTGGGAAAGGCAGTGAGGAAGAGGTGGATTTTGAGGAGGGATTTGAAGGTGCAGAGGGAGGGGGTGAGGCAGACGTGGGCAGGGAGGAAGTTCCAGGCATGGGGGGCAGCAAGGGAGAAGGGACGAAGGCGGTTAGGTGAGCAGGGGAGACGAGGGAGAGCAAGGGAGGGGATAGAGGAGGAGCGGAGAGTGCATGCAGGAGTGTGTAAGGCGATAAGGGCTGAGAGGTAAGGGGGAGCCAGGTTGTGAAGGGTTTTGTAAGTAAATACCAGGAGTTTGTGAAGGATGCGTGCGGGAAGGGGGAGCCAGTGAAGAGAGGAGAGGAGAGGAGAGGCTGCACATGGTCGAAGCAACGGGCCGAGTGGATGATCCTAGCAGTAGAGTTTTGGATGGAAATAAGGGGGGACAGATTAGAGCGGGGGAGGCCAGTGAGGAGGAGGTTACAGTAGTCAAGGCAAGAGATGACTATGGAGTGAACCAAGGGTTTTGGCTGAGGAGACAGAGAGAAAGGGGTGAATCCGTGCAATGTTACGGAGGGCAAAGCGACAGGACTTGGCAACAGAGTCGATGTAAGGTTTGAAGGAAAGGTGAGTGTCAAAGACAAAGACAAAGCCCAAGCTACGGGCTTGGGGGACAGGATGAATGGTAACCCCATCAATAAGGATGGACAGGGAAGAGGGAGAGGAAGGGTAGGGAGGAAAAATAAGTTCAGTCTTAGCCATGTTGAGCTTGAGCTGACGTCAGGACATCCAGGCGGAGATATCAGAGAGACAGTTTCTCTTTTACCCGTTTCCCCCTCCTTTTTCCCCCCTCACAGTGTGGAGGGAGGTGCGAGGTCTTGCAATATCAATATGTACTGTTGTGTCCTTTTCCCTGCATGGAAACAATAATGTTAACAAATGTGAATCAATAAAGACATTAAAAAAAAAAAAAAAACTCACGGCAAGGCAAAACAAGAAATTAAAACTAGACATGCCTCAATAGGGAAGCTAAAAACTATGGAACCATCCAATACATGAAAAAATGTGACTGTCACGGTAAAAGCAACCCCCTGGAAGGGGGCAGTGCACAGTGTACAGGACTTGCACACTTGGTGGGGCCAATCCGATGGCCTGCGGATCCCACGCGCACCTCCAGCCATGTGACACAGTGTGCCGGCAGTGGAGGTGCACGAGGTTCCTGCACGGGTGCGCACAGGATCTACAGGCCATCAGATCAGCCCCAGTGTGTGTTAACAAATAAAACGGTAGCCCACACCAGGAGGGTGTCCACCTGCTCATTTACTAGGTGTTCACCCCCACTGGCCACATGGCCACCACCCACTGGACATGCAGCCCTCATTCATGGCGGGGTCCTGGAGAATGCAAAGTTCACCATGAGAATGAATGTGGGCTAATGTGTGCCCACGTATTCACATCCTGTTAATTAGGTTGCATGCAGCCTGCTTGTGTACAGGTCCGTCAGCACCGCTGAGTCACGGGTGAAAAAGCCTAGAGTGATCCACAGAGATATCACTTCCAGCCCCTCTCCCCCGTCTCGTTCTCACTGGCACTGGCACACATGTAACATCCACCTTAAAAGGCCATCACACCATTTTCAAACATGCATTCTCTCAGCTCTTCCTGGTTGGCAATACATGTCCGACGCTTGCACTTTCCCAGCTGTTGCATTCTCCATAACAACTTGGATTACAATCACTGGAGCCACAGCTCAAACCAACAGCCAGGCAACAACCATCACCACTGCCAGCACCATGCAATCACAGTCACTCTCCACTTACCGATCCGCCCACCAATGCTGTATTCCCTGGACTGAGGAAGAGACCAAGGCCTTCATCACTCTATGGGGGCAGCAGAAGGTCCAATATAACCTGGTGAAGTGCTACAGGAACGAGGTGATGTTTCAACAGATTTCAGCACGAATGGCACAGCAGGGCTACACCTGAGACATGAACCAGACCTGCCAGCAGGCCAAAGATGAGGCATGGATACAAAGAGATTCAGAACAACAACTTCGTCTCCAATTACAGGCAGCAAACATCGCCCTATTATGAGCTCCTTGACCAGTTCCTCTGTGTGGATGGAGCCATCATTGCATCCTGCCTGTATGGCTGCGCCTTTGCAAGGGGCCAGAAGTGGGTAGCTAGGGGTGGGACTACCGGATCATCCGGTATCCGATATTGACAGTATTTTGGGGTACCGGCAGTATCGGATTAACCCGGTAATCCGACCCGTTTTCTGGATTCCCCCCCCGTACCGGTTTTTTACATTGCGGCCATTCAAATGAATGGCTGCAATGTAAAAAAACACACACACAAAAACCCAAACACTTGCCCTCCCCGAGTCCAGACTGCGCGGGTGGAAGGGGGGACACCCCCCACCCACCCTGCCCAGCCTGGATTTAATTTTTTTTTTCTTTAAGTCCCAAGTGCGGGCTCCGGGCCACCGCCTTCAGCGCTACCAGGCCTTCCGGTGAAACCCGGAAGTTCACTGGAAGGCCTAGTAGCGCTGAAGCCGGCAGCCACAGCCAGCACTGAAGCCGCCGGAGCCGGATTGCCGCTACCACCACCACCACCCAGAGCGCAAGGTAGGCGATCCCTGGGTGGGGAGGTAGGGTGATCCCTGGGGTGGGGTGTGTGTTAAACCACCCCCCACCTTGGGGATCACCCTAGTACCGGTACTTACTTACCTGCTGTTGGACGCTGGTGCAGGCTCTGGGTCGTTGGCGGTGGCTTGGGACTTGGGACTTAAAGAAAAAAAAATTGTTTTTTAAATCCAGGCTGGGCAGGGTGGGTGGGGGGTGCCCCCTCTTCCACCCATACAGCCGGGGGGAGGAATTTTTTTTTTTATTCCATTGATTTCAATGGGGACAGTTCCCCATTGAAATCAACGGAATAAATCTGGTACCGGTATACCGAGTGCAATCTGGGAATCCGTTTTTTTGAGAACCGGTAAAACCAGCAACTGGTATTCTGCCTGGTGTCCCACCCCTAGCTATAGTTCCCCTACTGCCTGCTCCCACTGCAACTGCTTCTGGTCCCACCACAGAAGCCATGACCAATAGTAGACATCCTTCCATGCCCATCCCCACCCCAGAGCCAGCATGGGTCAATGCGGACATGGACACCTCATGGTGTATCCCTTCAAGCTCAAGAGCTAGCCTTTGTTCAAAGAGCCACCCGTGGTTCTGGTTGAGGGTATGGAGGACCTGGATTCCACCTTTGCAGAAGAGGAAGAGGGGAATGGTAAGTTAATGCACCTGGCAGGTTTTTTTTGTGTTTACACAACTGCATGCATATGTGACTGATAACTGTTGATAGTGTGGGGGGCACAGAAATGGGGGCTTGGCACTGAGTTCTATAGGACTTCCTAAAATTGGGGAGGGGGCAGTTGCCTGTGGCTGCATGATAAAGGCTTCCGCTTATTATTATCTAATGATGGTTTTTGTATTGTTTACTGTGTTGACAGGTGGCCAGCAGAACATGGAGAAGCAGCAGGAAAATCACTGGGAAACAGCTCCACAGGATGGGAATAGTGGGCGTGGGAAATGGGTGTGAAGGCACCATGGCAGGATGTGTTTCCATGGCTGTGGTTCTAGCATCTGTGAACTCTGCAGACCACATCCCAAATGTTTTGAACAGCTTAAAGAGCTGGATGACTGCCTAGCTAGGATTGGCTGTGTGCTGCAAGTGAACAGTGATTGGCCACTATTGGTCATGTGTCCTTGGGATTGGCTGCATACTGTGCGTGAGCTGCTATTGACTGCTATCAATTACAGACCGGGTATTGGTTTTAAATGTTTTTGCAAACCTTATGCTGTGTGTGCACACGTGTGTGTGTTGCTGCATTGACACTGCCAGTTCAGATGGCTATTAAACTTCATAGACGTTTTTGTCACAGTCACGTCAGTGCACTTGCCAACTCATCTACAAATGTTACAGATGTTAAGAAGAATGGAATTTTTTAACGGGGGGGACCAGTGAATGTTAAGAAATGGGAAGGTGGTGGGATCTGCAAGGCAGTGAAGGTCACTGTGCTTGGAATGTATGTGGGAGCAGAGCTGTCCATTGGTTAAAACTACTCATATATTTTTCTTATCTTTTGAAAGCAACTGTTTTTGCTTGCAATGAGCATGAAGGGTCATAATGCTATAGAAAGATATTGCTGTGGGTTGTTTGCCCAGGAAAGCCATATGGCTTTGGCTTTTGTCTGTGGGTGCTGTGGCCACTCGAGGTACAGGGCTCAGAGAAGTTGAGGGGGCAGGGCGTACGGTGTGCGCGCTGGTGGATGGGTGGTGACAGGTGTACAGGGGCACACACCCATCCTCCACCCATCCCCACACACGGAGCAACTTGCCTTCTAACCGGTGTACATGGGTGATGGGTGGAGGTAGGTGGGTGGGCGTGCATGTTCCGTGGGAGCATGCATGTCCACCCACCGCGGTGTGTACACAGCCAGCACCCACACATGCACACCCGGATTCCATGCATGGGTACTGCCCATGTAAAACGGGCCATTGAGGTTCTACTGTATGCATGGTGGAGTGCAGACACTGCACAACCCTGCTGCAGTTCAAAGTTCATCAGAATGCAAGAGTGGGAGCCCCAGACAAGTTGAGAGAGTGGAATGCAATCCGTATTGCAACTTTTCTGGACATTTGTGCACTGCCAGAAGACAGTCACTAATGGAGGCTGGACCTTCCCTGGTCATTACCCTGATGACTGTGAGAGGATACCTGCAGGACCACCAGGAGTGCCTCAATCAGATAGCAGAGATTAATGTCTTCAGAGAAAGAAGTGACTCAAGGTACAGGAAATGTGAACTGACTAAAGAAAAGCTTCTTGCCCTAGATGAGATCTGGACACTCAGAGAAGTGCAGAGCACCCTCGCAAGCAGGAATGTTTTCCGCCCCAACAATATAATGCAGAAGATGATAGAGAAGGGGTACAAGAGGCTCATGTTTGTCTGCAGGGTTATGCAAACCGTGAGGGATTTCCAAACCCACAGAGGCCAAGAGCCCAATAAAACGGTGTGTTGTTGCCTGCCCGTACATTGCTGTGAGCCGTGGATTCAAGCAACGAGGCGGTGACAACATGCAAAGATTGATTGCTTTAAATTACAGTTTTTACTTTCGCTTTCAGTTAGGTGCTCAATAAAGTATACATTTGCTCAATAAACCATCATATATGCTATGCGAAAGATTATTTCCAGCTGCCAAGTCCTGGCAGGTATAAACCGAGGTATGAACCTCCATGTGTGGGCAGTGATAGCAGGCACTGGACCGCCTCCTGGAGTCATAGCCTGGAAGGAACATTTGGTGTGGATTTTTCTTCCCATGGTTCACTGCGTCTGTGTCATCATCATAGGGGGCAGGATACTGAGAGCAGGGGTTGGTGGGCAGAGTACAGCAGGGAAGAACACCTGCCTGTGTATTAGGCTTGTCACACTAAACCTCTGAGTGGGGGCTGCCCAAATGCACAAGAAATACATGCAGGGGACTGCTAGTTTATTAAGGTGTTTTTAAACTAGCACCGCAGGAGGGAGCGGCAGTCCATGGCCACTGAATGGCACAGCTGTGGGGCACCCACTCACGCAACATGCATGGGGTGTGCTTCGAATGAGTGGCTCCCAGCATGGCTGGTCCATACCCAATGGTAGCCACCCTGGTCCACATGGGGCACTCTGGATTTTTCAGGAGTGCTCTGAATGCAGCCAGGAGTGGCCGCTGTGTGGGTCATGGGAATGCACCTCCCCATGCATCACCATCACATGAGCAGTTAGATGCGTGGACGGTGGGGGGCCATGCGTGGATGCGTCTCGTTTAAAAACCCCATTAGGCTCTACATGCTAAATATGTGAATGGGGGGCTACACCGACCTAACCCAGACCCAAGAGAGCTATTATCTTGTTTGTTAACACCCAGTGTCTCTTGCACCCAGCTTTCACACCAAATACCTCTTGCACACGGACAGGACAATCCCACACCATTAAAGTCAATAGGAGTTTTGCCGTTGACTTTTAATAGCAAAGGGTTGCGTGGCACCCACAGTCCCTGTTGCATACGACATGGAACGCATTTCAGCAGGGTTTGTACACTCAGATCTTGTTGGGCAGAGCATGAGATTTGGCATTTGGTGCCTTTTGCACAAGTAGATAGAATGTGCACACCCTGGGTGAGACCCTCACTCGACTGAAGTCAATGACCCAGCTCACACTGACTTCCACGGCGGGGAATCTGGGAGGGGGAGGGGCCGCACAGCACAACGTGCGGCCGCACAGCCCCGCCGCCTCCACACTCCCTGCCGCCCGCCCTCTGGGGAGACAGGCGTGTGACGGGGCCAATGCAGCTGCAGCGTCTGGCCGAAATCGCCACGGCCCGGGATCCCGCCGGTGATCCCGGGCCGTGGCGCCCAACCAGTGGACAAGTTCAAAGTGATGCACATAGGGAATAATAATTCAAACAGGCGCGGCTCACCTTCCAGGGTGTTTGGGGAGCTGACCCCCCCAAGCGCCCCGCCAGGCGCTGCACCGCCACTTGTAATAAAAAAACACACCAAAACTCGCCGCCACTTCCCCGCCACCCGCAGCAACCTCTGCCTTGCCTTTGCTTCAGAGCGGAGGCTGCAGCAGCACTGTGTTCATGTCAGTTTCACTGAAACTGACCACAGCACTGCAGCAGCCTCCGCTCTGAAGCAAAGGCAAGGCAGGGGCTGCTGCAGCTTGACTTCTCTTCTGGGATCCACTCCAGAGGAGTGGGTCCTAGAAGGCTCAAAAATCAGCCGCCCAAAGCGTTTTCCTATGGAAAACGCGATTTGGGCGGCTGAGCTCCTCCGTCCACAGCACGTATGGGACGTGCTGTGGAGGGAGGGGCTACAGCCTTCCATTGCGCTCAATGGGCGCAATGGAAGATCTCGCCAGGGTGATCGAGCTGACAG
>QEPC01006872.1:2858008-2874077 GCA_003113815.1 Sphenodon punctatus
CCCTGCCTTGGCACTCCCGTCCGCTCTGAGCAGCAGATTGGGGCGGGGAGTGGCAAGGAAGCGGCTGGCCTGACTTCTTGGCCTGCCTGGCGGCGGGCAGTTGGAGAACTGTGCTCTCCAACAACGCGCCCCCGGCAGCCATGTTCTTCTTTCTTTGCGCATGTGAGGCAGGGACCAGCGCACATGCGCACTGGTCCCTGCCTCAGGCGCCCGGCCCAAGACATCTCGCCAGGGTGCTTTCAACAAGCGCCCTGGTGAGAGCTTTCCTTGCACCCATTGAGTGCAATGGAAGCCCCTAGCTCCTCCCTCCACAGCACGCCCTATACGTGCTGTGTAGACGGAGGAGCTCAGTCGGGCTGAGCGCTCAGCCGCCCAAACCGCATTTTCTATTGGAAAATGCGGTTGGGCTTAGTGTTTTTGAGCCTTCTGGGACCCACTCCTCAAGAGTGGATCCCAGAAGTCAACTGAAACAGTGCCACCGCAGCCTCTGCCTTTGCTTCAGAGCGGAGGCTGCTGCAGCGCTGTTGTCAGTTTCAGTGAAACTGACAACAGCAGCGCAGCAGCCTCCACATTGAAGCAAAGGCAGAGGCTGCTGTAGTGGTGTGGGAAGCGGCGGCAGTGCGTTGTTTTTTTAAAAAACTAACGGCAGCGGTGGCGGACCCTCGGCGCTTGGGGGGTCAGTGCCCCAAATTTCCTGGGGGACCAGCTGCGCCTGGTGGAGAGGGGACACTACAGCCTCTGTTCCACTCCTGCAGACAGCCGGGGTAAATGCCAATCCCCCTGTGGCAGAGTGGTGCCACAATAAGGTGATATACCTTTAAGAAGGCTAGCAAGATGGCACCTAAGATGACCGCCGCCAGGAAGTCGAAGCTGGTGGGCATGACTACCAGTATAAAAGAAGAGAGCACAGGAAGCAAGCCCCTGTATGGACCATTCCATGGTATTATGGACCATGCACATTTCAGTACAGCTTCACAGAGCTGGTACACTTGCCTCAGGCAATGGCCGTTGCTCCACGTCTGGTGTGGTGAGTGTGTTCGGTGTGGGTTCTATACTGTGTTCCCTACTGGGGTCTTGCCTTGTGAATTTCTCCTGCCTCCCAGTGTGGCCCCCCCGGTGTTGCGCCACCCCCCCCAGGGGCCTGGGGTGCTGCGGCCTTACCGGAGGGGGTGGGGTGGCCACCATGGGCCGTTGGTTGTCCTGGGGTGCACGGTCCTGGGGTGGAGGCATCATTTCCTGGTGGAGGGGTCGGGGTGGCAGCGGGGTCTGTACCATTTATTTATTTATTTATTTCAAAACATTTATATCCCTCCCCTCCTGCAAAGCAGCCCGAGGCGGCTCACAACACAATTAAAAACAATAAAATACATTAAAATTCAATAAAAACAACATATATTTCATATAAAAATATAAATATAAACAGGGCTTAGCAAAAAAAAGGGGTAGGGGATTAAAAAGACCCTCCCTACCCTCCCCCAAAGGCCTGGGCAAACAGCCAGGTCTTACAGTTCCGCCGAAACGTTAAAAGGCTTGGGGCCAGGCGAGCTTCCTCCGGAAGGGAGTTCCACAGCCGCGGCCCCACCACCGAGAATGCCCTCTCCATCGTGGCCCCCCGCTTAACACGGGGGACCTCTAAGAGGGCACCCCCGGCAGACCGCAGGAGCCGTCCTGGAGGGTGCGGGCTGGAAGGGCATCCCCGCAAGCGGGTCCTGTTGCCCTATGTGGGGGAGGGGGACCCCATGGACCAGGCCCGGATAGGGTTGCTGCTGGGGGAACCACGGGTGACTGAGTTGTAGGCACCTGCACCAATGGGAAGCCACCATGGTGTTGGTCGGCCGCCAACCCTCCTTCCGCGGCATGGCAGGGCCTGTCGCGCTGGAGGTCATGCCGCAAGGCCTCCCCCATGAGGTCCATGAGCCATGCGGCTTGACCCTCCAGCCCATCACAGGCACGCCGCTGCTCACGTTGAAGGGCGGCAGCCTGGCGCCTGTCCCAGAGGTGCTCGGTGCGGGACCGGGTCATCATGGCAGCCAGAATCTCCCGGTCCCTTTCCCCCTCCTCTTTGAGGAGCTCCCTGGTGAGCACGAGCTCCTGGGAGTGCACCATGGCTAACCGTTGCAATTCCTCCAGTAGCTCCCTGCCGAGGTCCTCTCTCCGGTGCCGGTTCCTGACCCGCATCTCCCGGTTCTGCTCCATGCTGCTGGCAGCTGCACCCCTCACGCGAGCGGGCATCTGGTCTGTGAATGGGAGGTTGGACAGAACATTAGTGCTTCCGGCCTGTGTGCCCCGCTGCCCACTATCACATGACCCGGGGTGCCTGTTGGGGCGGCCCCCATAGTGTGGCAGCTCCCCTCGGCCCTCCAGTGTGGGGTCCCCCTGCCCTGCCCTCTCGTCGGATGCCCCCCTCCCGGCAGCTGCTTGCTGTTGGTGGGGCCCGTGACAGTCAGGTGTGCCGTGGGGGCCACTGTGGGCCCAACAGCCTCTCCCGCCTGCCCCCCACACCCCCACCCCTGTTGGGCACGGCTGGTTGTGGTTGCATGCCTCCTGGTATCCCCCCCACCCTGTACCTCTGACCCCCTCTGCACCCGGCCCCCCTGTGGCCCCTTGGCCGGTGTGTCCCGCCATGGAGGGTCACCCACCTGATGGTGGTGGAGCTGCTGGGCCCGCCACATCCTCCTCCTCCGTGACCTCCACCTCATGCACCTCCAGGCTGCCTTGTGCTGCAATGGGAAAGGGGGGCCGTTAGTGTTTGCCGGGCCCCAGCTTCTGTGCCTCCATCCGGGCCATTCCCCACCCCCCGGCCCCGCTGGGGCAATCATACTTGGCTCCTGTTCCTCCGCTTCCTGGGGGCTGTCCCAGGTCTCCGCATGCTCTGCGCGAGCCCCCTGTCCCTATGGCTAGTAGGCCTGTGGGTGTTGGGGGCGTGCGCTGAGTGTGGTGGTCCAACGTTCGGATCCCCAGGGTGCCTCCTCCCCCTGTGGGACAGGGCTATCCCCTCCCGCTTCCTGGCTGGCCTCGCCAGGGGCACTTCCCCCTCCCCCCCCCGCTCTGTGGGGTCTGTCATGGAGGGTTGCGTGGTGGCCCTGCGTCTGCCCCTGGCAAAGGCACTGCCGTGTGTGCAGGAGGCCACGATGTCCCCGTCCATGCAGAGGAACTTGTCCAGCTCCTCCTGGAACTCCAATGTGTGCATGGCCCAGCCGAACTTGAGATTGTTGTCCTTGATATGTTTATATTCGGACCTCAAGTCCTTTGCCTGCTGCATGCACTGTGTGGCATCCCTATTGTACCCCTGCCGCTGCATCTCCTGGGCGATGGCTTCATAGACCTGTCTGGTCTTGTAGCTGCGCACCAGGTCGTGCTGGACCCTTTCAGACCCCCACACGTGTATAAAGTCCCTGATCTCCTGCCTTGACCAGGGCTCCCCCTTTTGGGACCCACGTGTGGGGGGCCGACTGGCTTGGCAGCATGGGCCTGCCCTGTGGATGTGGTAGCTATGGTGATGGTTGAGTCCTGTTGGGGGTAGTGCATTAGGGGTTACTCCAGGTCCTGCTGGCCCCCTCCGCGCCCCCGAGGGGCCTGCCCTCCCCTCTCCCTCCTGGGGTTCCCTTCTGCTCACCTGGCTGTCTGGGGGAGGGGGGCCCTTCTCAGCCATCGTCCCGGTGGTGCGGTGCTCCGTTGTCTGGGAGCTGTCCTGCAGGGACGGGGGACCAGGTTATGTGGCTGCTGCCTGCCCTGTGTTCCCTGGCCCATGGTGCCGGGCCTGGGGCATGGCCCTTCCATTCCTGTGGGGGCGTGGGGGGTTCCTTCATGCTCACCTCACTCTCGCTGCTGCTCCTTGGGCTGTGCCCCTGGGATGTGCTGGGCTGGGGGTCCTCGACTGGGGTGTGTGTGCGGCCCCTCTGCCCTGTGCTGGGACACGTGCGCTGTGTTACAGCCTGGCGCGTTCCCTCCCCCCTGCCAGGACGGCCCCCCCTCGTGCCTCCCGGCCCGGGCATCCCCCCCTTGTACCTCCCATCCGGGGCCCCCCCATACCGGCAGTCCAGGGCCCCCCCTTGTGCCTTCTGCCTGGGGAGCGCCCCCCGGCACCGCCTTGCTAGGGCTCTCCCCCCTCGGTCACTCCTGGGTCCCCATGCTCACCCAGCCCCTTCCCACGCATGGGACAGTGTCGACTCCCTTGGCCTTCCTGGTTGCCATCGTGGGAGCCCGCACGCGTGTGCCGTGGTTCCGCCCTCCTTTACGGGCTCTCAGTCGGACATCCGGCGTCCCCTCCGCCGTGGACGTGTCTGCGGGGCGGTGCGTGCGTGCCGCATGGTGCTGGTGCAGTGGGGCTCCGCTGGTCCGGTCCGCGTGGGTGTGGGTGTTTTCGGTTTTACACGGACACTCGGGTTTATCTCAGCCATGCCAATGCCTACAGCATCCCAGCTCACAGGCACACTTGTAATTCCTGCCTTGAAATAACTTGGAATCACGTAACTTGGAGAGGCTGCACCTGCCCAAGGTTGCAAGACTCTTCTTCAGCAGTGGAGGGAGGACTTTCCTTGTGGGGAAACGGGGAGCTGAGCCGGGGGAGGATTTCACTTGCGGGTTAGGCACAGACGTGTAGCCTATATAGGTGCAGCCACACTGAGGCCATGTACCTGTGGGGGCTGGGATATGCATGTAGAATGCATATGGAAACTGGAGTGCCGTGCCCCAGCAGGGGCCCCATTCCATCTTCTGCACCAGGGCCCATTCTCACCTAGCTACACCCCTGGTCAGGCAGGGAGAAGGGGAAGGAGGGAGCATTGGGCTGCTGGGTTTGACAGCACACACACTCACATTCTCTCTCACACACACACAGACACACACACAGATACATCCTCACAAACCCTCCCTCCCACAACATAGGTTATTTTCAGACAGGACTCTAACCCCAGTTTAACCACTCTTTAACCACACTTGAACATTTCTTATGCATGTTGCAGGGCTGCATAGGGCACCAATACAGCCCTGCAACATGCATAAGAAACGTTAAAGTGGGGTTAGCGTCATGTCTGAAAACACCCATACTTATACACACATTCTCTCTCTCTTTCTCTGTCACTCTTATAAACACGCCCTCTTCTCTCTCACTCACCTACAGGCTTGCTTCTTATTTTTTCTACACTTACTGAAAATCACCCACAGCCATTCTTTCTCATTCTCTCCCTTTCACTCTCACCTCCTATCTCACACCCTCATCCCTCTTTTTATCTACTCATATCTCATGCTCTATTTCCTCTTCCACACACACAAGACAGTGGCTGTTCTTACACGTGAACAATTATTCGAAGTAGCTGTAAGTCTGGATTTGTCATCGCAGCCAGGTTGTGCAGGATGGGAGAAGTTTGTCTCTTTATCAATCATATTTTATTTATAGGCTTATTTACTACAAAAATATAAAATTACCATTTACATCTCAAAACCCAGGAAAATATACTTAACCAAAAGTATACTTTTTAAAACCGAAAGCTTTTTTGGTTAAGTAAATTACAATCTCCAGCAAGACCAAACACTTTGCCACATAGGTGACTAGTAACTGTTGATAGCTGGGGCTCTATGGGCTTCTATAGGACTTCCGAAAATCTGGGGGCATGTCCCCTCCTCTTTTGGTGTCCTCTCTTTCCCCAAAGTTGCCTATGCACAAGGGAAATTCTTCTTGGTAGGCTGTGGTCTGAACATCAGTTCCCTCAATTTGACACTATTGAGGCTGCTTTCAGTGAACTGGGCAGCTGGCTGCATTCACTTGCTAAGCAACTTTTTAGGAGTCTGCAGCGATGCTGTAAAAATAAAAATACATTTCAGCCAGGAACTAACTAGACCCTGAAGAGTTTGAGAACAAACACAGCCAAGGGGGGCAAGACAAGCACCTACTCATTCACTGGGCAAGGAACCAAAGGGAAGGCTACTCCAGAGGGCTCCAGTAGGCTATAGGCCTACTCCAGAGTACATGGTTGGTTAGGATCCCTCAAGAGATATGTGTCTAACCAATTTTTAAAGACTTCCAGGGCTGGAGCTTCTCTTGACAAATTACTCCACTGCCTAACTGTCCTGAGTGTTAGAAAATTCTCCCTAACATTTAGTTGAAATCTTATTTTTTAATTTAAGTCAGTTCCCTCTGATTCTAGCCTCTGTGGTCAGAGAGAACACACCACTTTGCTTATAACAGCCTTTTGCATATGTCAAAACTAATATTTTTGCACTTATTGCTTTCTGCTTTGTATTCAAGCTCTTTGAATTGCAAGTTCCCTTCTTTTGGAAAGTGGTTTCCTACCAACCCAAATATTTACTTTGACTAAGTTCTCTATCAGCATTTACTGATACCTATTTATTCTTATTTTTACACACCATTATCAAAGGTCTTGAAATGTCTGGCATTTCTGTTGGTGAGATTATTAATTATTTATTATTATTATTATTATTAGTATTAGTATTTTATTTTTAAATTTTATACGCTGCCCCTCCTGCCTCAGGCACCACGGGGTGGCTAACAACATTTTTAAAACATACTAAAATATACAACAATAAACTACAATTTTTAAAAAAACATACCCACCCACCCTATCCCCCTCGGTAAAGGCCCGGTGGAACAGCCAGGTCTTACACTGTCTGTGGAAAGAGGAGAGGTCGGTGGTCAAAGCGGACCTCCGACGGAAGGGAGTTCCACAGCTGCGGCGCAGCCACAGAGAACACCCTCCCCATGGTAGACACCCGGGAAACCCGAGGGACCCCAAGAAGGGCGCCCCTGGCCGACCACAGGGGCTGATCCAGGACCCAGAGGGTGAGGCAGTCCTACAGGTAGGCGGGGCTCAAGCCGTTTAGGTCTTTAAAGATCAACATCAACACCTTGAATTGGACCCGGAAGACTATCGGCAGCCAGTGCAGAGAGTGACGCACCGGTGTAATGTGTTTGCGTCAGCCTGGCATTCTGCACCAGCTGCAGTCTCCAAACCAACACCAAGGGTAGACCCACGTAGAGCGCATTACAGTAGTTCAGTCTCGAGGTAATAAAAGCATGGACGATTGTAGCCAGATCTGAGTCCAAGACATACGGCCTAAGCTGACGTACCAGATGTAACTGGCGAAATGCCCCCTTCGCGAATATGCAAGCTTTCAGGCCCTTCCTCAGGCATGTAGCAAGTCAGAAGGACATGTATATATGAGGAAGCATAGCAGCGGTGACTTGAGTGGGAGTGAATATGACAAAATAACTAGAGAGGGAACAGTAGATGGGGAGGAAAAAAGAGGGATGCCAGACATTTAAAACCAAAGCTGTAAAAAACATGTTGGTGCAAGAGGCTTAGAAACAATAGGTAATAGTAAATGCAAGAGAGGAGGAGGCTAGAGCAAACGTGGGTAAGAGGTATAGTAGGACTAGGAAACAACTTATCAGGTAAAGGGAACTTGCATATGAAAGGAACCGAGTTCACTGTGTTATACAGATTTATATAATGGCTTGAAAAACTGGGGTCTTGGTTGAGTCCATTTATTTTTAGTATCTAATAAAGTTATGAATTTTAGTTCCACCCAGGCCCGTCTTTTAAAGGTGTTGTATAAGCTTCCATTGAGGATGAAGACTGAGAGATCAGAGATGGACTGGCCATTCTGGGGGAAGTGACTGTAGAATCAAAGGATTGTTGGATTCAAAACAAGGACTCTGCAGTAGACAGTCACTTTCAGTCCTCAACCTTCTTAAAGTAAGGCACCTGAAACTGGATGCAGTACTCTCAATGAACTAACCTGACTAGGGTCATGTAGAGAGGAATAATCACTTCCCTTGTCTTACAGACATGCTTCTGTTAATGCAGCCGGAAATAGCAACACCCCAACTGAGATGGGGTGGCTTGGTGATGATGACACCAAGAAATTTGCACAACAGTAAGAGCTTCTCAGGGCATGGTGGCAAGATTATTTGCTGGGTGACAGGGAGCAGGTGTCCTGAGAATGGCTGGCACCCAAGCTTTGGGGGCAGCGTGAGGGGTCTCTGCAACTCAGAGGCTACACTGAGAGGGGGACAGCTCTGCCCCTGAGTACTCAGAGCCCCGCACCCTGGCTCTCACAACAAGGGCACAGACATTTTCTAAAGGGATGGGGAGTTCCAGGCAGAGGTGTCCAGGGAGAAAGCCCAGTGCAGGACCTGCCAGCAGCACCACTCTTATACCCCTCCATCATTGGGAGGGGGAGGGCAAGCAGCCAGCCCAAAACAGCTTCAAGGAGTGGAGGGTGCAAGGAGACAGTATCACTGGGTACCCCACAAGCACTTGTGCAGATGGGTGGGTATTCAGCAACCCCCAGAAGCTTGCTGGGGGGTTGTGTTCCTGAAATCTGCAGGAGCAGGTTTCCACCAGGCTGCCCCATAAGTGGGATGCATCTTCCCCCTCCCAACTGTGCCCCTGCTTCCAGAACACATGCCCAAGTTAAAACATATGCCATCATTTTCTCTCTCATACTCACTCTCCTTGTGAATTCTTCTCCCCTGGGTCCTACTGGGCCTAGGCCCTGCACCCAGAGATGCTGGATAAGGGCGTTTTCACACTTACATTTAATTAGGAATTTAGGCTTTAATTCCTGTTTCAGCCGTCTGTGTGAATACTGCAAATCCGTGTTTGGCAGTATAGATTAGTGAAAAATTAGGTATTTGTAAACCCTCGGTTGCTAGGGTTTACAACATCCGGATGTCAAAATAATCCTGATTAGTGTCCATGTGAATTACTAATCAGGATGAGTCCATTAATTCTGATTAAAGAAACAGAGTGCAGTGTAAAGACTTTACCTACGCTCTGGGAATTTCCAGCTCTATGGTACATAGAGGCACATGACTGTGGAGTAATCGTATTCCCTCTGTCATCGTATTACTTCCACAATGCATTGTGGAGCGCCAAGTTTAAAATCCCAGAGAAGAAAGGGGAGAGTCTCCATTTTCTCCACGTGTACACAGCTGCTTTAATAAATTATTTTCTTCTACTTCATTGACTACTGCATTTCTCTATACAGACATGAGGCATCAAAAGGTTTAAATACTGCATGTCTCATTGCCCTGGAGTACTGGAATACATCTTTACCTGGAGGTTAAGGTCCTGGCAGAGTGGCAGACGCCCACTTAGTGCAAAGAAGAGGTGGGAGACCTCTGCCCTGTTGGACAAATTTGTTTTGTGGCTGTTTTTTATTTGGCCCCTTTCCAATCCCTGGATCTGGCCCATGGACCCAGCTTCAACCCTCTGCAAAGCTCTGAGAGACTGAGTTCAGGAAAATAATGCATGCCATCAGCTGTGCTCCCAAGGATAGGGGATGGATCCATGGCACAGACCAGTGGCCCATGGCCCACAAGCAACACGTTGCGCTCAACAGCTCTGTAAACAAATGCAAAATATTGAAAGGGAGGGAGGAGGAGTTTGTGCGTGAGAGAGTGCATGCCTCAGAATTGCCAAGAAAAAGGTAAAGATGAACCAGGCGCTATTGTGCTCTTCCATGCCATTTACTGTTTCCACCACTCTGCCCAGAATTCTGTTGTGGCTCACCATAGGTCTTGAACTTTGAAAGTGAATCACCACTACTCTGCCAGGGAGCTACCACAGCACCAGAGTGGTAGCATCCTTCTCCTACTGCTGCACTGTGCCCTAGGCCCCGCTTGCTCGGCATAAACTGCTTCCTCATTGGCTAGATTAAGGGTAGACACTAGACAGGAAGTAGGAAGAGACTAAACAATATTGTTTTGTTTCACCTCTTTCCTGAATGATTGGAAGTTACCAGGGTGGCACTTTCCAGGTTTGTGAAACTTTGGGTGAAAACAGACATGACGCTAACCATCCTTTAAACATTTATTTATGCATGTTTCAGGGCTGTTTTGGTGCCCTATGCAGCCCTGCAACATGCATAAATAACCACCAAGGGTGGTTAAAGGGTGGTTAGCGTCATGTCTGTTCCCTGCTGGGGATCTTTTTGACCACGCTTCCCGGGACATTCCCCCGGCTAGCCCGGGAAGCGTGGTTCAAATTGACCCCATGTGGGTATTCACCTTGGCGAACATCTGGCGGCGGCCAAACAGATGTTCGAGACACGGTGACCACAGGTGGGTATTCACCGTGGTTCACCGTGATCTCGTAATGTCTGAAAATACCCTTTGTGTGTCCTTTTAGGAGAGAGAAACTGGAGGCTTATGGTGTGTGTAAAAACCTGTTTCTTTATGGATTTATAAATTGAGGAGGAGTGGATGGGAAACAGCTAGCAACTCCTTCACGAGCTCCTTCAGGCCAGATACCACTGGACTTCTAACACTCAGCATTCCCGGGGGTCCCCAAAAGACTCTCTTCCTTCCCACAAAAGTTCCAGCTTGCTTCCTGCTCTCAGTCAAGCTCACTTCTGCCCCAAACTGATGGACAAGGTTCTACATGACCCACTCAGAGAAGATACTCAGAGAAGGCTACATTTCAGTGGGGTTGAGCACCAAAGCTCATCATTCCAAGGATCACAACAATATGATGGCTACTGGACATGCCTGCTCTCTTGTCTGTGCTCCAGCCTTGCCCAACCTTGGTTCCTCCTGCCTAAGCCCTGGAGGGACTCTCTCTTAATCCTTTTCTACTGCTAAGTTCCTGACTCCTGGTTTCCAATCTGGCTTGGTTCTTCGGTTTATGACTCCTGACATCAGACGGGATACAGTCCTACATCTACAAGCTGGGATCTACCTTTAATACTGACGCAGACCCTGATCTTGCTTTGACCTCTCTTACCTTGCCTGCAATACAGAACCAGGCCCTGATTCACAAACCACTTAACTCCAGGGCTGATATAAAGGCAGTTAGAATCTGCAAACATTGCACAGGCCACTGTTCTATAAGTGGGGTCACTGCCTGTTGGCTCAGATTGGATCCTCCTCCAGCGTAGCATGCAGCAACTCTGTGGAAGTTCTCTGAAAATGAGAATTCACTCTATAAATCCACAGTTAAGCTTAGTAACTTGTGGTTAGGGTTGCCAGGTTTCCTATTTCTGGTGGAATTTCCACTTTGGGGGCATTGGGGAAATGTCCCTCACACAGTTTGGATGGGTCCACTAGAAATCCCACCTCCACCTCTTTCTGTTGATGCTTTTGTTGCTTGCTTCGCTGATTTTGCTTGCTTTCCTGCAGCCAGGGCTAGGGGGCAGCAGAGAGGAGAAAGGACTCCTGTAAAAGCAATTTTTCCTAATTTTCAGATTTCAGCATCAGTCATCAATAGGTTAGACAAAACCTAAAGCAAAAAGAATAACTTCTCTAGAAGTTATAGTTTTCATGAAAATTTACTTCAAAGTTGCCTGGAAACGCCATTCTGGGAGAGAGACTGAAAACGACCCCCTGGTGGCTGATTGGCTGATGACATCCTTAGTGTGTTCCTCCAGCCAGCTCACTGCTAAACTGTGTCCCTTTGCAGGCAACAAAATCTCGACACAAGACTGCAGGCCTTTAAGGTGACACGGTTGCAGGGTGGAAGTTGTGGAGAGGGCAGGGAGGGATGCTCTTCCCCCTCACACACCCCTAGGACTGTGTAGGAAGGGGTGGATTGGTGGGGAGAGAAAGCAGGGGAGATGGATTTCTAGATTTGAGTGAAGAGAGAGTTCATGGAAAATGTGTAGTCTGACCTGTGTGTATTTGGGGGTCTTGCTTCTCTCCTTTCTGGCAGAGAGATTCCCCAGGGGTGGAGGGCGTCAGCAGATGTGATCAGAGCAGAGGGGTTGCCTCTGGACTGCAGAAAGAGGGAGGCGGTGGGTGGATTGTAGCTTCTTCCACCTGCTGACTCACTCCTGGCAGAGCGCTCTTTAATCCTAAATGTGTGGGGACAGGCTGGGGGCAGTCCAGGGTTTGTGTGTCTGGGGGGAGGGGGCAGATTTGGGTGTACTGTTTAGATCTTCCCCTTGGATTATCAGCTCCGCGATCATGGGCAGTTGGTCAGACGTTGCTGTTTGCCCAGCAAAGACTGCAGCCTTAGTAGTCAAATTAGAATAAAACGGCTTGTCTGTGCAGGGCTAGCAGTATCAGGTTAACAGTTTAGTGAATAATTTCCATTCTATGCAACTCCTGGTACAGGTGCATGGGTTGGGGGTTTTAGGTGGCTTCCTTAAAACAATCTAAAAAACCTGCTTGCTTGGAGAAAACTAGTGCTTCAAGGCATAAAGGTTCTAGCCCCGCACTCTTGCAGATGGACCAGTTTTCTACTTGCGGAGAATTGTGTTTTTTTTAATGAGGGGTTATTCAAAAATGCCTTCGTTCTGTGGGTGCCACACAACACCTGTATGTGTGAATCAGGCCTCAATCCTTACCTGTCTCTTACAGTGTGGACCAATCCTTTGTAACAACCATGGTCAGCAGAAAAAACACCTCTGCTAAGTCAGTTGTGATGGAAAGACCCAAAAGCCATGATAAGTGTTCCACTGTGCACAAACACATCGAAACATACTTCCCCACAAAAGTTTTTGTATGTGTCCTGCAAGTAATTTTTTTTTTAGCAGTGCACTGTATTGCTGATAAAAAGAAGAGATGGCAGGAAACCTTCTGGTTAGCACAACATTACTAGAACAGGCAGTGCTTAAAGTATCACTGTAGAATAGGGGTGTTGGCCTACGTATAACAATAGAACGACTACATTAAGTTCTTAAATAGTCTTTGTTGCTGTGGCAGCTGGTGGGTTCTGAGGCTGATGAGGCCAGGCCAGAGATGGGCGGGGTCAACGCTGGGTAGAGCCAGTCCTAAAATTGAACACTTCCATGATCAATTGAATAGAACATGCACACAAGGATAGCGGTTTTAGCAAACAACATCAGAGCCAAGTGAATCCACTATGCATGGGTGCAAATAGGGCTTGTCCTTCTTAGATTGTAAGTCCACTGGGCAGGGATATGTCTGTGTTTCCAATAACCTGAACATGTTCAATGGCAGGAGAGCAATAGCAGAGAAAACAGAAGTACCATAACAGCTAGCCCAGATTATAGACATTTCTAATACCTTACTTAAGATACAATTCAGGTAACATTAACGTATCTGAAATGAGCATAGGCTACAATTAAAATGCATAGGAAATGCTGCCAAACCCAACAGGATTATGTGAAATCCTAATGGCACACCATAAATGCTGCATAGAGTTTTGCAGAGGACGAGGAGGCATGCACAGTTCAGGAGAGGGCATGCAACACCCACCATGTAGCATTAAAAGAAAGACACACCAAAATGAATGGAAAATGCAGGAAATCCCAACAGCATTATGTGGAATCCTAAAATGCACAGCTGCCATAAATGCTGCAATTGGTCCCTAGAAGGGAAAAGATACTCCACCCCTGAGATGTAGCACTTTCCATCCTTCCTACAAGCTGAAAGTTCCCAGACCAGTGAATAAATTAAAAAATATATGGAAAAACCCTTAAGACCCCTAAGTTAAAACTTCAAAGGGGGTGGGAGCAAAATTCAAGCTGTCCCACTAAACCACTTGGATTAAAACCCAAAGCCAGAGGGTTCTTTTTACATCCGATATTAAGGATTCAAATGCAAACCAGGGAAAAGTTCAACCATTAAATTCAACCCAAAACCACAGATTTCATTCACATCAAGCTTAAAATAAACCCAAACACACAGGCAGTAACACTGTCACCATAAAACACCCCAGTCCAGTACATGCTGTGTGAGGATGACTGAAATGCAAACCATGCAGGATCTCCGATTCTCCACCACCACCACTATATCATGACTGGGATTCAAACCCCAAAACCACAGAATATCAAGCCTGAACAGATTTCTTTTATATCAAGCTTAAAGAAACTAAGAAAGAGCCCAGAGAGAGTACGGTATCCCACTGGGAATTAAAATCAGTGCAAACCAATTATAATACAAGATTTTTATTTTCTTCCAAACCACTAAGATTAAGCAAACCCATAGATTAAAAAGGATTCAAATAGCTCTTCTCTTACCTCGCCTCAGTGGCCTCTGAGTCAGGCATGATAAAACCTCAGCTCAACCACCAGCTATCCAGCCCAGAAAAGGGGAACCAATTTAGCTACCTAGAGCCAGCTACAGAGTGCAGTCACATGCTGCTTTGCATGAGGGCTGGGTCTGGCTCCCAGTTCCTCCTCCCTTCAATCACAGGGTGCATTTTTTTCCGAACCTGAGATTGGCCAGGGCGATGGTTCCATCTCCCCAAAATGGAAAAATGTTTAGCTGGAGGATTCCTAAAGGAATTCTCAAAGCCCCTCCTCAGTGCCTGCCCCAAAACACAGTGAGCATGTGCAACAGGGGGGAAATCACATGTTCACACTTGCTGTCACAGTGTCTCTGTCCAACCTCCCTCTTCCCCAGGGTACCAATTCCAAATCTGAATTGGTGATGCTGGGGTGTGCAGCTGCGCCAGGCAGGATCCTCTGCTACGCCTCCAGCTTCCTCAGCTAGTCCGCTCATGACTCCCTCCCACACACTTGGGTAGTGTGTGCTACTCCTCCTCACCCCCCCATGAGGCCACTAAGCCACCTGTCCACCAAAGTCTTGCATATGCATAGGCCACAGCCTGAGGCTCCCAGCAAGGCTGAGCTACCCCAGCAAGAAGACGTCTCCAGCAGCACTGGGCGTGTATGTGACCAGACACTCCAGGAAAATGGTGCAATTCGGCATAGAAAAATACACCAAAGATTAAACTTGGCACAGAGGTAGCTGTTAGCGTCATAAATCTATTTTCCAGGATTGTATTGAAAAGTGGTGCTGTTTTGGAAAAATCCAAGATGGCATCCAAAATGGTGGTCGATTCTCTGAAATATTGTATTCAAAGGTTCACAAAAGTTGTATGGTCTTTAAAATTGTTAAAGGGGTTGGCTACACTAGTGGGAAGGTAAATAAAAAGATTGGTGTCAATCAGTTCAGTCTTTTATAAAGAAATGCCAAAATGGCAGAGAAAAATAACAATTTCAGAACTTCAGTATGCTACTTTCAAATTTTTATTTGAAGACAGATAGCTTCTATAAAGACACAGAGCAGTTTTTAACTATTGCTCAATTTTATTTACACAAAATGGCGGCCAATGTGGCAGTCACATAAAACTCAAAATTTACCCTGTGAAATCATATAGACTTTGCATATATGTCTATATTTAAGAAATTTTGTAAGTCTATACTGGTAAGCTAGATTGAGAATGACATCAATTGGCATACTTACAGTCATTAAACTCCAATGTAATAGTTGGCAAAGAATGTACGTTATCTGAATGAAACAACATTTATTTTCAAGTTCCCATAATATAATAGCTTGTGTTATACCAGTAACTATGCTGTAAATAAAAAAATAAATACATGCCTACATGAGCTACACAACTTTTCATGATAGTCATTCCAATTGAAACTTTCCAAAAATATCACAAAAATTTCCTAACCAAAATCAAAAAGTCAGTCATCATTTTCTCCTGGCTGACTTTCATCATCAGTTTCATAGCAGGCAGAAGGTAGGTTGAGACAGTCTCCTTCAAAACTGCAGGCTATGGTGCAGAGCCAGCCCATTTTCATGCACACACAGGTTTAATCACTGCAAGGAGTGTCAGCTTTGCATTTGTAGCTCTTGATTGCCTGGTTGAGTTCCTGTGGACGGCTGCTTCCTTCAAACCAGTTCATTTAATATCCAGTTCCATCTGCATTAAGCTTATATCCATTCTTTTTGGGGTGTGGAAGAAGAGCTTTTGGGCATAGTAGAGGAGCTTTAATTTGGAAAGTTAAGACATTGGCTCGTTTAATACGTTAAAATAGAACCTTCTCACACATTGGCATGCGGGCAGCATTCTTTTCTCCAGCCAGAGGCAGCTCCTCGCTGTGGCGCTGGGGGTGGTGCCCTGCAAGCACCCAGCACCAAGATTCCGACACCGGCGGCACTGTCAGCTGCTGTAGTAGCCCCCCACTTCTACATGTCATAAATCTCTCCCTTTCCACAGACTCCTTCCCCTCTGCTTTCAAGCATGCCACTGTCTCCCCCATCCTCAAAAAGCCCACCCTGGACCCATCTGACCCCTCTAGTTACTGGCCAGTCTCCCTCCTTCCCTTTGCCTCAAAGCTTCTGGAA
>QEPC01006872.1:2883351-2944480 GCA_003113815.1 Sphenodon punctatus
ACCCCCCCCCCCGTGGAACCTAGTCCCCGTCCCCGTGGACCCTGCACCCTCCTCACTCACCATCCTGAACCTCCCCCTACCGAGTGAGAGTCGATCGGCTGACCCCCTTATCCCTGCATACAGCTCTGAGCCCGATGATGATAGGGGTCGATGTTCAGAGTGCGTAAGCACACAAACAGACCCAACTACTATCCTGACGGGCTTCTTTCCTCCACATCCCGACCGCAGAGCTCCCTGGTGTGCGAGAAGTGTGAGTGTGTGGCGCTTTTCCCCCTTCCTGCCCCATCCCACTGACACTCACTGGTCCCCAGTTTTCCAAGAGCTTTTATGACCTCTGTACATTTCAGTAGCTTTTGGAAGGGAGTTACTTTGCCTTAATAAACTAGCGCAGCAGTATGGTAATTTCCAGTGAAGCAATGAAAGCCTGGCAGTGCTTCAATTACATCTTTGTCCATTTGTTCTGATACTTTACAAAGATCATATATTTTCTTTGAAAGTCTATCTCTCCAGTACAGTTTGCTACTTAGATGGTTTGCAGCCCACAGAGTATATATAACAACATCCCGATCAGTGTACTGAATCATGATGGTGCGTGGACCTTCTGTCCCCGAATAGGCTGCATGTCTAAACATGATTGAGTCAGCTTCTTCAACAGCTGGTACTTCAAGATCAGGTACTTCCTGTGGATCCAAGAATGGTAGCTTCTGGTGACCGACATAGATGTCTATGCAAAGTTCACAGTACTCTTTCTTCTGAGACCATGGGTATTTTCAGACGTTACGAGATCACAGTCAACCACGCTCAATTCCGGGTGGTGGCTGTGATTTCGGCACGTCTGTTGGGGGAAACAAATGTTTCCCCCCAGATGTTACCACGGCGTAGAATTACATTCAGCACGCGAGCGGCCGAAGCGGAGGGACCGGCGGCCGCCGCGTGTTGAATGTAATTCCACGCCGGGGTGAACCCCGGTGTCTCATCTGGTTGGGTGTCACGGCGCGGGATTACCGGCAGGATCCCGGGCCGTGGCGAATCCAGCCCGACGCGGCGGCCTCATTGGCCCCGCCGCCCGCCCGTCTCCCCGGAGGGCTGCGTGGGTGCGTGGAGGGGGCGAGGCCGTGCGGCCGCACGTTGCCCCACGTGGCCCCGCCCCCTCCCAGATTCCCTGCCGGGATCCCCCCGGCACATCTGAAACAGCGTGACGGGGTGATCCCGGCGGGGAATGGATAGGGTGATTTCGGTACGGGGCCAATGGGCCCCGTAACGTCTAAATTCACCCCGAATTTTCAGACAAAAATTCTCCCTTGTGACTGTGGTGGTGCTATTTAATTTGGGGGCTTTGAAAATCATATCGGCAGATACTGATTAAGGAGCCTTGCTCTGAGGTATTCCCTTTGTGCCGGATTGGTCTCCAGTCCCAGCTCGGACTATACATTGTTCTCATCCACCTACAGCGCAGAGAACGAGCTGGGGACAGAGAGAGCGGCTGGTGGCTGCAGTAGAGCCGTTGCACCTGATACCGGACTGCTGGGGAAAGGTTGCAGCTGAGCTGCTTTATTTTGCTGTTTTAGAGACTGCTGTGATTATTATTCTCCCTTGTGACTGTGGTGGTGCTATTTAATTTGGGGGCTTTGAAAATCGTACCGGCAGATTAAGGAGCCTCGCTCTGAGGTACTCCCCTTGCGCCAGATTGGTCTCCAGTCCCGGCTTGGACTATACAACGTTCTCATCCACCTACGACACGCTGTAGGTGCGCGCCAAGGGTGTGCGCCTAAGGGCTGCATGTGCAAGGGTGCGCCCTTGTGCACGCGGCCTTAGGCGATCGGTCAGGCGAGGCCAGGCTTTGGAAATATTTTAATCAAAGTTTGACCTCCTAGCTAGAAATGGACAGAACGAGAGGGAGGCAATTTCTGTCTGTGTTGCCAGTAAAACAATTCTCCCCAAAGAATAAGAAAAAGCTGCAGACTTGCAAATTGGAGGAGACCTTGCTTTGTACCTACAATAGATATTCATGTCTAGTAAATGAGGAAGGGGGCTTAGCAAATATAACTAAGGTAGATGCACATGGGGAGTCTACAAATATTTTAACGCCAAATGTTTATAAGGAACATAACCAGGATAATATAAATGAAGAATCCTTAAGCAAGCAAACTAAATTAATAGCCAGGACTGTGGCTTTATTATTTTCTTCTATTTCAGAGATGGTGGATTCCTTGGTCAAAGTTAAAGAGCAGTTGGGAGACATTTTGACCAAATTACATGGAATGGTAAGGAACCCTGAAAATGCAGATTTATATATAAATAAATAAACAAGAACCTGGTTAGACTAGAGGATTTTTTCCAAGTAGAAAAGGGGTTAGGATATTACATGATGATGACGAAACATTAGGGCAATCTAAGATGGGGAAGATAAAGACTTTCAGTGGTAGCCAAAAACAGGGCATGTGGGCTATGAAGATAATCAATAATGCGCTGTTAATTAAGGTGGGTCCTGATCAGGACAGCAGTATACCTTCATGGGATAATACTACTGTTATTGCTAACAACCTATCTCATCTGCTTAGAACAAATATAAAACCAACTCAAGTTCTAAAGATATTAGCATTGCCAAGTATGGAACCATACTTTAGATTGAAAGTGTACTTTTCACCTGACCGTCTAGTGAAGGACATCTTTGCAGCCAGGAAATACTTTAAAATTAGAGGTGTCAGTATTTATAGAGCTGTATATTATGAAACGGTTAGTCACCAGCTGAGTAGATATTTCCCAAAGCAGGAATATAGAACTTCACCAACTTCATCTACACCTACAGGGAAAGACCAGCCCAAGCAATATTCCTTACCCAAAAAGGGGCATGTAGCGCTGGGTGTAATAGATAGGGTGCCAAAAGGAGATCTCAATTTAGATGTGCAGGTAAATGATATTATAGGTCAACGGAAGAGGAAGTATAAGTATAAGACACAGGGGATTGAAGTAAAAGGAAATGCACAAACTAGATTAATACACAAGGAGAAGCTGGGGTCAGGGAACCTTATGGATTTTATTGATGGCTGCCTCCCTTTGAAGAGCACTGATGCCATGCATACGGCACAGATGGAAGACAATCCAATAGATATAAGGCAGAAACCCTGTTTGAGGGAAGAAAGACAGTATTTGGCAGATGGGATTGGTACCTTTCTGTTGGGAGCTGCAGGGGAAGCAATTAATTTATTGGTTACTGATAAGCTCAACAAATTATCCCCCATAGACGAAGATATGGTCATACAAAGGCTTGATCAATTAAAGGAAAACTTGTAAGCCAGAGAGATTGATTGTAGAGCCCCTGAATTAGTACATCCTACAACGTCATATAAGCCCGAATATAAATTGGAAGTTCTTACCGCAGCCCAATATTTGGAACCAGCTGAAGAAGGCACCCCCTGTAAAGGCCATATTATTCTGGAAGGACATAGGAATATGATACAAACACTCAAAGGGGTTGGAAAGGAGGATTCACGATTGCAGAATGATAAAGTGGGAACAAATGTGGCTATTTTACATCTTAGCCCAAGTCTCTTGGAGATAGGGCAAGCTCTGGAATGGCAGGAGGCTGTAAGTGTTCACTCGCCAGGACCCCCTCTGACTTTCTGCTCAGCTAAAAGGACACACCAGCATAGATTTTCTGGGCAGCCAGTCAGACAGACTGTCATGGATCAGCTATACCTGGCTTCTTGGAATATAGCGGGACTTAGGTCAAAAGTGGTAGACAAAGAATGGATAGAACTCTTGAATGACTGATATAATTTGTTTTCAGGAAACATGGCTGAAGGAAGGGGAGGATTTTAACTTGGAGAATTTTAAGACATTCTTGAAGGGAGGCCAGAAATTGGGGAGAAGAGGTCGCGTATTGTGGACCTTGATTACTTTGATCTCAGATCATTTGGCACATTTATACCAAACTATACCCGTGGGACGAGTAGAGTATCAAGCAGGACTCTTTAAAGTTTCTGGTTGGGAGCCAATTATATTGCTCAATATTTACATTCCTCCTTTCACCTCCGTATACTACAAGGAGGATGTTTGGGCTACCCTAGAAAAGGCACTTGATCTATTAGGGGAACGGTTCCCTCAGGCCTCCCTCATCTTAATGGGAGATTGGAATGCCCGAATAGAGGAAGCTAACGAGGAGGAAGATTTAGATGAATCCATGTATAACCTTTCAAGTCCACGAGGAGACGCTCTAGAGACAAAGAAGTCAATTACTCGGGCCGGCGTTTAATTTCCCTGATTAGTAAGTTGGACCTTGTTGTATTGAATGGTAGAATTGTAGGAGATTTAATCGGAAAATACTCATTTGTGGGCCCGCAGGGAAGTAGCACAGTAGATTACTTTCTTGCTGATCTCCATTGTTGGGATAGGTTCAAAAATCTTACCCTGGAAATCAGACCTGAAACTGACCATGTCCTCTTAAAAGCACAGATAGACATACATGGATATTTGGAAGCAAGTGTAGGAACAGACGTGGAGGGAGGGAGATCATACAAGGTGAAAAAGTAGATTGGTTCCCAATTGATACTGAGAGTCTACGATTTATGTAATTCCAAAATTCTTAGAAATTTGGAAGCAGCCTTATTGAAGGGACAAACTACAGATATGGTATTTGATAAATTCACAGATATTACATCTTATTTCAAAGAAAACCTCCCTCTAGTTCAGGAGCGGCTACATGTAACAAAAAAGAACTCTTGGTATGACCAAGAATGTAGGGAGGTTAAGAGGCTATTAGTTAGGATAAAAAGACTCTGGGTGAAGGAGCAAACCCAACCCCGTACTGCTCAACTTCTGAATTTGAGGAGCCATTATAAAATGCTATTAAAGACCAAAAGAATTGCTTAATATAGTCTTATGTGGGCAAAATGACAGTAGCCCTAAGGGTAGGGAATATAAGTTACTTTTGGAAGTTACTGAATTATATAATAAAACCGACCCAACCAACAACTAATGCTGCAGTCCCAAATGACATCTGGGAAGATTTTTTCGGATCCCTGTATAAGGATCCCCAATCGGAGGGGATGGAAACATGCTTGGAGATTTGTGGAAACACAAGTATACCAGGGCTGATACTTGAATTTTCTACAGAAGAAATAGAAGAAAATATATTGTTGCTGAGACGGAACAAAGCACCAGGTCCTGATTGTATCACTGCAGAAGTTCTTCAGACGGCCCCCAGATGGTGGTCCCAGGTGCTCTATAAATTGTTTGCAGTAATAAATGAGGCTGGTAGGATTCCAGTACAATGGGGCAAGAGCTGGATGGTTCCCATCTACAAGAAGGGGGACAATAAAGACCTGGCCTGTTATAGGCGAATTAGCCTCCTCTACATATTGGGCAAGTTCTATGCCAAATTACTTCTGTCAAGGATACAAAAATGGGTTGATTCTAAGGAATTAATCCCCAAAGATCAATTTGGGTTCCAAAGCAAGTGCTCTACGATGGATTGTTGCTATATTCTGCAACATCTTATCTATAAATATACAAAGATAAGAAAAGGGCAATTATTTTTGGCCTTTGTAGATTTTACAAAGGCATTTGACTCAGTACCACGTAGAAGTCTTTGGATAAAATTAAAATCATTAGATCTTGACCCTGTTAGTACAATTATATTCCAATAATACAACCAGAGTCAGATCTGGGAGAGCAAATAGGCTCAGCTCCCCAATTTAAACTCGGAGAGGCGTCCGCCAGGGATGTGTGTTGGCCTCATTATTATTTAACCTGTATGGGTCAGATCTGGTGAGCTTTATAAATTCGGAAGTACTCAATCCCCCCCAAGATACAGTCCTTCCCTCCAATACGCTGATGGTGTGATTCTGTTATCGAAAACCGAAAGGGGTCTCAGAGGACTCATTGGCAATTTAATGGAATACTGCGAGAATAATGGCTTGAAGATAATATGAGGAAATCTGGTATCCTGACATTAGGAAGGAAATATACAAAATCCAGTTGGGTAATTAAGACCATCACTGTAGTAAAGGAAGCCATGTACCTAGGGGTTGTATACTCCAATAGAGGCACCTGGTGTAAACATATTAAAATTAGAGCAAATAAGGCAAATAGAGCAGCCCGCTGTATTTTGAAGGCCACAAATTTATCACAAGGGGTTCCATTATCCTCATTTCTCCAAACCTTCCAATTAAAAGTCATCCCTTCAGCAACATTTGGACTGGAGATTGTCCCATTTCCTCAGGTTGAGTTAGAAAGGATTCAGAACCAATTCCTTCGCCAATTGCTTGGGGTGCCGAATAATGTACCAGGAGCGGTTGTTCGAGCAGAGACAGGTTCTCTGTCTATGGAGTACCTTGGAAGGATAGTCTTTGCTAGGTATTGGCTTAGGTTAACGTCCCAAGATGAGGGAGCTCTGCCAAACGAATGCCTTGTGGAAGAATTGGGGTATAGGGGGACTAACTTATATCGTTAGGTCAAGTATATACCTTCTCAGGACACCACACACAGTCCAGAGGGTCTTTCCTTATAGTCCTTTATTAGGACACCACTTGTGTCCAATGTATCTGGGGCTGCCGGCTCATCCGCCTTCACCCTGCAGGCCCAGGTCCCTGTCTCTCAGGCCTTGGAGCAACCCAACCACAAGTCCAGGCCTTGGCACAACTTAACCACAAGTCCAGGCCTTGGAGCAACTTAACCACAAGTCCTAAGTCCCTTCAGCCAGGCCTTCAAATCCCCAGGCTCTGGCCAAGCCTTTCCCCAGCCCAGAGGCTCCCTCCTGGGCACAGCCTCTGTACCTTGCTGGGGTCCCTGCTGGTTTTCCACGCGTCAGCATCCTGGAGAGCATAGACCAGGAAGGCTTGTTCAGGGAGATGTGGCTATTTTGGCTCCCTGGCAGAGATTGAGCTCTTCCTAACTCAGCCTTCCTCTTATACAGGCAGAGTGGGCGTGGCCAGGCTTTTACTCCTCTCAGCCTTAAAGGGTCACCAACCTGCTCACTCTGTCCCAGGGGTTCTCAGCTTGTATCCCCTCAGGCTGATTTCTAGCTCTGGGGTTGGCTCTGCCACACCCCTTGGGTGTGCCCAGCCCTCTGGCTGGTGCCCACAACCCCCTTCTTAAAGGGGTAGCAACCCCCCTGGACTCCTCCCTGCTACAATGAGTCATATCCATATTACTGCATTGAGCAAGGCATGTAGCATTAATGAAGTCATCTGCTAAACTGGCTTTCTGCTCCTTGAACTTCTCCACTTTTTTCTTTGAAACCATTGATGGGATGTTGTTTCTCTTCAATCTCTCCTTGAACTTAATCTCAGAATCCTTTCCACAAATTCTTTCTTCTGTGCACACTTTTACCATGGTGTCACCAATATCTTTAGCACGCAAAATGTGGTCAGCAATGTAGTTCTCTAGCTTGTCTCCATCATAGATGTTGATTAGTTCATCTGCACTGTAAAAGAATGGGTCAATGTACTTCTCTATTTCTTCCTCCAACCTTCTCACTTTGTCTAATTTAATTCTTTAAGATGTGGAGTGTGATGAGATTTAGTCTGCTTACCACAGCGAAATGCATACAGCTTGGCAATAACTGGAGTAACCGCAGCCCAGTACTGAAGTTCATCGTCTTTCCTCTTTGATCTTATTCCTGCACTTTCCTTAGCTTGCCGATGAATGGTTTGCTCTCTATGTTGATCAGTTGGCACTGCTGCGCCTCCCAGGCCAGTTTTAGATCCAGGAAATTCACCATTTTCAAGAAACTGGCAGAATTGGGGGTACTCCTCAGCATATACAACCATCTCCACATAAAAGCAAAGGAGCTGATGGGTGTACACATGCCTATCATAAGCTGCTATGTAAGCATCCATTTTTAATCATGTTGCCATCAGCAATGGCCAGTCCTTGATCCGAAAAGAGTGATTGAAGGCTGTTCTGAGACTAATAATTTCCATGAACTCATACCAGAAACTAAAGGTACGACCTGTCTTTGATTGTTGCCATTCTTTCATTGCACTTACATACTTTACCACATGAATGTTACTCTGTAAGTTTGGCAGAACATCTTTTTAATAAGTTTTTTATTTTATTCAATCCAAAGTATATCGACCAATACAACTTCAAACATATACTACCCCTAAAACCCCTCATTAACTACCCCCCCCCCCCCGGATTAGGTGAGTTCCAGGTCTTAGTGTATGTCTCTGGTAATCTTTAAATATAATAGTCAAATAAATATGCACGTTGGTCTTCAGGTAGGTTCGTTTTGTCCATTATGCAGATGCAGGGGAACCATTTTGCTGTGTATGCCTTCTTTTTGTCTAGTAGGGTTGCTGATATTTTTTCCATAGATAGGTGGTACCACAATCTGTTCATCCATGCAGCTTCCATCAGCTCTTTGATATCCTTCCAATGGAGAGCGATGACCTCTTTTGCTGCTTGTATCAAGGCGGAGCACAAGTCTTTATACCTTTGCAGTGCTTTTACCGCTGGAAACAACACAAGAAGTGCAATTTCTTCCTCCATTTTTCCCCATACCCTGTGCCATAGGGGTTGTACCCTGTCGCAGGTCCACCAACAATGTATGTATGTCCCTTGCTCTCCACACTCCCTCCAACATCCCCCTCCCTCATTGCCTTCCACATGCCTGAATTGCATAGGGGTCATGTAAAATCTGCTTACAAGTTTAATCTGGCATTCTTTAATTTCTAGAGAGTAGGAACTCTAGTACATATATTCTATGATATCTGCCTCTTCATGTGTAGATATTTCCCTGTTTAAGTCCTTTCCCCATATTTTAATGTAATTGGTTTGGTATCTTTTGGATACCAAACCTCCTTCAGGGCTCTGTATATTCGTGCTATTCTCCCCTTGATTGCGTTGTGTTCAAGGAGGATTCTTTCTATTGCTGTTGCATCCCTTGAATAATTTGCTGACCTGATATAGTATGTTATTGCATGCTTTAATTGCATGTATTCATAAGGGTTAACTCTGGTTTCTAATTTGGCTTCTAACTCCTCCTTGCTAACTATGTCTTTCCCTTTCATGATCTGTTTGATTTTCACTAGCCCCTTTTGTTTTAAGTTTTTCCTTAGGTGCATTGCCTGTTGCTGATTTTGGAGACTGAGGCGATCTATTGGTGGGTATGGGGCTCGGGTTTTGTCTGTTTTTTGCTTTTTGTTTCGTTTCTGCCAGTTCGTCCAGCTAGCCCCTGCGAAGGGGTGGGCTTCCCATAATTTTTTCCCCAGGGACCCTTCATCTACTATGATATTTTTTAGCTCTATTTTGGCCAGCATGTTCTGTTCTATGTCCGCCCATTTCACTGTTTTGGGCTGGTAGTGTAATGAATTAATAGACTGATTGAAGCATTATGCATTATAGAACTAAGAGAATATTGTACACATCTGTAACTATTGAAAGGATGCTATGAGTTTCCTATATGCTTTATTTGCTTGCTTTATGCTTTATGATAACTTTTAGTTCAGATATATATTGGAAATGTAAGTTATGAGAAAAATAGGCTGGCAGGAGGAGAGAGAAATATGCTGACAGAGATATATTCTTGTCATCTAGAAAGAGAGGCCTAGTAGTAAGAGCTGTCCATTCCCAGAACATGGCTGTACTTTAAAGTAAATAATAAACCAGAAAGAAGGTTACAGGAACAGATAAGGATTGAGCAATGTAAGAAGAAAATGGCCTGGTCAGACAGTGGGTGATTTCAGACGTTGCGGGCGGCCGGTTCACCACAGTGGATTCCCGGCGGGGATGAAGCGAACAACCACCCCTCGGGATGAAGAAAAGCCCCGAACAGATGTGACGGGACTGGGACCACGGCAGGGAATCGGGCTGGCAGATCGTGGCCTGGGGCAGTGCAACAGACGTGATGCCAATTTCCGGCTGTGGTCAAAACACCCAGAATCCACCGGGCAGGGGAGGGACACAGACATGGCCGCCTGAGGGCAAACGAAGCCAAAAGGCACAAAAGGGAACGCCCACAAAAGGGAAACAGGAAGGAAGGGGGGAGAGGGAGAAGAGCTGGACAGGTACCACACGCAATAGGCACACAGACAGCGGAGGCACAGTGGAGCACGCAGCACAAGCACACGCCCGGGCACACACACACACACAGAAGGGAATGGAAGGGAAGGGTGGACACGGGCACCTGGACAACACACAAGGCACACTGGGCTGGGGGGGGGGCGCGGAACAGGGAAGGGGGGAAGGCCACAGGGGCAGGGCAGGACACAGGCAACAGCAACCACAACCCCCACAGCAGAACTGTCCGCACGGGCACCCCCACAGCAACACAGACAGTCCCAGAATGGGGGGGCCCAGGAGCTCGGGACCAAGGCACAGCAGGAGCCCACACGGAACAGCAAGTGGGCCGGGAACAGTCCAGGAGGCACACGCAGACCCCACACCCTGGAGAGGGGCCGATGAAGGGCAGGCAGGAGAGCCGGTGCAGTGCAGCAGGTCCAAGGACGCACACACACACCTGGAGGAAAGTGGGAGGGGCAGTCCGGGGACCCCAGAACCCCGAGGTCACACAGGCACCCAAGGGGGGGGGCTGGGGCCGCAGGTGGCAGCGCTGGTGGGTGGGGACAGTCCGCTGGACACAGGCGGGTCGGTGAGTCCATGCAGAGCACTGGACCCAGGCACCAGGGAAGGCAACCATGGAGGGGAACACCGGGTGCGGGGCAGACAGGGGGGCTGGAGGGGGCCCGGAGCCACAGGCAGGGGCAGCAGCACCCTGGGAAGCAGGCAGCACGGCAGAAGCATCCAGGAGGGAGCAGCCAGCAGAAACTGGCCCCCAGGCAGGGACAGGAGCCCACACGCAGGCAGGAAACTGGGGGGGCCGGGAGGCACACCGGGACTTACAGCCAGCTGCTGGGGGGCCACAATGGGCCCAGGGGCTGGGTGCCCCGCCCGATAAACCAGGTGGGTCCAATGGATTATGCCCCAGCGGTACCCCAACAAGAATATGTGGTGGGCGATCAGGAAGTAGGCCTCGAAGGGATCCTGCATGGACAGCCGCAACTGCACATCCGAATGGGACCACACGCCCGTCAGCTCTGCCGCGGTAGGCTTGGACACGCAGCAGTCAGCAGCAGGGGGCCACGGAAGCTGTCCCAGCTACACCGCCCCACAGGGTGATACATCGCCCCATGAGAGCGCTGGTACCCATGGACCCCATGAACACAGCCAAAGTAGGACACGGACAAGGCAGGGCCCCCCTCCGCAAGGCAGATTGTGTAGGTGGCCAGGCTGCACACAGACAGCGCAGATACGGTCTCAGCCATGGACCAGACCACATGAGAGCATCTCATCTCCGGGATGCACCCATCTGGGAAGGGAACCAGCCCCAGAGTCTCCTCATGCAGCCAGCAATCACGAGCGCTCGCCTCATAACCGAAGTAGCAAAGGCCAGAGCTCAGGCTCGCATAAGCACCCGACTGGCTGTCCGGGCAGCCCAGGAGCAGCTGCACGGCTGGGGTATGCCACAGGTCACACAGGGACATGGTCTCGCGGAAGGTCCAGCTATGCGGGGCCCCATGGGGGTCGGGAAGCGGGAACCCGGTGGATGCACAACCAGCCATGGTCCAGCTAGACAGGGAGAATAACACCACGGACAGGGGGGCACACATACCATCCAGGGCCAGGGGGGGTGGCTCCGAGGGGTCCCAAGGACAGGACAGGCAGCCACAGGCCACAACATTGTATAACAACAGAGCGAGGCGTGGGGTGCGGATCCGGCACAGCTGCAGACAACAAGCGCCCAAACAGGACAGCTAATCAGGCCGGCAAGGACATGATGTTGCAAACAGGGAAAGGGGGGGTGATGGCTGAAGGCATGCAGCTGCACGAGGAATGCACAGCCTCGCGCGCCCATGCTTGTGCAAGGCCCCATGCAAGGACAGCAGGTGCACCCAACCACATGCCCATGGACACCAGCATCGCATTGAGAGTCCCAGGCAGCTGGGGGCAGGGCCCCGGCCCACCCAGGTCATCACTGGGCCAGCATAACCAGCCCCCGGGGCCCCCACCACCATGGAGCGGGACAGGGCAGCCGCCTACTAGATGCACCTCATGCTCGCAGCTGAGTGGTACCACGACTACACCAAGCAGCTGTGCCTCCTTACCGCGAAGCAGCACCTGGGCACCTGCCTGTGGGTTTCCCTGACCTGGAGATCTGTAAGGGCCCGCAGGGCCCACCATGCGTGTAGGAGAGCCCTGGTCCAGCTCAGGGTGCTGAGGCTCTCCAGGGCAGACCAGCAGGCTGTGAACCGAGGCCGGACCCGGCCTGTGGCGATCCACAAGGCGGGCGGGCGCCTCCAATGGGGGAGGGAGACCATGCACCAGGCAGCCCTGCTCGCTATGCCCATCGACAGGTGGCTATGGGTCGCTGAGCGGGCACAGGGGTGGTGGGCCAGGGCTCTGGGCCAGTGGGACGAGGCAGCCTGGAGGGCCCACTTTAGGACAAGCTCACCCTGCTCCAGCTCGCCAAGCTCCTTATGCCTTGGCTTGAGCGACAGCACACCCCCATGCGGACCCCCATCCCCATGGTCCAGCGGGTGGATCAGGGTGTCATGATGGCAGGATTCGCGGCCGGAGGCTTCCCCAACTGCATGGCTGCCATGGATGGCACCCACATTGAGATCCTCCACCCCTACGCAGGGGAAGCTGCAGAGTATGTAAACAGACATGGGTATCACTCACTGCAGCTGCAGGCAGTTGTGGACCACTGGGGACGGTTCATAGACATCTTCACGGGCAACTCCGGCCGCAGTCACGATGCCTGGATCATGACCATCTCCCCCTTCTATGCCCGGATGTGCCGGGGGGACTTTGCTAACATGGGGATGACCTGGATTGAGGTGGTTCCGATGCCCCCCTGTATCCTGGGCGACCCTGCCTATCCTCTCACCCAGTGGCTAATGAAGGTCTACCCAGTCGCACGCAACTCTGTGGAGGCGCTATACAATACCCGACCATGGTGGAGTGAGGCTTCGGGGCCCTCAAGCAGCGCTGGAGGAGCCTCACTGGGTGGCTAGACTACACTGTGGAGACCTTGGCCCTGGTGATCGGTGCCTGCTGTGTGCTGCACAACGTGTGCGAGACAAAGGGGGCAGCCCTGGAATACCCCAAGCCCAACTGGCCCCCTGCCCCTGTACGTGAACGCTGAGAACCCCAGGGAGTACCGTTATGCAAAGCGCATCCGGGACGCCCTGGTGAGGCATATCAGCTGGGACGCAAAGGTGTGAGGGCTGCAACTACCTGGCCCAGGCCCGGGACTTCCCTGGCCCAGCCCCTACACAGGAGGTGGTCCAGTACCCCACCCCCCCACCCCTGTCACCCAATAATGGGAACGGGAGGCAATATAGTGCACCCACATTTTATTTCAACTGCGTTTACATGTACACCCGGCCCCTCTCCCTCCACCCCTACCATGCCCCGCCCCCTATAGTGCCCCTCACCTCACACTGCCCTCCTCCTTCCACCTCTTCCCCCCCATCCCCCACGTTTCCTGAGATGCCCCCGTGAGCGCCTAGTGTTCGCTACGGAGCTCGTTGAGCTCCCCTCCCCCACCCCGGATGCATGGTCCCTGCAGGCATGGGGGCGGCTGGGGCAGTTGGGGATGAGGTGGGGGCACCGAGGGGTCCGGCATGGGGCCCTGGGCAGGCAGGGTGCCTGGAGGAGTGGCTGTCATCACATAGGCACACATGGTGCCTGCATGCAGGAGCAAGGAGGTCCCAATATCATGGGACCTGTCCATTTTGGCGGAGTGCTCCCGCACCATCCCTGTGATGGCCTGCTCCAGCCGCCTGAGCGCGTCCACCTGCCTGCTGTGCTCCCGGCACTCCCGCCTCTGCTCCAGACGCACCTCGGCCTGGAGCCGCATGTCCCGTGCCTCTGCCCACTCCAGGGACCGCTCGATGGCTGCCTCCATCCGGTCCATGATCGCTATCATCCTCTTCCCCTGTTCCACCAAGGTCCGGATGATATCCTCCATCTGGTCCTCCCTCCGCCGGCAGACCCGTGCCCGGTGTTCCCTCATGCGCTGTGCTGGGGGCACCGGCCCTGGAGACAGTGGCTGTTGGGGTTGCCATGTAGGGTACAGGATAGTGAGTCGTCTGCCACCCCAGGAGCCTGCCCTCGGCCCTGGGATGGGACCAGGGCTCCTTGGCCCCCCAGGTGTATCACCCAGCCCCTTCTTGCCCCCCCTCCCCAGCCCCTCTCACCGCCTCTGAGTGTCCTGGGACCCCCTCCTGGCACCCCAGTGGGCCCTCCCACCCAGACCGCGTGCCTCACCTGGTTCTTTCGCCTGCTACCCAGGTTCCTTGGCGCCTGCCTGCTCACCCGCCTGGGTCTGGTGCTGGGGTGTTCCGTGCCCTGTGGGCGAAGTGGGGAGGTTGTTGGTGTAGGGGTGTGCGGGTGGGCGGCCGGGGACCCTTCCTGCCTTGCTTGTGGGGGGCTGGGGCTGGCCCCAGCCCATCCATCCCCCCCCTTGGCACCTGCCCCCGTGGGCCCGGTCCCTCTCCCCTCCTGGTCACCCGCTTACCCTCAATGTCGGTCTCCAATCCTTCCGAGGCCGGCCCCTCAGTGTGGGAATGCTCCCCCATGGACCATTGGCTTAGGGTGATGAGGGTGCCGGCCTCGAACTCCACCTGTCTGGCCTGGGGGTGGGTGCTCTCCGGGATGCTGTCTGGGGGTGGCCTGCAGGTGTCGCAGGTCCCGGGGCATTCCTCCTGGGGGTCCGGGGCCCTGGAGCTTGGGGGGCAGCGAGGGAAGGGGGTACCTTGGCCCGTTCCATGCCCTGGACCACTCGAGCCCTTCATGTGCAGGATTCAGTCCAGGGCATCATAGAAGGGGGTGGTCCGGGCTCTGTTTTTGGACCACCATTGTTGTCCCTGATGGCCTTGTACCCCCTCTTCAGCTCCTTGGCCTTGAAGCGGCACTGTGCCACGGTGCGATGGTGCCCCGCAGCCTCCATTTTCTGCACTATGTCCTAGCAGACATGCTCGTTCCACAGGTTGAGTGCAAGTTCCAACTGGTACTCCAGGGTCCCCCAGATCCGTATGAAGTCCCGGGTCTCCTGCAGTCCCCACTGGCCCCCTCTGTGGTAGGGCTTCCTCCCTCATCTCCCCTGTGGGTCCTTCTCCTCCACCTGGGCTGGGCCAGTGTCCTCCAGGGGCTTATCCACCTGGGCCCATTTCCATGTCTGCGGGATGCAGGGGGGGGGGCGTTATGGTTGGGTGTGGTTCTGGCCCTTCTCGCGGACTGCCCTTTTCCCCTCTCCCTGGCGGGGTCCTGGGCTGCCCCCTGCCCCCCCTTGTTGCCCCTGTGCTGCCTGTTTCCCTTCCCTTGTTTCCCCTTACCCATTTCCCGGGTACCTCCTCCCCCAGTCTGACTGCTGTCCCCAGGGCATCCTGTCCCGGCTGCTGTGGGTGTTGTCCCTCCGCCTCCTCCATCTTCAGCATGACCCCCACCTCCCCTTCCTCCACCTGCGCTCCCTCCACCACTACCGCTGCCTCCTCCACCCTCGCTCTCTTGCCCACCGCTCTCTTCCACCTCCCTCCTCACTCCATCCCGCCATGCTTCCCTGATGCAGGTTTCCCTTTAAATCTCCCTCCATTGCCTGTGTTGTTGCTGGTTGCCTGGCAGCGACACTGCGTGCTTTGTCCCTGGTTGGGTATCATTTTCTTTGTTTCCGGCCAGTGATTGCCATCCAGATGTTACTTTTTGTTGTTTCCCGGTGGGAATCTCTTTGACCACGCTTTCGGAGATTGTCCAGCAGGGAGCCCCAGAAGCATGGTTTAAATTGACCCCATGTGGGTATTGACCGTGGTGAACATCTGGCAGCCGCCGAACAGACGTTCAGGGCGCTTTGGCCCCGCGGGATTGACCGTGGTTCACTGTGGTTGAGTGTGATCTCATAACGTCTGAAAATACCCAGTGAGATGCCTTAGAGAAAGGGGCATGGGTAACTCATGGCCAAGGATCAGGCCTCCCATGTGGAGGAGGAGTAGGCAGGATCCAACTGGTCAGTACATCCCATAATGACAGTGACTAAGCAGAAAGTACTCCAGATCTGAACAGCCAATGGGAGAACTTCCCAGGCTTAGCACTGATGCCCCGCACTCTGGATAATCATAAGGCAGTCACTGGATAAAAAGGCCAGCCCTAGGCAGGGAAGGTGCCTTGCATAGTACCCTCTGATCGGTTGCTCAGGTAGCCACCAGTTGATCGATGCTTGGCCCTTTCCGATGCTCTCAAAGAGTGTGAAAAAACGGACTCCAGCAGCTAGGTTCCTGGATAGACCTCGATTGGGCCCCCGCCCTGCCTCTCCTCTCAAGACCAGACCTGAGACCTCTGACGCATAAGAACTCATATGTATGTACTTATGTGTGTGTGCTTGCTGTTAGAGTAGGTGAAGCCTATTGCTAAATGCAAGTGTATTGGTGCTATATTACTGCTATATTCTCAGTTCTTTCTATATTGATATAGTAATAAACATCTGTCTATTTAAAGGACTTTGCAATCTGTTTCATGGTGCCTCTGCCCAGATCCCGGAATTGGGAGTTGCCTATCAGGGGTTTAAATCCTGTCCCTGGTAGAATTGCTAGAGAACAGTTCCAATTCATAACAGTGGTGGAGGAATGTGTGGGGGAGGGTACTGAGCGGCACAGATGTGAAATTAAGCCCACTGTACAGAAGTGAAGACTGAGGTCTAGAGCCAATGGGCACACAATAGTTGGCCTGTGTTTAGACAAAGTCCAATACAGACTGAGGTCTGAGAGCCATTGGGTGCACGGTAGTCGACCTGTGTATCAGACTAGGTCTATACTAGAGAAGTGCTTGATGAACCAGCAGTATAGCACCGGGACGTCAGGGTTGGCCGTCTAACGACCAAGCACCACTGAAGACATTGGGTTGGCTGTCTAACGACAAAACACCGTTGCCAGGTTACGCCTATACAGGGATCATTTTCAACCACACCTCTAAAAGAAAAGGCAAATTTGCCAAAAATCACTGTCCTGTCTACTTCTGCTGATTAGCTACCAGCAGCTGTACACAGAAAAGAGCAAACTTGAAATAAGACACCTTTGTGGTCTAAGTAAAATTAAAGTGCAGACTCATATCCTCCAGGCAGAGGCACTGGGCACACAGAAGCATATAGATACCAGAAAAGCACTTGCATTGGCAAAATGCCCTGGTTTGGGAAGGGAACGCAGGGAGTGGTCCCCGTGGGAGAATGGGATAAAGTAAAAATCTTGCCCAAACTACTAGAATATATAGTCATTTATTGGTCCCAGGCATGCTGCTCTACGATATAGGCAGATGTCAGGTAGGTTATCTGTGGGTCTTCTCAGCCTCTGTCTGTTTATGCATGGCTTGTGATTTTTCCATATGATCTTTGCCATTAGTTTATCACAGGCCTTAAAGAATGTTTCTGGCATCTGGATGGGCAGGGCTATTAAGTTATAGATGATCTTGGAGAGCAGTATCATTTTAGACAAGTTTACTCTTCCTAACGAAGAGCAGGGTAAATCTTTCCACCCTGAGGCTTCCCTGCTTAATTACTGTGGTAGGGTTAGGAAGTTTTCTTTATATAGTTGATTTAGTTGGGTTGGGATTTTAATACCTAAGTATTTTACTCCTTACGTTTCTTCAGGGTATGGTAGGACTTTCTTTATGGCCTGTCGTTGTTGGTCGCTGCTACCAAATATGATTGCGTTTTCATTTATTTTGTATCCTGAAATGGTGCTGAACTCTTGTATCAGGTTTACTAACGGTAGGATGGAGCTTACTGGGTTTCCTACAAACAGTACTGTGTCATCTGCATACATGGCTATTTTATGTTCTATTTTATTGATGTGGATTCCTGCTATTTGCTTCTCTTGTCTTATTGCAAGCGCCAGGGCCTCTAGCATCAGGTCAAACAGCAGGGGGGACAGTTGGCAGCCCTGCCTTGTGTCCCTTTCTAGCTGGAATGCCTTTGTCTGTGTGTTATTGATTATCAGTTTGGATATTGGTTGTTTGTATATTGCATCTGCCCACCGTGCAAATGCTCCTTGGAATCCCATTTTCCTCATTATCTGCTTTAAGCACCCTATTTCTGTTCTATCAAAAGCTTTCTCCGCATCGAGGAGAATTATAGCTGCTGGTTCTTGTGTTCTGTTCAAGTAGTGCATGATGTTTATCATTCTGTGTACGTTGTCTGAGCCCTGTCTTGTTGGTATGAACCCCACCTGGTCCAGGTCTATTAATTGTCCTATTATACTCGCTAATCTGTTCGCTAAGGCCTTGGAAAAGATTTTGAAATCTACGTTTAGTAATGAAATCGCCTTTGGTTTTTGCATTTGTCTGCTGGTCTGTCAGGTTTAAGAATTAATGTAACGTTAGCTTCGTAGAAGGATTTGGGGAGTTTACGTAGTTTTAAAATTTCGTTATATGTCTCAACCAACTGGAGGACTACTACTTTCGCTGTTTTTAAATAAAATTCCATAGGGAGTCCATCTGGTCCCGCTGCTTTGTTGTTCGCTAGCCCTTTGATGATCCCCTCTATTTCTTTCCCCTGCAGTGGGCTGTTTAGGTAATCAATTTGGTCTCTATTTAGTTTTGGGAAGTTATATTTATCTTAAAAAGCTTTTATTTTTCCAGGGTTTGGCTTGGAGGAAGAATACAGTTTTCAATAGTATTCTGAGAATATTTCCCGGATTTCCTCATCCTTTGTGGTTCTGAACCCATCTTGAAACTGTGGCGATGTTATGTGGGACTTTTTCTGTTGCTTTTTAACCAGCCTCGCTAATGTTTTGCCTGTTCTATTGCTGTGGGTAAAATAAAACCTTTTAATTTGCTTCAGTTGTACTGTGGTTTTTTTCAATTTCCTACAAGTTTATTTGTTCCTTAAGTTGTGCTATTTTTCTGGCTGTTTTATTCGAGGGGTTACTTTTGTTAAGAGTCTGCAGTGCTTTTAGTTCCCTATTTTGCTTTTTTAGGAGTTCTCTATTTTGTTTACATAATTTAGCTTTTAATGCTATCATTTCCCCCTTTATCACCACTTTGGCAGCTTCCCATAAGGTTCCTTGTGTATCCACAGATCCCTTATTTAATTCAAAGTAGTCTTTTAGTGCTTCCTGAGTTTGCTCCAAGAAAAGCTGGTTTTTCAGCCATCCCCTTGAGAACTGCCAGGTGGGTTTATGTGTTGTTTGTGTCTGGTCTCCCCATTGTATTTTTGTGATTACTGCATCATGATCCGACAGGGTGTTGGTTTGATGTAGCATTCTTTGCACCTGTGCGCTTCCCCTTTATCTAGGAAGGAATAATCTATTATCGTGTATGTATTGTGGGCTGCTGAATAAAAAGTATAGTCCTTGTCTCTCTGATTGTGCATCCTCCAGACGCCTACGAGATTATGTATTTCCAGTAAGCTTCCCAAACTTCTTTGCCAATTTTTTGGTTTTTACTTTTGGAGTGGTCTTGTTCAGACCAGCATGCATTCAAGACCCCTTGTATTATTGCTATTCCTTTTGTGTATTTTTCTATTAGGAGCATCACCTTTCTAATGAATTCATAGGTTTCCTCATTGGGAGCATATATGTTCACCAGCGTGGTCTGTTTGCCTTCTAGCGTGCCCACTACTATTAAGAGTCATCCCCTCTTGTCTCTATATATTTGGTCCAATGTAAAGGACCTGGAGGCCTTTATTCCAATTAATACCCCTGCCTTCTTTGCTTGTAGGCTGCCTGCTGTGAAAACCTCGCCAAAATATTTGTCCTTGAATCTGAAGCTGTTTGCTTCTTTTAAATGAGTTTCCTGTAGGAAACAGATATCTGCTCCTGTCTCTCTGATCCAACTCTTGACTCTCCTATGCTTGATTGGTTCATTTAGTCCCTTAACATCAAGGGACATAATTTTAATCATCTCTGCCATGACTTCTGTATCTCTTTTCCTGTGCTCTCTATTTTCCTGTTTAAGTGATCTTTCCTGGATCCCTCCTGACCCCTCCATAACTTTAAACTTGTATACAACAAAATAACTCCTCTCCCAATTCTTTGTGGGATCTATGTCCCTTTTCCCCCTCTTTACAGAGCTCACGCAGTTTACTTTCTGTTTCGTATTCCTCTTCTGTGACTGCTCTCCCTCTCTGCTCCTATTCCCTTCCCCTCCCCGCCATTTGTAGGGGCTTCTGCCCATACTATATTATTTTTGTTGGTCTAGCCTCTTCACCCTTTTGCATTTTTCAATCAACCTCTTATCAATTTAAGACAGCCTCTTTAAAATTTTATAACAACCTCTAACATTTTCTATATCATTTTACAACATTAAAACAGCCTCTTTTTCATTAACATCGATAACCTCATATGTTGTCTTATCAGTTGATTCCGTTTTCCGGTGGGGGTTTCCTGTTCTCGCCCCTGCTTTTGTAAGAAACCTTCCAGTTCATTTGGTTCCGTGAAAATCTTCCTTTCCCCCCTCCACATAATTGTCATTCTATCTGGGAACCATAACTCACAGTCTAGATCTTTTTGGTTACGTTCCACAAAGTATTTTGCCCACTTCCTTCTGATGGGAAAAATCTTATTTTATGCCCGTTGTATTCCATAGATTTTTTTCCCCCCTTGCCAATCTTAAAATCTTTTCTTTATGGTAAAATTCCAGAAACTTCATGATTATGGCTCTGGGGGGATCGCCTTCCTTTGGTCTGGGTCTAGTGGCTCTGTGGGCCCTTTCGATGTTGGGCTTATGAATACTAGACTCTTCTGGAAACAGATATTCCAGTAGCTGCCATACAAACTGTATGGTGTTTCTCCCTTCTAAATCCTCAGGGACACCCACGAGCCTTAGGTTGGACCTTCTGGCCCTATTTTCTAGGTCCTCGCATCTCAGCTCTAGAGTTTTAATAGTCTCTATTACTTTGCTTGTTGGTCCTGGCTGTTTAATGCACTGTCTTTTATGACTGAAATTCTGTTTTCAGTGCTGTCCACTCTTTTTACTAAGGCTTCAGTTTTCTTTCTGACCTGGTGCTCTGCCTGGTGCAATTTTATTATCTCCATCATAAGTTTTTCTCTGGCAGCATCAGCAGCAACCATACCAGCCTTTATTTCGGCTAGTGCTTTGAGGATTTTATCCTCTCTAGTGGGATCCATCCCCTCTCTCTCCGTACCTTGTTCCTCCTCCGCGTCGGAGGCTGCAGCTGCCATTTTAGGCACTTGTTCTTGCTGTGGGGGGAGGGGTGCTGCCGACTTTGCCAGCCAGAATTTGTCCACTCCGGGGGCTCCATGTTTGGGCTCCTGGTTGCCCTTCATACTCCCCATATCCTCCGGATTGTTGCGGGGCTGTTTTGGAGGGTTTTTTTCTTTTTTTTTTAGGCTTTTCGGCGGCGCGGGGAGCGGAGCTGCGGGATCGCGCGCCTACTCTAGTTCGCGCATGCACAGTCTCTCTCTGGCAGAACATCTCTGAGGTTTTCAGTTGTAAAGGACACATTTGAAAGTGTATTTTCAATATCAATTGTCATAACCAGTTTCCTCAACAAATGCCTTCTTCATTTTGTTTTCCAGTACTTCACCCCATTCCAGTAAATCAATGCTGGCCGCATAATTACAGCCAGAAAGGATGCTGCCGATATTGGCTTGATCCAAATGTTATGTTTGCTTCCACTTTTAGCTCTTGCATTCCAGAACCGTCCATTCTTTTAGCAGTAACTGCAATTAAGTTAAAATTAAGATGGAAGCCTCCTATCATGTTAATGGTTTTAACAAGTCCTTCTGTATTATACTTTATATTTTGGCATCTTGGGTATATTCCTGCATCAACAATATTCACTGCAACATCATTGCCATGTTTGTTGACTGGGCAACCCTGCTTACTTAGCAAAATTGATTATACTACATCATCAGATGTAGAAGACTGGGGAATAATGCAGTCATACTAAATTTAATTTGGTTCTGCTTTCAGTAAAGTCAGACTGAAATAGGCTCGAAAAGATGGCATAGCTTTTCCATCTTGCAAGTCATCTGGACTTAGTGGAAGTGAGTAATATCGGCATACATAAAATATCTGGTAATTGATGTGAAACATTAAAAGTGGGTTTGACATCTTCAGTGTTGATTGGACAATTGGAAGGGGAGTTGGGCCTTTGATTTTATTCTGTTTTGGCATAGTCATCTTTGTAATCTCTACATAATGGATCTTGACCATTTAATCTTGACCTTCTCATGTTAATCTTTTAGATGATTCCCCATTGTTTGACAACATTGGTTTTCCACATGCCATGCCTGTAGCGCAGTGCCAGCTGCCTTTTATCCTTAACTGGAAATCCAGGTTATCGAACCAATAAGCATACAACAGCTGCTGTTGAGGGAAATTGATCATTGGATAGTATTTGTAAGCCGCACTGCACCGAACTGCCTATGGCAGGAGGGGCGAGGTAGAAAATCTTTAAAATAAATAAATAAATAAATAAATGTTTGTCGTCCATTGTTTCCATGGTAGCGCCAATCAGTGCTTTTTCTTGCAGGGTGACATCAGCACTACTAACACAAACGTCATATGAAGACTGTTAGCCTCACCTATCGGCGCCGGCAGCGGGCCCTGCGGGGACCCAACCAACAACATCCCGTCACCCCCCTATGCGGCGCTACAGCATTGCCAGGAGAACAGCGCAGCAGCACTCAGATGCCGTTGCCCCTGGCAACTGGCCCCGGCGCCATAGTCACGCCCCCCCACGCCAGCACATGACATGGGGCAGTCCCCGCCCCTGTTATGCTGCTCTGAGCACTTATACGCACGCACCGGGACGGGGCCTTTGGGATAAAGCCCAGCGCCGCCAGGGTTGCGGTGATGGTGATCACAGAGACAGACCGGCCCCTTAAAAGCTAAGTGTTGCCGCGTGTGTGGATTGAGATTTGAACTTGTGCAACAGTATAGTGCGTGTGGATTTCGAGCCCCTTGTGACTGAGTTTCCCTTCACCCTCTTCCTGGTTGTGACATGAGTGTGGGATCGAGTGAACGGTGAGTGTGTGTGCGCGTGACTCCCCCTTCCCCTCCTGGGTTTCTCCCTTCTTTGGCTGCGTGACCCGTTGCTCCTCCGTTGTCTGGCCCCTAACCTGGTCCTCCACATCACCTCTCCACAGAGTGTTCCTGCCCCTTTCCTCCCCTGGGTGCCTGTAGTGAATGAGAACTTGGGGCAAGGCTTTGGCTTCCCTGTGTCACTTGCGCCCACTGGGATAGAGGCCTGATCTCTTGGAGATCTTACTGGCCACCATTCTATCCTGACGGGCACTTCCTCCCCACCGTGAGAATTCTGGGCCAGGGTCACGCCTTAGCCAAGTGTGCGAGTCCTTTGAGTGTACTGGAGACCCCTACCCCGGTGACAAAGACAACATTTGTAGCAGTGCCCTAGATCCAAAAATGCTTTTGATGATAAAACTATTTCCAACCAGTTCTTTTGGCTTTGTTTGGTGGTGACTGATTGCAAATATAAATATTTCACAGAGATTTATAACTTTTTCATGCATTGCATCACTGACTTTAACTCTATCTCCCTTTTTTTTGGGAGGTGATACATGAAAGGCGAACACACAAGTTGAGCAATCATATTATACAGTAATGTTTGTGCATCATTGTTACTTGTACTAAAGTCATTTAAGTTGTAAGGAAATTCAGCTGTATAGGAGTGTTTCAGAACTTCCCGACAAATCTTGCTGGCAGCATCTGCTTCCGTAACGAAGTATCAAGGCCACCAGCCAATACATGTCCTATAACGTTTTCAGTTCACTAATTGGGTGAAATCACTAAAGTGTGATTGCATGTCATTCTCTCTACAACATATCATCTTCATTTTCTACTCCATACTTTTCCATAAGGAGTAGTCGAAGCTCAGCAGATTGTATTATCATGCCAGCCTCTGCATGACTGAACACACACCCGAATCTGATTCAACGTCAATATAGCTCCTTGGCTAAGATGTTGATGAAACAATGGAAAATGAAGGTCAAATGCTTTCTGAAGTTGCTCACGTTTCATTCCAGAACCTACAGGCCGGCCACGAGTTCTGCATGCTGTGATTCTACATGGGATTTGTATGCCAGCTTGAAGCGTCCACGGCAACTGTTATGATAGTGTACTTCAGAACTGACCGAGTCTGGATTTGTTCCAAGTATACAATCAATCCCATGGCCTTTTACTCCTACCATTTCGTTAGCCATTGCCAATATTTGATTTGTTGCCTCACTGATTTGTGTCATTGTGAGAATGACAGGTTCTTTTCTATTAGGATTTTTACAAAAGATGCATTTATGGCACAACAGTTCTGAACTTCCATAACTTTTACTACAAATAGTTACAGAAGCCACATAACTAACTGAAGATGAAGCTACATTATCTGGATCTGTGCTTATCATTGTTTCATTAGTTGTACTTGTGGAAGGGGCAGGCGTATATTTTACCCTTGAATCCGCTGCTGTCTTGTAACATACTGAATGTACAAAATAACCTTCAGAAACAGTTCGTTTTCTGATGCGTGCAATGAATTCTGCTCCCTTTACTCCTAATTTTTGACTGCTTTCAAGATCGCCTGAACTTCTGCATATGATATATATTAATTCTTCGCTTGATTGATGTTCCAACCTATCAAGGTCTTCGCTATGTCTCTTCGTCCCTTGCTTCTTTAGAGTGGATGATATTAATGAATTCATATTTTACATGCAGGATTTTGTCAGCATCTGGAAGCAGCAAAAGAAAAAAAATATTATTAGAAAATTACATAAAGTCTACTCCATAAAAATGGAGTAACTTGGCATATAAAAATACACGGACGATGACACCTATCAAAGCCCAATCAAAACTGCACAATTAGCTGAAATCCATTAATTTAACTTGCTAATGCTACACAACATTTATACCAAAATGTTGAAGGATCACTTGTGCAGTTTCCACAGGATTACTATGTAAATGCTCATTTTCGTCCACCATTTTGAAACTTTAGCAAATCTGATTGAACTGTAATGGAAAACAGTTTGCGTTATCTTATTACAGAGGCTAACTATCTTCAAATAAAAATTTGAAAGTAGCATGTTGAAGTTCTAAAATTGTTATAATAATCAACATTTTTCTCTGCCATTTTGGTATTTCTTCATAAAAGACTGAACCAATCGACACCAATCTTTTTATTTACCTTCCCACTAGTGTAGTCAACCCCTTTAACAATTTTCAAGACCATACAACTTTTGTGAACTTTTGAATAGAATATTTCAGAGAATCGACCACCATTTTGGATGCCATCTTGGATTTTTCCAAAACGGCACCACTTTTCAATACAAATCCTGGAAAATAGATTTATGACACTAGCAGCTACCTCTGTGCCAAGTTTAATCTTCGGTGTATTTTTCTATGCTGATTTGCACCATTTTCCTGGAGTATGGTGAGGTGAGGCAATTAGCACAGTGGGTGCCAGCTGGGACATCCAGGTACAATGGGGCTCCGCTTCCTTCTCTGGGGGCGGGGAGCAGAACTTAAGGCGGCAGGCAGGCTTAGCTAGAAGATAAGCTGATTGACAGTCCAGGCACCTCAGCAGCATTGTGCTGCTGGCTGGCCCGCCCAGGGAGGGGGATTTAAACTTTAAAGGGAACAGCAGCCAAGAGCAGTAAGACAGAGACAAGCAGCGTAGCGGGTGTGCTGAGGGAGCTATTGCCACTACAGCCAGCTAGCTGGTGAGTGCGGCAGCGGCCACGGGTTCACTTGTGGGGAACCGCCCAGGAGCCCTGAATGTAGGGGCCACCAGTGCTTTGCTGCAGTCCTATAATTTTGATGCTTCTTAGTTGTATGTAGGTAATAGTTGTATTCGCCAAAATACACATGGAAGATGGTGTATGGCAGATGTAGTTACATATGAAGTAGTGGTCCAAACACTTAAAACGTGATATCAGATATAAGTTTTTCCCCGGGTTGGGATTTCATCCCTATTGACTTGTTAAAGTCATACAAGGAGTGGTGGGTGTCTATGCTCGCGGCACTGTTTACGGCTATTGATCAATCGGGCCGCATCCCCTCTATTTGGGCCTTGGCCATCATGGTTCCCATTTTTAAGAAGGGCATTAGTACCCTACAGGAGAATTACAGGCCCATTAGCTTGCTTGCTTTAACAAGCAAGCTGTACGCCAAACACCTGTTGAGCAAACTCACAGCTTGGTGTGAGGAACAGGGTGTGATTGTCACGGGGAGGGGGGAAGAGGGGAGAGGAGAAGCGGAGGAGTAGAGGGTTAAAGAGACCAGGGCGGTTACCTCTTAAAAGGAGCGCGCTCAGGGGAGATACAATGTCCCTCAGGGTGATAGGTGGGCTTTCCCCCCAAATCAGAGGGCAACCCTTTTCATCATTGGGAAGAAACAAAGAGGTAACCAATTGCCCCAAAAGAGCAGGAGGTAATACAAAAGGGAAAACACAAGCTCACGGGGATATATCCAGGCCCCAGGGCACCGTGCTGGGAGGGGTGAGGGAGCAAGGGGGACAGGATTAACCCCAGGGGAAAGGAAGGGAAAGGAAGGGGAGGGATAAGGGAAAGGATCCGATGGGAGAAAGGGGAGGAGTGCAGGACAGGGCTCACACACTAGCTTGGCTTGACAGGAAGGTCTGGAAAGGAGCAAGGACTTGGAAGGGGGGAACAAGGCAACCCACACCCCACACTACAATCTCTACCAGGGCTAGAAAGGGGACAGGACAAACACAAGACACTCACTCACTGAATCACACGACACGAGGATGGGAACACCAGGATCAATCTCTCAAGCACACTCACAGGAATCACGTATCAAGGTCAGAACACAAGAAACTCCAAGGAACAGCAGGGGCCAGCCTCTCACAAATGATTACCGGCGGGGATCCCAAGCCCCGCAGGTAGCTCTTATAGAGAAATCCTAAGTAGCCCCAGGTGTACTCAGGGCAGGGTCCCAACCAGCCACTGAGCCTCCTCCCAATGTCTGTATGTTGGGTTGTTGCTAAGCAACGGCCCTCAGGGCATGAGTCTGCGGCCGGCCGTGGTAATCCTGACAGTGATTCACCCTGAGCAAGCGGGGTTCCAGCGGGGCAGATCAACAATTGACCACTGTTTGATTCTTCTCCACCTGATCGAAAAATATAAATCCCATAATCGGAAACTTTATGTGGCCTTCCTGGATCTCAGGATGGCATTCGATTTAGTGAGTAGGCCAATTTTGTGGACCAAATTAGAAAAATTGTCCCTTGACCCAAGGCTCCAGGCCCTGATAAAACTTTTGTATGCTAACTCCAAGTTGGTAGTTAGGCTGGACCCCCAGGGGCATATTTCGGAGGAGGTCCCAGTAAAGCAAGGTGTCAGACAGGGTTGTGTTCTCGCACCTTCACTTTTTAACTTATTTATTAATGATGTTGTCCCACACATGGCCTTACCCCAATTTCCCCTCCCCCCCGTTTGGCCTTGCGTTATGTAGGTTGTTTGTTGTTTGCGGATGACCTGGCCCTCCTCTCCCAGACCCGGAAGGGCCTAAGTAGGCAATTGGACGCCTTTGCAGGTTATTGTAGGGAGAACGCCCTGACGTTAAATCTTGCCAAATCCAAGGTATTGGTTTTTGCCACTTAATTGAGGGATAACTGGCATTCCTGGAACGTGGAAGGACCCCATATTCTCCAAGTACGAGAGTTTAGATATTTGGGGATAACATTTCAATCAGCTGGGGGTTGGAAAAAGCATATTGAAGGGACATTGGTGGTGGCTAAACAATCTGCCTTTGCCATCTGAAATTTTTTTCTGTCCTCTGGGAGAATTGAGTATACAATGGCCCTCCGGGCCTTTAACACCAAGTCTACTGCCCAGGCCTTGTTTGGGGCGGAATTATGGGCATCTTTTGCCCCAGCATATCTCGACAAAGTCCAGTCATCCTTTCTGAGGGCATTGCTCAGGGCTCCGGGAGCCACAATTCGATTAGAGACCGGACAGCAGAGCTGGGTTTTCCAGGTGTGGAAAAGTGGCTGTTGTCGGCTGCAAGGTTTAATGCCCTTCCATCCCAGCTTTGGGCGGGTAGACTGGTCTGGATTCTGTTCCATCAGAGACTTTGCCCCTTTGACCAGTTAGAGGTTGAAACCACTGAGCACGTGTTGTTCAGGTGCCATCTTTATGACCTCCAGCGGGCAGAGCTTTTGGATACCTTTTTGTTAAATTAGTCAGGGAGGTCCGATGACAGGATGAAGGAAATTCTGCTTAGTAATCTTAATCAGGATCTCACAGGTAGGGTGGTGAAGTTTCTAACGGCTGCATTTCTAAGGAGATCCCAGTTTGTTAAATTTAAATCTCCTCAGTCACTTGTTTAGGGATTTTTGGGGTACGGAAGGTAAATGGTCTGCTTTGATATGTTTATGTTTGTGATGTTCAATGTTTGTGGATGTTTATGTTGGTATTACTTAGCAATGGCCACGGCCATGCTTAATAAAAACTATTGATTGATTGATTGATTGATATAAGTGTTTGCATTTTGGGGTAGTGTCTGAATGTAAAAATCATGAGTATCCATGGCTTGGGTTGAGATTTTTGCATTACTGAGTGCCATGATGCACTGGATTTTTAAATTTTGTGATGCAGTCAGTGGGTATGGATTTTTAATTTTTAATTTATTTATATAAAAACTTAATATCCTGCCCCTCCTGCCGATAGGCAGTCCGGGGCAGCTTACAATATTGAATAGACATAAAAGCAATATAAAATCCAATATAAAATCATTTAAAACCACAAATAAGGAGGACATTAATAGCCATTAAACAAATAAAATACAACTATAAAACAGCTACCCCCTGCTCCATCCCTTCACCCTTCTCCCCTGCCAAACGCCTGGTGGAACAGCCAGGTCTTACAGATTTTTTGAAAAGAGGGGAGATCCAGGGCCAGCCGTGCCCCCACTGGGAGGGACTTCCACAGCCATAGCGCAGCCACCGAGAATGCCCTCTCCTACGTGGCCCCCCGGAAGACTCGGAGGATCTTGAGCAGGGCACCCCCAGATGACTGCAGGGGTCGATCCAGTATCCGGGGGGGGTGAGGCGGTCCGGCAGATAGGCAGGGTTTAGACCATTTAGGGCTTTATAGGTTACAACCAACACCTTGAATCACGCCCGGAAGTCTATCGGCAGCCAGTGCAAAGAATGGAGCACCGGTGTTATGTGCTCCCAGCGGCCCAGTCCTACCAGAAGACAGGCTACCGTCTTCTGCACTAGCTGCAGCCTCTGAGTCATCACCATGGGTAGCCCCACATAGAGCGCATTACCATAGTCTAGTCTAGAGGTGATGAAAGCATGGATGACGGTGGCCAGGTCAGAGTCTTAGACATACGGTCGAAGCCGTTTCACCAGATGTAATTGGCGGAAGGCACTCCTCACCACAGCCTCTACCTGGGCATCCAAGCGGAGCTGCGCATCGAGGAGCATCAAATATATATGTAGAAGGTGGATTTTGGTGTCTGCCTTTAAAGAAAAAGTAGAATCCACAAGGATTTATGTAGATCTGACATTCACCTCCCCCTCGGCCTCTGTGATGCTCCGAATGTACTTACATCAAAATGATCTTCACGTACAGAATACATGGTTTTGTCACTGATTCCTGTTCCTCTCATCTCTTCAGACAACTTTGATCCATGCCTTCTTCCATTTTGTGTTTTGCGGGACACATAAAAATATTTTGTGGGAAAGTACGTTTCAATGTGTTTGTGCACAGTGGAACACTTACAATGTCTTTTGGGTCTTTCCATCAAAACTGACTTAGCAGAGGTGTTTTCTCTCCTGACCATGGTTGTTACAAAGGATCGGTCCACACTGTAAGAGACAGGTAAGAATTGAGGCCTGATTCACACATACAGGTGTTAAGAGTGTTGTGTGGCACCCCCAAAATGAAGGCATTTTTAAATAACCCCTCATTAAAAAAAACACAATTCTCCGCAAGTAGAAAACTGGCCCATCCATAAGAGTGCTGGGCTACAATCTTTTTGCCTTGAAGCACTAGTTTTCTCCAAGCAAGCAGGTTTTTTAGATTGCATTAAGGAAGCCATCTAAAACTCCCCACCCCCTGCCCTGAGAGGGCTCCTGTACCAGGAATTGCATAGAATGAAAAATGGTTCACTAACCTGTTAACCTGATACTGCTAGCCCTGCACAGACAAGCCGTTTTATTCTGATTTGACTATTGAGGCTGCAGTTTTTGCTGGACACCCAGCAACGCCTGCCCCACTGCCCATGATCGCGGAGCTGATAATCCAAGGGGAAGATCTAGACACCCCCTACTAAATCTGCCCCCTCCCCCCAGACACACAAACCCTGGGCTGAACAACTGCAGCCTGTTCCCACACATTTAGGACCTCTGTCAGGAATGAGCCAGCAAGTGGGAGAAGCTACAATCCACCCACCGCCTCCCTCTTTCTGCAGTCCAGAGGCAACCCCTCTGATCTGATCACATCTGCTGACGCCCTCTACCCCACCCTGAAGAATCTCTTTGCTGCAAGGAAGAGTATCAAGACACCCCCTACCCCCCCCAAACACACACAGGCCAGACTTACACGTTTCCATGAACTCTCCCTTCACTTAAATCTAGCAATCCCTCTCCCCACCAATCCACCCCTTTTTACACATTCCTTGGGGTGTGTGAGGGGGAAGAGAGTCCCTCCCTGCCCTCTCCCCAACTTCCACCCTGCAACCGTGTCACCTTAAAGGCCTGCAGTCTTGTGTCGAGATTTTGGGGCCTGCAAAGGGACACAGTTTAGCAGTGAGCTGGCTGGAGGAACACACTAAGGGTGTAATCACACGTGCAGCAATGATCTGGATTTTTAAAAACTGGTTCTCAATAGTTCGCTGTTAACAAGTCCTGTTGCATTCACATGCATGCCATACCGATTTTAAGTACAGCGAAATAATGCATTCAGACCTTCTTGTAGTGCGTGCTTACCCGGCTGCTCAGTACGGTTCAGTTACAGGAAGTGGCCTGTGGGGAGCCAGAAGGTTGCTACTTTGTAGCAAAGTACAACTTTGCTACAACCTTTGCTGCAACTTTGCAAACTTTGCAACAACCTTTGCTACAACCTTTGTAGCAAAGGTTGCTACTTTGTAGAATCAGGGAGTAAAGAGGGAGAGCCTGAGGCTGCTGGAAAGAAGCCCCTCGCATTCTCTCCCTGGTTTCTTTCCGGTATCCCGCTGCTGCTACTGCTGCAGCACTACGGTAGAGGCAGAGGCAGATGATTGAAAGTCCCTTGGAGGGAAGAACTTTTTTGGGGAGAAGCATGGAGGGGAAACATGGAGGGGAAGAACTTTTTTGGGGAGAAGCTGGCTGCAGCCTGCACCCAGCGAGGCAACTACAGGGCTCCAGCTGGTCTCACTGCTTCCGGTAGGGGCAGGAGTAAAACAGCGCACTTGGAAGCACGGTTGCATTCACATCAGAAAAGATTACACACTAGTTAAAACCAGTACGATGTTGCTTTCACACTGCTGTTAAGTGCGGATTTATTGAAAACGGACAGCAAAAAGGTAGGTTTGAGTAGCTTTTCAACACGCATTGCTTTAGTGCGATATTGACTACATTTAATCGAATTTAGGTGTTCAGACAGGCATGAAACATTCGTTTTTTTAAAAAAATCGCACAAATCAGAACGTCTGAATCCGTAGCTTTTCAACACGCATTGCTTTAGTGCGATATTGACTACATTTAATCGAATTTAGGTGTTCAGACAGGCATGATACATTCGTTTTTTTAAAAAAATCGCACAAATCAGAACGTCTGAATCCCCCCCTAAGGTTGTCATCAGCCAATCGGCCACCAGGGGGTCGTTTTCAGTCTCTCTAGTTTCCAGCCAAACTTTCAAGTACATTTTCATGAAAACTTAACAGCTACAACAGTGATTCTTGTTGTGTTAGCAACTGAATCAGTAATTCATTAACTTATGGGACTGACACTGAAGTCTGAGGTTTAGGGAAAATTCCTATTGCAGTGTTACTGCTCTCTTGCCCTTCCCCACGAACAAGAAAATGCAGGAGGTGGAGGGGAAAGCCCTCCTGGATCTTCTGCTGACCCATCAACTCTGGGTTCAGCAGTGGCACTCCAGCCAGAGCTGGACAGCAGCAACCACAGTTGGAGAAAGCTCCCCAGTGCTAGGCATCAGGATGGCACCAGGACAGAGCTGCTAAACACAGGAGGAACACAGGAACCAACCCCAAGCAGAACTTCATGTAGGAGCAGCAGCTACAGACGATTTCAAAGCAACCCCCTGACCCTCTGTACTCAGGTGTCATATCTACAAATTCTAAGGGTTCCCTAGCTGGCAGAGTATTGGTGCTGGAAGAGCGAGAATCTCAGATGAGAGAGCCAGGGTGAAGGGTCCCCTGGTCTGAGCCTGGACAGGTGGTGACCAAGGTGGAGACAGCTGGGCAAGGGAGTTTGTGGAGGGTTTAGGCTGAGTACCTACTACCTGGTTTTGGTGGAGGGGAGTGTCTCATGCATGATGCAGGGCAGGGTTGCGTTGACATCCTGTCAACCCACTGGAGGTGGTCCAATAAAAGATCTTGTTGTACTACTTTGTCTCTATTGCCTATATTTGGGACCAACGCCACAACCTAACTTTATACTAGCTCTCTGGCTGTTTTTAAACAGGCATGGCTGGGGGGTGGGTATGTGTGCGTTCAGTGGGGAGGGGCATCAGATGGAATGGGTATGCACCCCTATCCATACACCACCCGCTCATGCCCCTACACTCAGCATCCTGGGTCCCCCCCCCCCCCCATCGAGCGCGCTCTGCGCTAGGCGCTCACTGCGTCGGGGCAGGGCCGGAGCTGTAGGGGGGGGCGGGTCTGTTTGTGGAGCGCCCACGCACATGAGTGGCGGTGGGGGAATCAAATTAGCCAGGGATGGGTGCGCGCCCCTGCCCATCCACNCCCCCCCCCGATGCTCTGTGCGTGGGCATGAGTGGGTGGTGCGTGGGTTGCAGGAGCACACGCCCACCCACACTGTCTTCAGACAAGCACTTTGGGGGGGGGGGGCACATCCCATTTAAAAACGGCCTCTATCTTGTCTCTCCTCTCTTGTCCATCCCAGACTGTAAGCTATTTGAGGCCAGAACTGTCTCTAATTGTTCCAAGCGAGGCACATTGCTGGTGCTATATAAATAGTAAATAAGAATGAGTACCAGTGGTTAAAAACTGCATATATTAAAAAATATGCCCCTAATTTTTATTGAATTCGCTAGATACAGCACAGAGAGACGACATAGAAACAGAGATATTTACAAGATTAATTTAGCAACGCAGCCCGCCTGGAGAAATCAGCTGGGATTTCAAATGTCTCCTCTTCCTGAGGACTTCTTTGGTAGGGCAAATTTGGGCTGGGGTTGGTTGGTTTGCTTGCTTGTTTTTTGTCTTTGCCTGCGTAACATTTCATGTCTCCCTTGGAGGCAAAATACATTTTCAAGAAAATGTTTTCTGACTCGAAGACATCAACGTAGTCAAGAAGAGACTCATTTAGCTTTTCCATGCGCCGAACCTTGCTTCTCGACAGGACCAAAAAGGTAGTTTTGATTTAATATTACCTGCTTTTTAGTTGAAAAGGCCATTGGCATATAGGCAGTTAACCTGTGCTGGCCTTCAGTGCAGTAGGGAATACAACTGAATTCATATTTGAAGTTGGTTAAACTGTGAGTAGTATTTAAACCAGAGGTGGGGAAAGGGCCAGCCTTAGAATTAGCAGGGCCCAGGGTGAAGATAAAATATGGGTCCCCTGGTGGCCCCTCCTCCATAACTCCACCCCCTTTGGGGGCACTCTCCACAGGGTCCTAAAGGTGGTCATATTTGGGAACCTGCTGGGAAGGAGTGAGGCCCTCACATACTGCCCCGGTGAAAGCAGGGGTCCAGGGCCACGGCCAATGCAGTCAGAAAGAGTGCAGCTCGGAGCAGTTGCCCCATGTCGCCATGTGGTGGTAAGGCCATCCCTGTCTGGTGCTACCATAGAGGCAGCACAGGTGGCCACGTAGTGCAGCAAGTTGAAGGAGTGACAAACACTGCAGCAGCCTCCATTGCCAGTAGCTCCATGACTGGATTGGATATGGGAGAGGCAGGAGCTGCCTAGAGCTGCAAAAGTCCTTGTGCCATTCCTGCGTGGGGAATCTTTTATCTCCCACAGACCACTTTGAAAATTAGTGCAAGCTCCATGCATACCTCCCAGCAGCCCCAGGATCTGCAGGACTGCCCCGTATTTGGGGGCAAGTTCGGCAGTCCTGCTGTTGGGGGGCTGCGTACTCCTTTTGAAAGATAGAGGCTGTTGGAGTGCCAGAGTGCCCCGGCAGCCACCACCAAGAGCACAGTGCAGGTGCACAAAGCTGGCAGCATTGACAGTGGAGAAGGAGCCAGAGAAAGGCCGAGCCAACAGGGAAGGGGGTGGAGTTGGCTCTAGCTGGGCACAAGGGGCCATGCTCAGGACAGAGCCTCCATGTGTGTATGCTGCCCTGGCTGGGGCCAACTCCGTCCCCGTTTACTCAGGCTCCTTCTGGCCTTGTCGCCACTTACCAGTTTAGCCAGTTTCATGCCCCCTCTCAGCCACTGGAGCTGCTCTTCCTCTACCAGGTTTGCTTGTGCATGTTATAAATGTGCACATGAGAGAGCACAACACACAGATCTGTGTGTGTGTCCCGGGCCCCCTAAGTTTGTGCCCGGTCGGCTTCCAAATCCGGGGCCGGGCGGGCGGGGAGCCCCCCTTTCTCTCCGGGATGCCCCCTTGAGGGACAGGGACAACACCCTGTCCTCCTGTAGGGACACTCCGCAGGCCGAGGCCTGGGCCTAAGGTTCCGTGCCCCGCACCCGCTCCCTCCCTGAGGCCCTCCTTCAAACCCCCCCAGACTCTCCGTGACCCCGTCTCCCTTTCGCCCCGGAATCCCCCGTTCTGCTCTACTGCATTCGCAACCCTCTCCCGTGACAACCTGCACCGCCGGATCCTCTCACACCCCCCGTGTCTCGCCCAAGTTCCCTTTTATGCGGCTCACGCCTCTCCCACAGGTGCGTCGGCTTCCCTCCGGCTTTGGCTGGGCGCTCCCGGATGACGTCAGAGGCTCGTCGCTCTCAGCGGCTCCCTGCTCTTCCCCTCTCGCCGGGGGGCTCCGAAATCCCGGCGCGTCCTCCCTCTCGGCGCAGGGCTCCTCCTCTCTGCCGGTTGCTTTCGAGGCCCGTCAGGGCTACCGCCGGCGTTGGGTAAGCCTCCTCGTCCTCGCTGATGCCCCTGCGCCCCTCCGCGGCGTCGGAGTTCAGGCTGACCGGTCTGTCACAGTGTGTTTGAGTGTGAATAAGCCCCTACCCACTGGGTGTGCGTATGTGTTCTGAGTGAGTAAGCCCACCTGTGTGTATGAGTGTGTGACTGTACTCCTTCCTCAAGTGTGCCCCCAGGCATGACTGTTTTGAGTGTATGTGCAAGTGCACACATGGGCCATTTTTAAACAAGCACAGCTGGGGGGGGCTGAGTAGGATGGCTGCGGAGCGCCCACACACTTAGAGTAAGCGAGGAGGGGTTCAAACGGGTAGCTTCCTGAGTGGGTACCCTGGTGGCCTCCATGCGCTCCCCAGACCATGGACTATGGAGGAGAGGGAAGCGTGCCAGGCTGGCATCTGATATTGACATGTCCTGGATGAGCACTGGAGGACCCAGGCTCCCCTGCACTTCTGGCCAGTTCCTGTGCCTTGCAAAGTCTGGTTCCCCACCCACAATGCCTCTGAATGGCAAACCACTCAGCCAACACAGCTGACAGCTATCGTTCACATGTGTTGGGGATGCGTGGGTGCCTGTCCCCACTCACCATTCTGCCAGCCCTCTGCACAGAACACTCTGGGGTTTTTGCCACTGCTCCATGAGTGGTCATGGGTGGGTACTGCATGGGTCATGGGAGCGGGCATCCCCTCGCACACACACCACCTTCAGATGGGCGCTCAGGCGGATGTGGAATAGGTGGATCTGTGTGATAGCATCTTGTCTAAAAACGGCCATGGTCACATGTCCATGTTAGGGTGTGAGGGAGTGTGGTTTATTCAAATGAGAGGTGGGGCTTATTGGCCAATGGGGCTGGGCTTGTTTCTCTTTGGACAGTCAAAAAGTTAGGAGGTATGTCCATAGGCTGGATAGGAGTTGGGGCCTGCTTAAGGGACGTGCTCAGAATGGGCGAAGGAAGAACAGGATGAAGTTCATGGATTTGTGCTATGGATCTGTCCACTTTTCTTGTGTGCATGCCCTTAACTCTGGTCACTTACCCTGAGCTCACTGTTTCAAGGCTTGAGAGAGGAACTGGATCCAAAGGCCAGATCCAGGAATTAGAAGAGACCAAATAAAAACAGACTGGCCAGAGGTTGCCCACCCCTGATTTAAACACTCATTTTGCCCTTGTTTCACCCTAGCTATTTTGCTGACCTGAACAAAATAAATTTCCGCCACCACCACCTGTTCCTCGCTCACTGAGCTGCAGTGCTACTTGGATGCTGGTGCTGCTGCTGCATGTATGAAACTCAGGGAGGTACTGGATGCTGCTGCAGGGGCTGGGGCACCAGGGTGTGTGTGCATCTGCCAGAGTTGCAAGATGGTTTATGGGAAATTCTAGACACAATGCTCAACTGCTACAATGTCAGATAAGTAGCCCTCCCCACCTTGCTCCATTTTCCCGTGCCATGTCCTTTGATAAGCAATTAATAGATGCTCTGTAAAGCACAGTTGGTTCATGTTTTGAGCAAACATACCACTTCATCAAAAAGAAGTAGCTGACTCTTATTCCAAAATTAATTTAACATGGAAAATAATTCAGTTATTTGTATACTAGTACAATACACAATCATAATGTGAGCGTGCTACATGTAAGAATCATAGGTCATAAGTTGTGGGATGAGTTTCAACTAGTAACACCTGCTGATTTGGGCAATGTCCTGGGATCTGTCAGAGCCACTACATGTGAAATGGATCTTTGCCTCTCCTGGCTGGTGAAAGCCAGCAGGGAGATGATGGAGCTGTTTCTGGCAGGGATTATCAACGCCTCCCTGCAGGAGGACAGAGTGATGGACTGCCTTAAATAGGCGGTGGACCGACCTCTCCTCAAGAAGCCATCGCTTGACATTGGTCCACCAGCTAATTATTGGCCTGTCGTCAACGGGTGGTGGCCTGGCAGCTCCAGGTACATTTGGACCACATCAGTTTTCTGGATCCCTCGCAGTCCGGGTCTCGTTCAGGTTATGGCACAGAGACTGCGCTTGTGGCATCAGTCGATGACCTGCAAGTAGAGCTAGATAAGGGAAATTCAACTTTGTTGGTTCTGCTTGATCTGTTGGCAGCTTTTGATACAATGGATCATGAGGTGTTGGCGACTCGTCTGCGGGACGTTGCTGGGGTGGACGGGACTATGTTACAGTGGTTCCATTTCTTCCTAGTTGATAGATCTCAGCAGGTGGTGCTGGGGGACTGCTCATAGTCCCCCAGGGGCCTCCTATGTGGAGTCCCACAGGGTTCTATTCTGTCCCCCCTCTTGTTCAATGTATATATGCAGCCACTGTGGGAAGTTGTGCGCAGGTGACATCCAGTTGTACTTTTCATCAGGCCCAGGCCCTGCAGTCCAGTGTTTGGTGGCTGTAGGGGATTGGATGAGGTCGAGCTGATCGAGGTTTAATCCTGACAATACAGTGGTGATGCTGGTTGGCAAAGTTGGTGATCTGGGTGAAGGGGGTGCCCGTCATTGACAGGTCCATCCCTCGCTGGCTACTCAGGTGCGGAGCCTAGGGGTGGTCCTAGAACTGCAGCTGCACCTGGATATCCAGGTGTTGGTGGTGGCCAAGAGCACCTTTCGCCAATTATGTCTGGTATGAAGGCTTCGTCCGTACATTTCAGATTCCAACCTTGCGACTGTTGTCCATGCATTTGTCACCTCAAGGATGGACTACTGCAATGCGCTCTACTACATGGGGCTGACCGGAGGCTGCAGCTGGTGCAGAATGCAGAGGCCCGCTTGCTTGTGGGGACTGGCCTGTGGCGTAACGGAGCCCACTGGGGTTCACCCCAGCCTCCCGGCACCCCGTTACCCACCTATTATCTGGTGTCTTTCCACTGCCACCACCCAGAATTTACTTAGGCTGCGAGTCTCATCCCTCTGGGGGAGAATGAGACCTCTGCCTTTTCTTTAAACAGCCAGGCCCGCAAGCCAGAATAACTCAGTTCCCAATTTCTGCCGCCTGAGCGTACAGAGGCGTATTCGCTAACACACACACACACACACACTGATCTTTTAGATCGGAAAAAGGAATATAACTTTAATGGTATTTTAAACCAAGCATCACAGGCTACAACCATGTGAGGTACTTTGAATCCTTGCGCAAAAGCAATTGGTCAGAACACAATTAGGCTCGGGGACCCTTTTTGTAGCATCTAGCCTAAACTGGTCCCTCAGATGTAACGTTCAATTACTCACAGCTTTAGGTGCGCCTTTGCCTTGCAGCAAAGGGGTTCAGTCCTTAGGTTCAGTTTAGTCCAAACAGGCCAGGAGCCATTCCCTTAGCTCCATAGCAAAAAGGTCAGTGTCTCAGAGCCAAACAGAAGTAAAGTGGAAGTCTCCTCTTGGAGGTGTGGCTTTTCTTTTTAAAAGCCCCCTACCCCTCTTTCATGATTGGTCCTTGGGAGGTTACCTGGCTGTACCTACTCCAATCAGAGAATGATCCCTCCAGCCATGCTGGCTGTAGGCCCCTTCTCCCGGTATTGCGAAATCCTGCCATGTGGCCGGTTGCGAAACCAGGCCTAGTCAGCCTGGAAGCCAGAGTGTCAGTGAAGGTCACATGGAAAGGCAGGGTTGCTCCTAGCAGCTTCTGCCACATCTCCCCCCGCCCCACTTCTCCTGTAGCCTGAACACGCTGTTTGTCATGTTCAAGCGTCACACAACCCCGAAGGAGAAAAGTGTACAAGGTTATATGTGAGTTACAAAGTTTTAGCGGCGCAGAATCTGTGACACTCGCTTGCCCTGAAAGAAAAGAGAAAACAACAACAAAACCATTAACAGAATCCCCCATCCTATTCATTAGCTCACATTGTCAGGTGGAGTGTTGCCTAGAGAGAACATCTGCAAGCACATTGGTCATGCCTTTAATGTGATGAACTTTCATGTCATACTCCTGGATGTTCCAAGCCCACCTCTGCAGCTTGGAGTTCGAGTTTGTCATAATCTGTAGGTATTGCAACGGGGCATGATCAGTTAGTACAGTGAACTGCCGCCCCCATAGATATGGTCTTAACTTCTCTAGCGCCCAGACTAGGGCAAGGCACTCCTTCTGCACTGTAGAGAAGTTACGCTCCCGGGGAGTTAGCTTTCTGCTCAGGTAAGCAACCGGGTGTTTTTTGTCCCCATGCTCTTTGTCTCTATGCTCTTGGAGAACTGCCCCCAACCTCACATCTGAGGCATCTCTGGCTACGATGAACTGCTTATTAAAGTCTGGGGCTCTCAGGATTGGTTGCTTGCTGAGAGCAGCTTTAAGGGTGTCCATTGCCTGTTGACACTTGGCAGTCCAAGTAACCCTTTCAGGGGAACCCTTTTTGGTCAGGTCATGTAGGGGGCTAGCGATCCCCACAAATTCCTTTACAAACCGGTGGTAGTAACTTGCCGATGCTACAAAGCTTCTGACCCCTTTCTTGGTCTTGGGGGGTTCCCATTTTAGGATAACCTCAATCTTGTCCCACAGGGGTCTGATTACGCCACCCCCGACCTTGTGTCCCAAATACACCACCTCTGTCATTGCCAGTTGACACTTTTTGGCTTTTACCATAGGCCTGCTCTCTGAATAGCAGACAAACCCTGTGTTAGGTGTTGGAAGTGACTTTCCAAGTCCCCGCTGAATATGGCTATGTCATCAATATAGGCCATAGCAAATTCATCCATCCCTCCCAAAAGATGGTCTATAAACCGCTGGAAGGAAGCAGGAGAATTTTGAAGGCCAAAGGGGAGCACTGTGAATTCATACAGCCCCACTGGGATGGTAAAGGCTGATTTTAGGATGGCATCATCATCCAACCCCATCTGCCAGAACCCTTTGGACAAGTCCAAAGTGGAAATGTACCTGGCATTTCCCAGTGTTTCCAGTAGGACATCCATTCTCGGCATGGGGTACGCATCAGGAGTTGTTATGGCATTCAGCTTCCTGTACTCCCTGCAAAACCTGATGGTCCCATCTGGCTTCTGTACCAATATGACTGGGCTGGCCCAGGAACTCTCGGAGGGTCGAATTACTCCCAGGTGGAGCATCTCCTCCACTTCCCTTTTGATGTCGGCCCGTACATTCCCATTGGCTGGGAGGGCCTAGAGCGGATGGGTCTGTGGGCGCCCGTCTCAATAGAGTGAGTCGCCAGTGTAGTTCTCCCTGGTTTATTTGAAAACACAGATTCAAAATGTTTGAGAACTTCCCTCAGCCTTCTCCTGTCTGCTGATTGGAGTTCTTTGGGCAGGGAGAGATCTCCCAGTCCCCCATCCCCGGTGTAAACATCCATCATGTCTATAAACCCCTTCTCTCCCTCCCCCACCTCCTCAGAGGCCGTGATGCGGAGGATCAGATCATCTCGGTCATGATAGGGTTTTAGCACGTTTACATGGAATGTTTTCGTTCTCCTTCCGTTTCCCCATGGCAACAGTATACGATACCTCATCCAATTTTTCCCTTACCACGTGAGGTCCCTCACAAGCTGCATGTAGCTTGCCTGTTTTCAGGGGTAGGAAAACCATCACCCAGTCACCTGGGTCAAAAGTGCGTAAGTGTGCTCCCTTATCATATTAGGTGGCCTGCTTTTCTTGTGCCTGGGACAGATTCTCCCTCACTTGGTCCATCATGGTGACAAGTTTGTCTTGGAAGCCTAGCACATATTCTACTACCGAGGTCTTATTAGTGGGGATTTTCCCCGCCCACTCCTCCTTCACTAAGTCCAGGGGTCCCCGCACTCGTTTCCCAAACATTAATTCAAACGGGGAGAAACCAGTAGATTCCTGGGGCACCTCCCTATAAGCAAAGAGTAAGTGGGGCAGTTTTTCATCCCAGTCATTGGGGGGGTGTCCACATAGGCCCTGAGCATCCCTTTCCAGGTCCCATTGAACCACTCCACCAATCCATTAGTTTGAGGGTGGTAGGCTGTGGTTTTAATATGCTCAACCCCACAGCATTTCCACAGACACTCCATTACATCATCAGATAGGAAATTCCCTCCCCTATCCATCAGAATTTCGGAAGGGAACCCCAGCTGGCAGAAGATCTTAACCAGCGCATCTGCCACTTCTTCTGTCTTTGTGGATCTCAATGGCACCGCTTCTGGGTAGCAGGTTGCAAAATCCACGAGGGTTAGAATATACTCCTTCCCCCTTCTATTTTTTTTTTTTTTATAGGGGTCCCACTAGATCCACCCCCACTCTGTGGAAAGGTTGTTCAATGATGGGTAATGGTTTAAGTGGGGCCCTCTGTTTATCCCCACTCTTCCCCACCCTTTGGCAAGTCTCGCAGGACTTGCAATAGGCTGTGGCATTTTGAGCCAACTTGGGCCAATAGAAGTTGGTCAGCAGCCTTTGCCGAGTCCTGTTTATTCCCATGTGTCCTGCACAGGGGATATCATGGGCAATAGTCAGGAGTTGCTGTCTGTATCTCTGTGGTACTATCAGCGGGCGATAGGGATCCTGGGTTGCTTCTTTCCCTGTGGGGACACATATCCTATAGAGTAGCCCCTTCCCCCGGTATTGCAAAATCCGGCCAGTTGCGAAACCGGGCCTAGTCTACCTGGAAGCCAGAACGTCAGTGAAGGTCACATGGAAAGGCAGGGTTGCTCCTAGCAGCTTCTGCCACAGGGCCGCCGTGAGCATATTACACCAGTGCTCCATGCTCTGTACTGACTGCCTATAGTCTTTCAAGCCCGATTCAAGGTTCTGGTTTTGACCTATAAAGCCCTGAATGGTCTGGACCCTACGTACTTGAGGGATCACCTCACACCCCGGGCTCCGGGGTGGCTCCTGTGGTTGTCGAGGGACGTCCTCTAAGAGCGCTTTTAGACGATCCCGCTGAGAAGCGGGATCATTCAGAGGCGGGATCGGGCACCCGCCTTTCTCTCTACGCCGGGTCTGATGCTCAGAAGAGCATCAGACCCAGCGTAGAGACTCAGTGCGCATGCGCGCCCTTCTGCACATGCGCACTCAGGAAAAAACCCAGAAGTGTGCCGTGAAGCCGGCACAGCGGCGATCCGCGTTGGACGGGGCAGGATCGCCTGCCCAGTCTGACGCGGGGAAGAGCCGGCGTAAAAACGAGCGCAAAGAAACGCGGCTGATCAAAGGATCATCCGCGTTTCTTGTCTCGTTTAAAAGCAGCCTTAGAGGTTCCGAGATATCAGCGGGTGACCTCAGACAGGAGAGCTTTCTCGGCAGCTGCGTCTGTTCTGTGGACTCGCTCCCAGTGGCTGTTCGCCTCTGCCAGGATCTCCTCACCTTTTGGCAGTAGTGTAAGGCTTGGTTCTTCTGCCAGACATTTGGTGGAGGGGATGGGTAGGGTCAGGGAAGGGAAGGGTGATGGGTTGAGTTTATTAGGGGTATGAGGTAGGGTGTTTTTGGTTTATTGTATTGAATATTTTAATGTATTTTATTACTGTTACTATATTATGGAAATGTTATTGTTTTGTGTAAGCCACCCCGAGCTGCCTGAGGCAGGCGGGGTGGGATATAAATGGATAAATTACTTAATTAAATTAAATAAGAATAATCAACTGACAATTTGGTAGCTGTGCAGTGACTCAGTGAACAGAAGTTCTGTTCTCAGCCGAGCATGGTGTGTTGTATGGGAAGGAGGAAGATGCTGATTGGACATTAACACGTGATCGCCACATGAATGAAAGTTGGGGGAAAGGCATTATACCATCCAGGATAGGAGACACCCTGGACACTGGATAAACAGCACCATTCCTGGACTGTCTGGAACCATCCCAGACGTCTGGCAACCCTAACATGTGTGTCAGTACCACAGCTGTGGATGCATGTTGTTACCATGTGACCTCAGCCCCCAGACTCCTCCCCCTGCTCAGTCAGCTGGAGTAGCCCAGGGTGTGGCACCCAGCACACACGGCAAGACAGCAGCCACTTCTCTAAAAGTGGGTGGGGGTAAGGTGCCATGAGACTTAAGGAGCTGCTGCTTCTGCAGGCTAGAAATCCAGCTCAGTGACTGCAGGAGGCAGGACAGCAGCATCCTCGGAGGGACTGGGAAGCTGAAGCTGTTGCTTGTGGTCACAACAACAACAAGAAGTGGCTACCCCACAGTGGGCCAGGCCGGGCCAGGCCGGGACACATTACATGACACGGGGAAATCATTTATCATGAAAAAAGGACAGATAAACAACACAGGTGAGATTTCCAAAACACAGGGGATTGGTGAGCTTCCACAAGGTGCAGCGCCAGGCACAGGGCAGTTGGGGCCTTGTGCAAAATGGTTAAAAGGGCTGGGGCCCTCTCCTAACATAAGGAATGTTAATTCATGAGCCTTATGTGTGAATCCCCGCTCCCCGCCTTCCAAATCACCATAGGTGTGCTTACCACATTTACAGATTACACAAAACAGGAAGAGGTAGCTAACACCTTGGAAGATAGAATTAGAATTCAAAGGAACCTTGACAGGGCTGGAAATCTGGCCTGAAATTAACAAAATGATATTGAACTGAGATAATTGTAAAGTTCTGCATTTGGGGAAGAAAAACCAAATTTACAAGTATAAGACAGGGGATATCTGGCTTGGCAGCAGCACATGTGAAAAGGATCTAGGGATTGTAGTTAATCACAAGCTGAACATGAACAAGCCAAGTGATGCGGCTGCAAAAAGGGCTAATGCAGTTTTAGGCTGCATTAACAGAACCATTGTTTCCAAGTCAGCAGAAGACTAAGGGGACACATGATAGTAGTCTTTAACTATGCAAAGTGCTGCCCCAAGATGGCAAGGAACTGTTCTGCATTGCTACAGAAGCATGGACTAGAAACAGTGAGTTCAAGTTACAGGAAGGAGATTTCAGTTAAATATCAGGGAAAACATTCTAACGATAAGAGCTGTTTGGTAATAGAACAAGCTGCCTAGGGAGGTTGTAGGCTTTCTGTTGCGGGAAGTCTTCAAAAAGTGTCTGGACAGCCATCTGTCAGGGATGTTATAGCTGTAGTCATCTTGCATCCAAGCAGAGGTTTGGACTAGATGACCCTCAAGGTCCCTTCCAACTCTAAGATTCTATGTGACATAGGGTGAAAACAGACATAATGCTAACCACCCTTTAACCACCCTTGGTGGTTATTTATGCATGTTGCAGGGCTATATTGGTGCCCTATGCAGCCCCGAAACATGCATAAATGACCACCAAGGGTGGTTAAAGGGTGGTTAGCGTCATGTCTGTTTTCACCCATTGGGTTGCCAGATATGCACATTTTAGAGGACACTTATGAGAAATACAGATTGCAGGGCTGCACTGGCGTCACTGCAGCCCTGAAACCTGTATTTCTCATAAGTGCCCTCTATAATTTGCATATCTGGTCACCCTAGTGTGACAGGTCCTTAGGAGGCCAGGCTCCCTGTATTTGAGGTCCTGCAGGCCATCTTCGATAGCCATTTATGGATCTATTCCCTAAAAACTTATTCAATCTTTTTTTTAACCCAGTCATACTTCTGGCCTTCACAATGTCTCCTGTCATTGAGTTCCACAGGTTTATTTTATTTATTTATTTTATATAAAAACAGAATACCCTGCCCCTCCTACTAAGGCAGCTCAGGGTGGCTTACAATATGAAAAATAAATAACAATATAAAAACAATCTTGAACATTAAAAACAAATATTGACAGGAAGAAGATAAAAACATACACAAAAATGCACCCACCCTAACCCTGTACCCCCCCTCCCTTTACCCATCTGCCCCACCAAAGGCCTGGTGGAACAGCCAGGTTTGCATGTTCGCCAAAAAGAGGGGAGGTCCGCGGCCAACTGGGAGTTCCCTGCCTAGGCACGGCCACCGAGAACACCCTCTCCATCGTCGGCCCCCGGAGAAAGGCACCCCCAGATGACCGCAGTGATCTGTCCAGGGCCCAGAGAGTGAGGTGGTCCCGCAGATAGGTAGGGCCCAAGCCGTTTAGGTCTTTATAGGTAAGCACCAGCACCTTGAATTGGGCCTGGAAGACAACAAGCAACCAGTGCAGCGAATGGAGCACAGATGTAATGTGCTCGCAGCGGCCTGTCCCCGTAAGGAGATGAGCTGCCGTATTCTGCACCAGCTGCAGCTTCCAGGCAGTTACCATAGGCAGCCCCATGTAGAGTGCGTTACAGTAGCCTAATCTTTGCCAGGACCTGCTGGTGTCTCCACTGCATAATGTTTGCCTCTGTGCCTGCTCTGCATGGTAGGGAAGGGGTGATTTGCTAAAACTAGCCAGTGCTGGCACACACTCCTCCCCACTCCCAGAACTCCCCTGTACAGCGCTCTAGCTGTTAACCACTAGGTTAATTGTATATTAAGTGAAAAGTACTTCCTTTCGTTTGTTTTAAATCTGCTGCCAGTTAATTTTACAGGGTGTTCCCTAGTTTTGTCATTTTGTGAAAGGATAAATAACAGCTCTCTATTTACTTGCTCCACACAACTCATGATTTTGTAAACTTCTATCATATATTCCCCCCTCCCCACACATTGCCATCTCTTCTCTGAGCTCAAGTGCCTGAACCTATTGAGCCTCTCCTTGTATGGAAGCCGTTCCATGTCTTAGTGTTTATCTTTGTTGGCCTTCTCTGCACCTTTTCCAGTAATATTATGTACTTTTTGAGGTGGGGTGACCAGAACTGCACACACTATTCAAGGTGTAAGCACACCATGGATTTATATAGTGGAATTAAGATATTTTCCATTTTATTTTATTTCCCTTTCCCAGACATTCTTAATATCTTGTTTGACTTTTTAGTTGCTGCTGAGCACTGAGCCAATGTTTTCCAGTGAACTATCCATAGTGACTTCAAAATCCTCTTCCTGAGTGGTAACAGCTTATTTGGAACCCAACTCTGTGTATGTAGAGCTAGGATTATTTTTCTAGTACCTTAGTATCACACACCACCTCATGAGGGGGCAGGTGTTGATGACAATAGGTGTTTGTTTTTTTCAGTTACCAGCCCCAGGATTCTGATGTACTAGCAAAGGGTAAGCAGCATTATGCCTGCTACTCACTGCTGACTGTTTGTTGGAAGGATTCTGAGATCTCTTGTCAAATACAGTAGTCATGAGGCATGCTCAGATGTCATGGGATCCTCCCGCACGCCATGGCAGCAGTTTGGGATTTCCTTGTGATTTTTTTTTTATGATGGACAAATGCCTCTACTGTGTGGTTTCTCCAAAATGATCCATGGTAGAGGAATGGTGGTGGAAGCACAGGTTCCACCACCATGGAGAGGAAGAAAGGGGGAGATGGGAAAGGGAATTCTAATTTCTGTGGTGTTAGAATGCACCCAAGGAACCCTAATTTTAGCTACTGCAGACAGTAGGAGCAGTGCCCAGAGGAGATTTCTGGGGGAAAAGAATATTGTACTTATATAACCTCCACTACCATAGTTTCTGAGCACCTCTATTCCTGCCCTGATAGGACTCCTCACCCCGGATTACAAAAGGGGAACTGAGGCCCAGGAAGATTAAGGGACTCAGCCAAGGTTCCACAGGGAGTCAGAAATAAGGGATGTCCGTTATGTTTTATGGGGCTGGGGGGCTCTGAAATAAGGGATGCCTGTTAAGTTAGATGGAGATGTGTAGTCTGAAATAAAGGGCACCCGAGTGTTCTATGTGGCTCTGAAATAAGGAATGTCCATTACTCATCAAATTTGCAGATGATACAAAACTGGGTGGGGCTGCAAACACTTTGCAAGACAACATTATAATAGAGAATGATATAGATAAACTAGTGACCTGAGCTGAAAGAAACAAAATGAGATTTAACAAAGACAAATGCAAAGTATTGCAAGTAGGAATGAAAAACCAGAAGCACAGATATAAAATGGAAAACAGTGGCACTAGGTACTAGTAGCACTGGAGAAAAAGATCTGAAAGTGATGGTGGATTGATTGTACAGTGCCACGTACATTGCTTGAACTATATAAATAAATAATATAATAATAAACTGAACATGAGTCAGCAATGCGGCACTGTTGCAAAAAAGGCTAACTCCATTTTGGGGTGTATTAACAGGTGCATTGTATTCAAAATGTCTGAGCTGGTGGTTAGTGTTCCCACCTATGGAAAATATCTAAGACACCAATGCAGGCCCTACAACATGTATTTTTCATAAGTGTTCCTTAAAAATTTGCATAAGTGGCAATCCTAGTGGTGGTGATGTTTTATTTGGCACTGGTGAGACCTCATCTGGAGTATTGTGTCCAGTTTGGGGCAGCGCACTTCAAGAAGGATGTAGACAAATTGGAGAAGATTCAGAAGAGAGCAACTAAGACAATAAAGAGGCTGGAGAACAAGCCATATGCAGAAAGACTGAAAGAATTAGGTATGTTCAGCCCTGATAAAAGAAGACTAAGAGGGGAGATTATAGCAATTTTAAAGTATTTAAAAGGATGACACAAGGATGATGGTGAACATTTATTTACCACTATCACAAAAGGTAAAAGAAGAGGGGATGGGCTTAAATTGCAGCAATGTAAATTTCAGTTAAAACCCTCATCTTCTGACTTGAGATATTTTCCTACACTGAGTGCACATCTGTTGCAAAAACATGAAAGTTAATGGCTCTCCAACTTTGCCCTTTTAAAGGACATTGTCACCTGCACACAGGTACACAATATCCCCAAAGGAAAAGTGGTACACCGAGGGTTTTTTTAGACAAGCGCCTCTCCACCGATTACCCACCCATCATGCATGTTGCAGGGCTGCATAGGGTGCTATAGCGGCCCTACAACATGCATGATGTGTGGGTGACGGGTGGGTAATGGACGGTCTAAAAACAACTGTAGTTTGCATATTCAAGCAATACAAGTGCCAAAGGACTGGGGTAGAAATCTACTCCAAGACCCATGTAATGTCATTTTTGTCAACACAGAAGATGAGGGTTAAATATTAGGAAAAGCTTCCTAACTGTGACAACTGTCGGGCAATGGAATAAGCTGCCCAGGGAGGTTGTGGAATCTCCTTCCTTGGAGCTTTCCAAACCCTGGCTGGACAAGCATCTGTCTGTGATGGTGTAGGCAGAGGATATCCTGCTTGGAGCGGGGGGTTGGACTAGATGACCCTTGATGTCCCTTCTAGTTCCAGCTCTAAAATTCTAGCAGTAAAACCCCTGGACCTGGCATGCTATAATGAATACTTACTAGCACAGGAATCCTGACTCCATTCCCACCCCACCCTCAGCACCCTTGACAGGCCCGAACACCAGGAAGGCAGAAAGGGGCCAGTGGCAGAGACTGGGCAGAGTGCAATGATGACATAGACTGAAGCAGCAGTTTCTTTTTTTACTCTCTGGGCGGCTGGCTCCCGCGCTGCCTATATATAGCACACAGCTTGCGCCGAGCGCTGCAGGCAGCTATCAGATCTGCTTGCATTGCTGCTGCCATGGCAGGGGTCACCCACGAACGCTGCCAGGCCCCAAGTGCCAATTGTTAAAACAAGAGACAAGGGAAATCAATGGTGCGGGGGAGGTGACGGGCAGGATTCAGGGGAGGGAATGGTGTGGGGGGAGCGTTCTCTTCACATGGGTCAGTGCAGACAGGAGTAGAGTGCTGGAGGGTAGTCTGTAATGCCACCCCCTGCAGTCCAATCATGGCATGCCAGGACCTGCTGGTGTCTCCACTGCATAATGTTTGCCTCTGTGCCTGCTCTGCATGGTAGGGAAGGGGTGATTTGCTAAAACTAGCCAGTGCTGGCACACACACTCCACCCCACTGCCAGAGCTCCCCTGTACAGCGCTCCAGCTGTTATCCACTGGACAATGAGGCTAAGGGAATCAGGGGGTAGGGGAGCAGCGGTAAAGCCTCCATACATCCTGTCCCACTCACCTATCCTGCTGGAGATGAACAATACTCATGTGCCTTCTGGTCCCTCCCTGGGATGCCAGCAGCTGGCCACAGGGCCTCAACATGCTCCCAGCTGTCCATCGCATCACATGCTCCCTTGCCTTTGTGTGTCTCTAGCTGACAGTGAGGGAAGAGCCACAGGCTTGGGAGCTGGGGGCCTAGGTAACACAGCCCAGCCTGGTAGAGAAGCTACAGCCTCGCTTCTGGGAAAACTCCCATGATCTAAACCACTATGGAGCCCCTCCCTCTCCCACAGACAAGCTTAGCTCTGGCCAGGCCCAAAAAGGCCAGGCCCTCTTCCAAAGAGGAAGGTACATCATGTTGAGTCAAGGGTATAATCTGGGGCTTGGGTCAGGGGACACTACCTAGTGTCTCCTTGTTCCCAGTCCCCTCCATTTGCCCCCAGCCCACCCTCACACCAACTTGCCTTGGAGGCTGGAAACCCCAGCCGGATACACTGGGACTGGGGAGTGTCACGCAACTGCCAGACAGCTGGGAATCCCCATCCAGGCTTCTAAGGGTGTTCTTAAATTAGTGTCATGGAGTTTATGTGTAACTGATGTGTCATGAGCACATCCGTTCTCAGCAGTAACATGTTGTAAAACCAAGTCACAATGAAATGCTACCATGCATGGCCACCCAGGAGCCACTCATCAGATTGTCCATCTGAAGGTGGTGTGGGGAGATGCGCACTCCCGTGAGAGACTCAGTGCACTCACTCATGGCCACTCATGGTGCACTGCTGAGAAATCTGGGGTACGTTGTGTGGGGAAAGCCAAAAAAGTGTGTGGTAATGGCTGGGCATGGGGCACCCACGCATCCCCTGCCCGTATGAACTGGGGCAGCCACCCATGCCAGCACTCAGGTCTCCCACTCAGAGGCACTGTGGGCAGGGGGACACAGCCTTTACAAGTCACAGGAACTGGCTGTGAGTGCTGTAGAGCCCAGTTCCCTAGCACTCATGCCCATGCCATGTCATTTTAAAGGCCAGCCCAGAGCACGTCCCCCTCCCCCATGGTCCGTGGCAGGGGAACTGCATGGCAGCTGCCATATTAGCCACACTGGGAGCTGCCCATTAGAATCCCTCCCCACTCACTCTACCCGAGTGCCTGTTCCGCAGCTGTGCCACTCAGCGGCCACGGACACCACCTCCAGCCTTGCTCTTTTAAAAACACCCTAAGTCCCTGAATCAGAATGTGGGGGTGGAAGGGGAGTCTCCTCCCTCAGAAAAATTATCCTCCCCTCATTACAGCACCACTTCTGGCAGAAGCAGCTTTATTCCCTCTGCTGGGATCCTACTCCCCCCCTCCCCCACTTTTCCAGACATCCCCCTTCTCCTCCCTAAGGTTCAGGCCTAAAGACTCCCAGACGGCTTGCTCTGTTTCACTTGCAGAAGCAATAACAAGGAGGGGCTTGGTGTTTTTGACAGCACCCTGCATCCCATCCTTTAAGGTTCAGCTCCTGCTGCCATTGGGCTAAATGTTGGTGGGGGGTTGCCTTTAAGGCTCGGGATGCAATCCTCTACCTGAACAGAGAGCTGCAAAAGACTTTTGTCTGAAAGTCAAAAGTTGTGCTCTAAAAGTTGGATGGAATGCCAACCCTCTGTTCCCTGCTGTAATTTTGCCCATGCCTGCTACCCCTGCACAGACAGGCACAGGCACTGCTGGCAGAGGGGCTAGAACCCAAGATTGCTTGAGCCTTGCTTTATGGCCTTTGCCAAAAGAGCACCCTTTTATCGGCTTTGCTGTGCAGTCCACAGCAGGCAGCATTTCCACCCTGGAAGTGGACTATAGTCATGATGTGAGGGAGGTGCCCTGCCCACTAGCACCCCTGACACCACGCCACTAACTCTCCACTCTTCCTTCCCCTCATCCCTGCCTAGGCACTTGGGGCACTGGAACTGCCACCTGACCAATCTCCTCCCCCTGCTAATCAGCCCCCCACTGTCTGGGTCCCTGGGCTCTGCACCTGGACTGGGTTCTCTTCTGTGCCCCTCCTGTGGCTCTGTCTCACTCATCCTCAGTATCTTGCGATCGCTGCTGCCTGAGCTGGGTGAACAGAGCAGAGGCAAAAGTTTGCAGGTGTCTTGGTTATGGCTTTCCCAAACATGAGGAGAGCAGGGGAGATTTCCCACACTGAGAAAATTCAGGGGAAGAACTCCCCGCTGCTCCCATCATTATGACCCCCAGGATCTGTGGTAAAACATTAACTAGTCCATTCTGCTTCGTCTCCTTCTTTGTATCCTCCACTGGGCTTTGACCAGCCTCCTAATTCACATTGTCCCAGAAACCTCCCTGTCTCATTTCAAAAGCCTTCCTGCTCCAACTTGCAAACCGGCTTGAGGATCCCAGGCTCCTGTGCCACAGTGCCTCTAATAACATCTGCTATCCGAGAAACTCACTATAACAATAGAAAGGGTCTGAAAAAGCATGCTGGTTTTGAACCCAGGGCTGTAATTCTTCAACTGCACCATATTTCCAGTGCCTGACTGGCCAGCACAGCCTGCTTCCCTATTGGCCACCTGGGGGCACACAGGGAGCAAAAAGTGTCTAAGTAGCATAGCAGCAGCTACTTGAACTCTGGTGTTTGTGGCAGTCTTTGCTCTCTGAGCCTCACCTTGAGTCCTGACTGCCCTCCTGCCCCTGTCCCTGCCCCAGCATTGCTCTCTGATTATGACCTTGGTTTATCCTTTGGTTTGGACTCAGACCTCTCAGCTCTGACCCCCCATGTGATACTAGCCTAGGTCCTGACAGGAGGCAGGAATGTGGCTCAGGACTTGAATCCATGTTTTCAGGTGCCCTTGCACCTGGCCCTGTTAGCAGCAAGGATGGAATCTCTGTGTTAGAAGCAGAATTAAGCTGTGCCTAGGAGAAGGGCAAGGAAAAGCCAGCCCAGTACTCTGCTCCTGTTAAAGTCAGAGTCTGATCCCCTCGTTAGTGCCCTGTCAGGACAGTGGAGCATCATTGGGGACTTGTGTGCTGGGTGAATCATTAGTGGTAATGAATGCGGTCTTCACACAGCATGAGCCATCAACCCTCGTTAGCTGTTCATCACTAATTTTGGGAACGCTTGCTCTGTTTGTGTCCTGGGGTAGGACCACAGTTCCCTTCCTTCTTCCCACTGCTCCCTCCCTAACCAAACCTGGCAGCTAAGGCTTTGCAATACTCCCTTCATTCCCAGTGCCTTGCTCCTCCCTTCCCATCTCAGTACAAAAAGGATTTTAAAAGACTCTTAAAGGGTAAGGGAAAATTTGAGGAATCCCTTCCTCTTCCTTCCTGGGATGCTGGATGTACATCCAGCATCCCAGAAACACAGAATGTTGTACATCCAGATGTACATCCAGCATCCCTGAACACAGAAACACTACCCCTGGCTTGGAAAAACCTTCCTCTAACTCACAGATTTCTTACTTTCTCAGTCTGAAGCCCCTAATGACAACTTGAAAACTTCAGTGGCTGCTAGTCGCCTCTAGGCACATATTCTATATGGGCGTGGGCCCAGGCTCTTGGACTTAGATGCAGCTTCACCATCTGCACTGATAGCTACGCCCTTGTACACAAACACAGAAATGCACGTGCACACGTTGACAGACATATTGGGTGTTTTCACACAGATGCAGGGGTGCTCATCCCTGGAGCAGATCCTGGGGTGCACCCTTGTGTCTGTCTGCTTGCAGCCCAGCCTGGAGTAGGTTTAAATGACCTGGTGGCTGCTGCAGTCCACAGCGCACCCCTGCGGCACCCCTTCTCCCACACCATAGAGTTGTGGGTGGATCACCCGCAACTCTATGGCATTGCCCAATGTAACCCAACCCCCGCCCCCCGCCCGGCTGAGAGCAGGGCTGCAGCAGCCATCTGCTGAGCAGATGGATAGCAGCCATTGCCCCAAGTTTGAGCTACCTGCTCTGCTGGCGGTGCTCCAGGATATTCTGGAGCACTGCTAGCAGGGCTACCCTGGTGTAGGGACAGCTTGCCCCATCTCTACTCTGCCTGCACATCTAGCGGCCTGCTGTTAAACAGACGGCCAGCCCAGGGGTGAAGCAATGTTAGGGTGGCCAGATATGCAAATTTTTACAGGACACTTATGAGAAATACAAGTTTCAGGGCTGCATTGGAGCCAATCCAGCCCTGCAACCTGTATGTCTCATAAGTGTCTGGCAAATATTTGCATATCTGGCCACCCTAGGTGGGGCAGAGGCGTGGGTGCTGTCCGTGTGTGAACAGCTGCTGATGTATATAAATTCTTCCTCAGCAGTGTTATGAGAGAGCTTCCAACCCACAAGGGAAAGCTGCAACAATCTGAGAAAGGACCTGAGCCCCATTGCAGCTGCAACACATGCCTATTAGGGCCATCCAGGGGCTCCGCTAGCAGCACGGACAGGACCACAGCTTCTGAAGTTTTTCAGGGCACTGTGAGAAACTCTCCTCCAAGAGCCACACACAAACTCCTCAGTGTCACATCCAGCAGGCTGCTGCCCTAGCTGAACATTCACCTTGCCTGAGAGTAGACCAGCTCTGCTGGCGCTATGGCTGCCATGTCTCTCTTACCAGCAGAGCAATGAACCAGGCCCATACAGCTTCAGTGTCCACATGGAAAAGCCCCTCCTGGCTCTTGGCAGCAGGCAGCTCATGTGCAGGAGCCTCTGATGACTCCTGGATCTCTCAGCAGGAGGAGGAGGGAAACAGCTGGGAGTGTCCAGGAAGGAGTGCACATGGTACAGGAAACACACCCAATGGGGGGGGGGGTGTCACCAGGAAGGAGGGTCTGCTGCTGGTTTGTTCCTGCCCTTCCCTCCCCCCCCAGCTTTGCTGGAAACACAGGGCCTGACAGGAACCACCAAGAGGCACAGGGCTAGAGTGAGTTTAGACACCTCTCCCATATCCCACAGGTGAGTCAACACAAGCCCTTGCTCCAGACTGCCTAGGGGCACGTGTGCAGTGTGTGTGTTTCCCTCCACCCCACTGCACCTCCCTGAGTGCTGGCTATAGTCCTGTGATCAAGGAGAGGTCACCATTTTCCACTTTGTTCCCCCGAGGGCCGGGATGGAATGAAGAGCTAGAGGTTTCTGATCTCATCTACTCTGTAAACATCCTGCATGAGAAACAAGTCCCTGCTCTGGTCTGGTGGGAACCAGAGAGACATCAAGCAACGGAGGATGCTGGAATGTAATGCTCGCCATCTGCCTATTTGGAATCTTGCCCTGCTTCCTCCAACCCAGTCTAGCAAACTGCCCACTTCCCCCGTGCACTGTTCCTCTCGGAACCATAGGGCCAAGAGGCTTTTAGTCCACCACCCCTCCCCAGGCTTTCCCACAGGCCACTTAGAAAATTAGGACAAGCTTTGCAGGTCACATAGGAGTTGGGGGCAAGGGTACTTAACAGGTGTACTCAAGATGGGGGAAGAAAAGGGAGAGTCCAGATCATACACCCATCCTTTCTCTTTCAGTGCATGTCCTCATCGCCGTGCCCTTGCCCTCAGCTCACTCTTTCAGTGCTTGAGGGTAGGAACTGAGCCCGCAGGCCAGAACCAGCAGCTGGAAGGGACAAAATCAAAAACAGCCACAGGACAGATTTGGTCCATGCGTCTAAAATTCCCCACTCCTACCCTATATCCGCATCACAAACAGATGCTTTAAACAAACAAACAGGAGGAACAACAAGGAACAGCCTGGGCTAAGTGCCACCACGACCTGTGCTATGGACACCAGACGGGGGTAAAACGGCCTGTCATGTTTGATGGCCTGCTCACACCCCGGTCTGCAGCACTGCCAGGCAGCCATGGCGGCCTCATAGCCACTGTGGTCACCAATCAGGAGGGGGGGCAGGCCACCTGAGCAGCATGAGGCAGGGCCATGCAGACGCATGTCCGCGCGTCACCCTGCCCTCTCCCTGTCCACTCTCCGGCCCGGCCACCCTCATCTTTTTTGGCGGCTGGGCTAAATCCTGCCTCGAGTGAGAGCCTTCACTCTGGGCAGGATTAAAGTGTGGTGACGCTCAGTGCCATCATGAGTGAAAACACCCATTATCTTTGGAATAAATCTGTATAATAAAGCTTTACCCAGGCATGAGCTCTGCAGGGTCTGGCTGTGATCTTCCTGACCCCAATAGCCAGGCCTCTCTGCCATTCACAGTGGCGGGGGTGGATTCCCCTCTTCAGAGTGGAACCAGTGCCACCAATACAAGCTACTTTGATGGCTTGGCCAAAAATAATTATGCTGAGTCCCCCCCTCACAAGTGAATCTGTCCAAGGAGCCCTTCCTGGCTCCTGTCCTAAGTCCAGCGCTGCTGCTGCTTCCCTGGGCTTGTGGAGGAGCTGGGAGCTGCCACGGCCTGGAGAAACCGCCTGCTGCTGGGCTGAGGCCCTGGGGGTCAGTCAGTGCAATGGCGGGCCCGACTCCGGCTGTCCCTTATGCTAACAGCACCCTGTGACCTCAGCTGCCCTGTCCAGTCCCCTGTTCTCACCCTGTCCATTGAGGTGGAGACACTGCGGGAGCTGAAGCACTATCCAGTTTGATCATTTGGTTGCTTATTTGATTGCTGAATGACTGGTTCGATAGTTCAATAATTGCCTATTTTATTAGTACCCAGTCTGGTAGTTCAATTGCCTGTTCTATAGCTGGTTCAGTAGTTTGATAATTCACTTGCCTGTTGGATAGTTCAATATATGGTTTGGTAAATTCAGCCCCTCCCCAAAGATTTTTATGACTTTTTTTATTTTCTGACACTAATAATTTAGTAACCTAAGTAAAAACTCTAGAAACTATGACAACTATACTCAGCTTGGAAAACTGAGAAAGAAGAGCAGAGGGTTAGAGCTGTGGGGGAGGGATGGGGGAGGGGAATGGAGAAGGCTTGTGGCACCAGGAGAAAGCAGGGATTTGAATGGAGAACATGAAGGGTGGGGGCAGGTTGTGCAGTTGAGAAGGTGGGCTGTTATGCCCTAGGCATTAAAAACCAAGGGATACTGGTCTTCTAGAAGCAACTATGTAAATATAAAGTTTAAATATCAAACTATGTCTGGTAATTTATACAAACCCAAAGCATCCCTCCTTTTCAAACCCCGAATCTGTCCACTCCAAATCAAGGGGGCACAATGGACTTTCTGGAGAAACCAGTTCCATGGGTGATGACCATTCCCCAAACCACCAGGTTGGGGGTGTGTGTGAAGCAGAGGACTGTGACCCACAGGAAAGCCTTCCTGCTTGGGAGAGTAACTGCAGCCTTGCAGAGCAAGGGTTAAGCCCCCTGGGGTTCATGCCAAGTAACCAGCCCCCTCCCCTACTGAGAACATCAAAAAGCAAGTGCAGCTGGGGTTGGGGGTGCTTTTCTGTAACCTTAAAGTGATGGAATGGGAAACAGCCTCAGCAGCTCTGCAAACGCACCCTGTGCAGAGAGAGCACAAGGAGAGCCTAGCTGTGCTGCCTGCAAGTGAGCCTTACCCTGCTGTGCGAGTGGGTGAGTGCCAGTGAGCAGGGCCTGGTGCTGCTGAGAGACCAAGAGAGTACCTACCTGCAAGCGAGCGAGGCCTGTCTCCCGAGTGGATGAGCACCAGCCAGTGAAACCTCAGGCGAGCACCAGCAAGCAAGCTCTGTCCTGCTGAGAAAGAGTGGGTGAGTGCCAGTGAACAGGCTCAGCGGTGGCTGAGAGAGCAGGTGAGTGAGCAGAATCCAGTCTTGCACCAGGATATGAGAGAGAGCTGTCTCTGGAGTGGGAACTAGGGGTTTTACCAGGTCAAATTACCCCCTGCTCCATGTTCTCAGATAGGACCAGCCACACACATTGTTAGTGTGGGGTAAATTTTATCCAGAGATAAATTATTCCACACTGCCACAAGGAGGGATCTGGGATAGTATGCGGTAATTTACCCCAGGTAGAAGCTGCCAGATGAAATGATTTTATCAGTGTCATTCTGTGGTACAGGATAAGTTAACCAGTGATGAATGCTTTGTGTGCACACAGAGTCACTGTGGGGCTGCGTGTGGTGAGGAGGACATGTCTCCTTGGGGAGAGTGACACAGTGTCACTTACAAACAGGTGTGAAAAACTCAGTTTCTTTGGATTTGTAAAGCATGCTGAGATCCTGACAGGGCAGCACAGCAGAGGCACGGGTGTGGAGATAAGAACGAGGGGATGTTCAACGGAACAGAAGGTAGCAAATCCCAGACAGCTCAAAAGCAAGATGTCTTGTCATGTGGGACTAATTGCCACAGGAAGTCACTGAGAAAAAGATATCCGTAGCAATTTCAGGCCCATGTAGGACCCCGTACAAAGACCCTAGCACAGGGCCCACTGCAGGTCAGTGCACTTAGAGACTCTGGTGGGGCCCTTCCTCATACAGGGCCAATTGCAGGTTGGTGCACTTGGTGGAGCTCCTCCTAGCATAGAGCCCATTGTGTGTCTGGGTACTCAGAGACCCTGGGGGGGGCACAACTTTGGGGTTCATGGGGGCAGATGATTTGCTATGAGCCTAGTGTGGGGGTTGGATGTCAAGAGTCTGGATACGGGTCTGGAAGTGCCAGTGCAGGGGCTACCATGCACTCGGGAACAAGGGGAAGCTTACAGGAAGCTCAGCTCCCCTACATGTACTGTCTGTCCCCAGGGAGCCAGCCGGGCACAGGGGCAGGTGCTGGAGTTGGGGTGATGCTGGAAGAATAAAATCTCTTACCTCCCCATTTGCACCCAAGGATGTCGACAAGTAAGACCCCATGGGTCCCGGAGCGTGAGGGCACCATCTCCACGCGACTGCGGCAGAAGGCTTGTGACAGCCCCTTGGTGCCCATAGGTGAGTGGGGTGGTGCTGGATCACAGCCCCCCAGGAACTGAGGGGGAAGGGTCAAGCAGGGGGCTGGTGGGAGCCCTGCAGGGGTGCGTTGGCAGAGGTAATGCCGAAATAGCTGGCGGGGAGGCTAGAGCCAGGGCAGGGCTGAGCTGAGCTGAGCTGTGTAGGTCAAGCCTTCACAGCCCCTGCGCTAGCACCTCCCTCCTCCAGGAAAATGTGGGCTGTGGCCAACGATGTGTTGGGGAAGAGTGGGCTGGGATTGGCCAACAAGCTCCTGGGGGCTGGAAGCAGGGTGAAGCAGTGGATCTACAGAGCCCCTGGCCAAGCAGAGCCCTTCCCTCAATGGGAGTTTTTACACACACATTTCTCCTGCATGTTACTGTTACATCCTAAACTTTCTGTGTCTAACTCACTCACCCAGATCTTAAACATCTGGCTCTTTGAACTTCTGCATAGAACTTCTCCCAGAACTTTTGTGTGTAAAACGTTCTGCTGGTAAACTGCTTTGCTCCAGGCAGCTGTGGTCACTTGGTTTCCATGGCAGCCCCTCACATCTACAGCTGCAGCTACTTTAGGCTGCCTCAGGGCAGTGTTTGTGTGAAGAATGCATCCAAGAACTGCCTTAGGGCAGTGTGCATGTGAGTAATCAAGAGCAAAAGCAAGCAAGCAAACAAACAAACATCTGGAACTTACTTGTGGACTTGTAAACCCAGAAGATTGAAAGACCAGCACTTTAAGTTTGTGTAAAAATGTCCAGTGACTCAAGCAGCAGCAGAGAGCCTTCCACTCCTGGGAACAACTGGGGTAGAGGAGACAAGCTGAATTCAAGGCAGCAACAGGAGATAGCTGAGGTTGGGGAGAGGTCATGGTGGCTGCTCTGTTCAGCCCCTACTGAATGACCTCCCCCTGCCAGTCAGGTACACCAAAGTTTTAGAACCCTTGTGAGAGGAAACCTGGAACGTGAGAGCTTGGGCTGGATTTATTTGCTGGTTCTCAGTGATTTCACCATTCCTGTGAAGCGCAGTGCAACATGGAGCTCCTCACAAAAGGTCCCTTCCTCTAAGAACTGGGTTCTTAAGCCTTTTTTTTTTTTTTTGCACTTAGCACTTTCCTGATGGGCTGCCTAGCACACAATGTCCGGTTTAGGACACAGTCCTACAAGCAGATATGACAGAGTGTGGGCAAGAATACCATTGAAATGAATGGTCTTTGTGTCCATTGCGAGCACTAGCACCGCTTGCGCAGCAGACTGGGCTGTCTGTTTACTGCTTCCTGTAGATAACTGATCAGGTTGTATTGTGGTTTCCTTTCAGATGGTCAGTGTCCTCAAAGACCAAAAAGTTCCTGCTCATTTTCCTGTTAGTTTTTCCATTTTTATTAATGTGTTTTGAAAATTCATCAATGGGTGTTTTCAGACGTTACGGGGTCGCTTGGCCCCGTACCGAAAACAACCCATTCATTCCCCGCCGGGGTCACCCCATCACGCCATATCAGACGTGCCGGGGGGATCCCGGTGGGGAATCTGGGAGGGGGCGGGGCCGCGCGGCGCAACGTGCGTCCGCACGGCCCCGCACCCTCCACGCACCCCGCCGCCCGCCCTCCAGGGAGACGGGCGGGCAGCGGGGCCAATGCGGCCGCCGCGTCGGGCCGGATGCGCCATGGCCCGGGATCCCGCTGGGGATCCCGGGCCGTGGCAACCGGCCAGACGTTACTTTTTTTTTGTCCCCACTGGGGATCTTTTTGACCACGCTTCCCGGGACATTCCCCCGGCTAGCCCGGGAAGCGTGGTTCAAATTGACCCCTTGCGGGTATTGACCGTGGCGAACATCTGGCAGCTGCCAAACAGACGTTTGGGACACAGTGACCACAGGTGGGTATTTACCGTGGTTCACTGTGATCTCGTAACGTCTGAAAATACCCAATGGTGCAAATAGTGGCTTCAAGAGGGGACATTAACTGAAATGTAGAATTTCAAACAATTCAGCCTTAGCTGGAGTGCTGTGCTGTGCTGGATGCCACATTTTAAGAAGGCTATAGACCAGGAATGGGCAAAGTTCCCTGACTGCAGACCAAAATTTTCATATCAGTGAAAGCCACAAGAAGATGCATAACAATGATCCTTCCCCCCAATCTCAGGGAAGGGACAGCATGGCTTTCCCCAAGTCTTGCCCCCTCACATCAAAGCTCTGGCTCCCAGGAGGTTTGTTCATTTGGGCAGCAGCAATAGGGGCATAGGGCTTTCTTCCCCTGCTCTCATGCTAGCCCCTGTGAGGCTACAGTGGCCAAAATTATTATTATTATTATTAGCAAGCATTTATATAGCACCAACAATGTAGCTGGTGCTTTACAAAGTAATTGAATAGACACAATCCCTGCCCTAGGGCTTCCAATCTGAGAGATGCGGGGCGGGGGGGAGATGAAAGAAGGGGAACAGAGGGAGAGACAAGGGGTGTAACATTCATGAAGATGCGAGGTCCCAGGTGCATGCGCTTGGCTTGGTTACATCAAGAATGATGGCTGGTTGGTCCATGTGGTGAGGATATGAGTACACAGACCTCAGGTAACAGATTGTACTCAGGGCCCCGAGGGAAATGCGGGTCTGCGATTCACAGATTTCCCGCAGAATTCCCCTCCCGCCACGGAATCTCCTGCCCCGCTTACCCCAGCACAGAATTTGTAGCCTTCGCTGGGGAGACGCAGGGCAGGAGATTTCACGGGGGGAGGGGAATGAACAAACTCTCGGGGCTTCCCCTCCCCTCCCCAGCCTCCAGGGCTTGCCTCCCCCATTTAGAAAATTAATTAACTTAGCAGCCGGCAGCAGCTGCTTCAGTGCACTCGTCTCCAGCCCGCTCCTGGCCTCTTCCTGGCCCTTCCCAACAGGGCCTCCCAGAGTAGATCAGCCAGATGACATCATCTAGCTGCGTCGCCCTGAGAGGCCCCGTTGGGAGGGACCAGGAAGAGGCCAGGAGCTGGATGGGGACAAGCGCACTGGAGCAGCTGCTGCCGCTGCCGCTCCTGAGTCACTGCCGCCTCCCCCAGCCATAAGGTAAGGGGGGGGGTTCCTGGGTTGGGGGGGTCTTGCTGTGCCCTTTGCATTGCCATGTGGTGTGTGTGTGGGGGGGGTTACCTGCTGTGCCCTCTGCAGTGCCATGTGGTGTGTGTGTGGGGGGGTTACCTGCTGTGCCCTCTGCATTGCCATGTGGTGTGTGTGGGAGGGGAGGGGTTACCTGCTGTGCCCTCTGCATTGCCATGTGGTGTGTTGGGGTGTGTGTTACCTGCTGTGCCCTCTGCATTGCCATGTGGTGTGT